>CM042144.1:113485814-113538314 GCA_023376005.1 Doryteuthis pealeii
TTCTGATGGGAAATATCCAGAACTATTATTTTATTCTGGCAATCACTCGTTTTCCTACATAAAACATTCGGTTATTTCCTATAAGTCTAACATAAACAAAGGGGAACCACTGTTGACTGATACATTATTCATTTATTTATTGATCTACTAGGAAAAAATAAGACGGGGTTAGGGTTGGGGTTAGGGTTTAGGGTTAGGGTTAGGTTTAGGGTTTAGGGTTAGTTTGATGGGAAAATAAATAATCAGTCAAGAGTGGTTCCCCTTTGTTTATGTTAGACTTATAGGAAATAACCCAAAATTCTTTTTCTATCTTGTGCATATATATACAATGATCTTATTGTAACCTAACTGAACTCCCGTTTATAGCCCAACCGGAAGTGTTCACCTTGACAGCCAACGGCAATTTGTCAAAAGCAAGCCGAAATCAGGACCGACTCCACGCACAAGCGTAATAAAATATTTTCCGATCAATCGACGTCGGTTTGGCGACATTCAGACACGCCCATTTTGAACTGATTTTGACCAACCCTATTGTATATAAGGGGCTCGAGTTTTGCCAAGCAACAGAATGACTTTCTAATGGCGACGCATCAAATAGATTCCGTTGACACAAAACAGCAGCTATAATCACAGCAGCATCAGCAGTGACCTGATTGTGATGACCTAAGCAGCAGTAGCAGCAGCAGAGCCATTAACAAAATATAGAGATAGATGAATTATAATAATGAAATTAACATTAGTCATGTGGTTCCTTTTCCAGCAACTGGGCATTTATCATAAGTTTGACAGTATCTGCTTTTGTAGATACCTTGTGTGCCAGCTACAGAAGTATTACGTCTTGTGTTTTCACTTTGTGTTGCTTCATGGGCTTGATTGAAACTTTGTGTTTTTTCATCAACTGCAATAGCTCACTTGAGCGTCATTCTTTTTCTGACAATAGTTACTTTTGCACTTCAGGGCATATTGTTCTAGTAAATATTTGATTTATAAGCTTCGTCAAACTCACAGTTAGGTTCATCTCAATACTTTGTTCTCCAAAAATCACAATAAGCTGCCTACTGGGACAGTCTGGAAATAAATTCGTATAATTATTCAGATTCATTATAATTATTCTGATCAATCTTTGGTTGATGCTCCTTAATGCCCAGTGAACCACTCTGAAATTCTGGTTAGATTTCCCGAATTCTTCAAATTTTGTCCATACAATGTTCGGCTACTTCTTATGTCGGAGTGACCTCAACAATCAAACTTTTATAGATGCGTTTCTCCAGTACAGAATAGAATATCTGCTATCTAGTCCTTTGGATTTATTATCTTCTTTTGTACGAAGATTATTTTGCATTGTTGACGGAATATGGATATCGCTTCAGTTCTGTTTGGATTGTCCCAATTCATTCTTATGTTGCTTTTGTTAGTACTTGCCAAAATATTCATTTTGTATGTATTTATACCTACGTATTACAGTCATACTCAGAGTGGAGCTGACCGGAAATGTCCAAACTTTTTAGGGTTTTTATTGCTGCCACTGTCACTGGGAACCGACGACAGTTGCTAAATATGTTACAATTAATAGTAAATAATCTAATAGTAATGGGTAATAAACTAAATGAATGATAAATTAATATTAATAGTAAATAAACTAATAATAAAGGATAATTTAACTAATATTAATGACAAATAAACAAATATTAATGGTAAATAAGCTAATAGTAAAAAGTTTTCCAATTGGAGTCTGTTCAATTAACAACAGTATTCCCTTTTGTTCAGCAAACTGCTCTCCCGACTGACCGCGTTCCTCTCACTTCGTTCTTGTTCACCCAAAACACAGTAGTCGCTGAATTTCACCTCTCTCGCAGTCACTTGCTTTTATTGCTGACGCACCGTGTCAGCGAACGTCCGTTTTTATTATGGCCCGGTTACCCTTTATGCAAATTTTGTCTCATCTTATCCGAGACTCTCGTGCATGGCACAAGCGATTCTTTGTCGCTTACGTTGGGGGGGGGGGTCGGTGATGCCCATTACACCAATATTAATTGCAGTTTTAATAAAAAGGAAGCAGAAAAAAATAGGATGTCGATTACTTTTTGACCAGAGAAAAAAATGTCGTTGATGATAGCACACCGGAAATGATAAGCATTTGTATAAATGGAGAAGAGAGAGATCAAATCCAATCAAAAACAGAATCCATTTCGGCAAACCAGAGGAGACAATGTGCAAGAAGAAGAGTTTTAAAAAGAAACGTAATGGAAAGGTCTTTAAGAGGTGTGTGGAACAAACTGACATTACCTATTTCTCATTGATATCCAATCTGACTTTTCATTGCTTTTTTTTTTACATTCAAACTACATCAATTATAAATAAATTAATGTTAATAGGAGGTATTTATCCAACCTGTTCGCCACGGGTAGGATGTGATAGAATGTCGTAAGTATGGAGCATCCAGCGAGGATCAAACTTGCTATTCAGTAGGAATGAATCTGCGAAACTAAACTGATGTTAATAGTATATAAACCAACATGAATCCGAAATCAGATTATATTAATTGGTAAATAAAATAGTAAGAAATCTAACCGTTAAAAGACAGTAATATTGCGCGCGTGAAGAAAGGAAATAAAAGGAGTGTGTCTAATTCGGAATAGTAAAAACGTCGATGAAAATAAGGAAAGTTTCGTGCAGTTTTGCTATTCGTAACTAATAGCATTTAATTATGTTCGATTGAATGTTCGTATTTCCGAACAAGTCGCCACATGAACGTTTTTGGATGGATTTATGTGACATCGAGGTGGACAGTGCATTGATTGGATAACTTTGTTTCAAAACTTAAGTTATTTTGGTAGCGTATTTTGTTTGGCTAATTGAGAAATAGAATGTACTATTCAGAACATAGAAAAAACATGCAAATACAAATGTCTGAGTATGTATCTCGTAATGTAAACAAATTAAATCATGGTACGAGGAAGGCTGAGTCGCAGGACCGTGTATGCATATGTGTGTGTGCGTGTTTGTGTGTGCGTGCGTGTATGTGTTTGAGTGTGTGTGAGAGAGAGGGAGAGAGAGAGAGAGAGAGAGAGAGAGAGAGAGAGAGCACGGGCGTAAACGTAGTTATTTCTACTTATGATATATGTGTAATTTGAGGTTTGCAATTAGCATCAAAATAATGGCAAAACAAAGAGATATGTCCCAGGTAGTCGCACACAGGATACGTGGATATGTGGATGTCGAGGAAGCTATGTGTGTATGTGTGTATTGATTGTGTTGACGGTGAACGTGATTTTGTGCAAGTATGTACTCAATTGCACTCGCACATGTGTGTGTGTGTGTGTGTGTGCGTGTGCGTGTGTGTGTGTGTGTGCGTGTGTGTGTGTAGTAGCTTGCACAAAAGAGTTGATGTGGAGGATTTTTGAAACACACATACATTCGGTGAGTATCTTAGAGGAAAATCTAAAGCAAAATGCTCGTTTTATTTTGAATTTAAAATAAAACACTCTGAATAAATTGAAATTGATATGAAAGAAAAGGAAAAAAATTGCTTAGAGAGGAAAAAATGGCTGATGATATTTGAGTCTAATTCAAACATTCAAAGGGCCGGGTTAGCTCAGTCGGTAGAGCGTTTGGCTAGAAACCACAAGGTTCCTAGTTCGATACCCGCCCTCGCCAGCTCAGCGTATGAGTAGCACAGGGATCTGTGCTGTAAAGTAAGGAGCTGATGGTAGGTGTGGCGCCTCACCTCAGACGTTAAAATAATCTCCTTGGTTTAGCGCTAGTGAAAAGGGGATAGACTCCCTCGCTGTATGGCTGATACCGACATTAGGCCGCCCCGACGACTTTACGACTTACAAACATTTTGTTAAATATTTTTGTTGGTAAAAAGGTATGAAAAGTTCAAAAATTCAAATGATCTGATCAGTGGATATTGTTGGTCTAAATATTAGGACAGATCAAAACAGATTTAGATTTTAGCTACAAATTAGGTAGATTATTTATTCCAGAATTGTAAATCATGTATTATTTTCTCTGTGACGATGGGATTAAGAAATCTATGATTACTACTAGAAGTTGGGGCTGATAAAAATTCACATTGGTTGTAAAAAGAAATTTAAGACCGCCTGAGATTGACGAATCCTCCAATAAAATCAAATGATAAAAAAAAGATGTTGGAATTATTAGATTGACAGTTTTCTCTGGGGGTTGGAAAAAAGGGATTAAAAAATAATGATTTTAGCGAAGAAAGATTAGTTGGCTGGTCGGCACTAGAATATATGGCATCAAATATTCCTATCGCATACGAATAGTAAAAAAAAACAGATTTACCCATAGATGGGACTTTAATAAGTACCACCGCGCCGGACCAAAGTAGACCTGAGAGTAATAGGAATGAAGAGGTGATTCCATACCCCCAAATTTACCAATCTGGAGCCTCACCATTAGATGCAGTTAGGTGTGTCATACTCAGGACACCATTTTGTTTTGTTTTGTTTTTTTTTGGGGGGGGGTCTTACCACTTTACATGGATACAGTCAGTATATTCTAAGTACCACGGACTGGGCAGTTTTTGTGAAGTCGTCGTGATTATATGGTTATAACATTGGGATGACATTTTTACGTTCCTAAGAAGACTGACAATAAGCCTTCTCTTACGAATTTTTAAGAATACACCTTCTTATATCCTAGAAACACTTTTGTAACTACTTTCCAATGAATGACTAAACTATTTCTTATACGTTATATCAAGGGTTTTTTGGTCAGTGGAATCAACTTTTATGCTGTCTTTGAAGATTCTGGTTTATATAAAGTAGTATTGCTAGTTTGTATTGCTAGTGTTTTTGAAGATGCTGGTTTATATAAAGTTGTATTGCTAGTTTGTTACTACAAGATGTTTGGATCATATGACCTTCAGGCACCCCTTTTGCAATCTCGATTCATAAGGACATGTTTTTCATTTACACCGTTCAAACCCGGTTGTTTGTTAACAGACGATTTTAGAGGGTTTTTTTAATTATAAAGCTAACCCCTAACCATAACCCCTAACCATAATTCCGAAACATGACCCCTAACCCTAACCCCTAACCCTAACCCCTAACAAACAACCGGATTTTGACGGTGTAAATGAAAGACATATCCTTATGAATCGAGATCGCAAAAGGGGTGCCTAAATGTCATATAGTCCAGATGTTTTCTGATTTTTTTATGAGGCTTGAGAATTTGAATTATTTGAATTATTCGGAAAATTGTCCTCATCTTTATCGTTTCGATTGATGTGCCCTCCGACCTTCTTCAGGTATTTCTTGTCTAACTCTGGGGCCTTCTCGGACTCAGAAACCATCTTGAAACTCGTGAAACTTCTAGAACTCAAGAACTTCTCTTCGTACTCGGTAACCTTTATGTCGTAATCGGGAGCCTTCATGGAACTTCGAACAGAACCCTTTATTCAATCCACAATGGTAGACTGTTCTCGTTTCATTAACCATGAACGGGTAAAGTTGTGTTAATTATTTTATATTACTATCGCCCTTGGCCAGGATTGAACCTGCAGCCCACAGATGACAGTCACTTAGAACTGTATTAACTCATCACCAATATCCATCGCGCCATAGTCCAATATATACTTATTTAATAACTTATAGGTAATTCTTACTTGATATTAAGGTATGTAAAATAACTGATAATGGTGGATATCAATTCAACGTGTACTTTCAGGCGTTTAAAGAAAAGCCTGATACGATCTCCTGTGTATATAAAAGTATGGATATGTCTGCTTGGTCCTGTATATGTGTAGCTGAATCTTTACTTAGAAAAGAAGTCTCTAAATTAAGACAGCCTATTAAATGTAACACGCATCAGTGAAACAGGACGAGACAAGTGTTCTCTTCAAATGAAAAGAGAGAAAAAATGCACATGACAAAAGTGAACAACTCTTTAATTATTGGACTTTTGCCATTTGTTTACAACTAAAACTCAACATGATTGGTGCATAACTAGAATATAAACTAGCGGATTTCTTTCTTTTTTTTTCGGAATCGCCTCTAATGAGATAGAACGAATCGATGCCTTTACGGATGTTGAAAAGGCAAATCAAATGGACTTATCTACTTACTATTTTATTTTCCTATTTTTCGGACTTATTAAACTGAACCATTACGAAAACAGCCGTGACTGCTGAGTCAACATATTTCTATATGCTTTCTAGAAATTCAAATTATTCCAAGTTTAAAAGTGAAGAGAACAGAGAAAGAAAATGTATAGTCCTGTCTCTTGGTTGAAATTAGTTTGTATCTGAAACCGACAAAACTTACCAACGTTCAAAACTAGTTCAGAATATAGGATTCTGAACACGGATTTTCAAGGCTGTATTTTCTGATATGATTGATGCAGATCCGTTTTCATCAGATATTTCAGTGAATAACCATTCATATAATGTTGAGCACTGTAAAGTTTATATTCTGCAAGAGATTTATGAATGAATAAAAAAAATCAACATTCTACTTCGATAATCACCGATTTTTTCCCG
Organism: Doryteuthis pealeii; assembly: GCA_023376005.1. NCBI lineage: Eukaryota > Metazoa > Mollusca > Cephalopoda > Myopsida > Loliginidae > Doryteuthis > Doryteuthis pealeii. Next base: position 113,492,323 of record CM042144.1, read on the forward strand.
CTGAAAATATTGGTTAATATTCGAGACAAATATTTGAGTGAGAATTCTTAAATTTCTATGGCACAAGCTAACAAGAATGTGAAAAAAATTATAATTGTAATATGGTGCAGTACAGTGTTAAGCCAACAGAAACATATTTGTTTCTGACAATATTGAGTAATAAATTGCCTTCTTTACAGAATTGTCATTAAAATACAAATTCCCGGCATGACAAGTTTTTGTTTATTTATCTGTAAACTTAATTGTACATTATATTCAGAATTTGAATTTAGTCTTCGTAAGAATGTATCATAGCAACTTAGTCATGATTCTAGTCAATGTTTATCAAGCACAAACATATAGTGCCTAAAGAGAGAGAGAGAGACAGATAGAGACAAATAAACAGACAGACATACATATATAGAGAGAGGGGAGACAGAGACAGAGATAGAGTTTTTGTCCGGTATTATCTTGCAAAGAAGAAGGGGTCATTGATATTTCAATGATTTTTGTTATTGCTTCCTTTAAAAAAGATTAATCATACGGATGGTTAATTTTTCAGGTATTAAGATCAACCATTATACCACTGATAATGGAGAATATGTTTATTTAAATCTTAAACAATAAGAATAAACATCCCCAATTATTTGTTAGGAATAAAGCGTTTTATACAGTTTTTTTACATTTTAATTTGCCTCGTTTGTTTATTTCTATTAGATCAAATAAGGTGTCAAGATGCCAGTGTTACACGAAGGTGCTCAATTGTGAAAACGAAATAGACGCTGAATGGGAAATATAGATGAACTAAATAAATCTTCAAATTGACGCGTTTAAAAACAGAATCAAGGAAAATACTGTATATGACAAAATTGGGGTCGAAAAGTGTATCATGCTCGAGAAGAAAAAAGGTGAAAGTAAAACAGGGAAATAAATAAAAGAACATTTGGAGAAAATGATAATTACAAGCACTTGGGAATATTGGAAGCGGGTACCATCAAACAAACATGAGATGAAAGTAAAAATGGGGAAAGAGTATCTCAGAAGAACAAAAATATTTCTGCAGCAGAAATCTCGTCATGGGAATAAACACCGACAGATTGAATAAAAGACAAGTAAATTGATGACAATACATAATGTATTACACCCAAAAGATGACAAAGAAAGAATATATGTATCAAGTAAAGTAGGAGGAAGATGAATTGCCAACATCGAAGATTGCGTTGATTCGACAATTAAACGACTAAAAAAGCCAGGTAAATACCAATTACTACAGACATACAAGTAATTACGTCTACCTGGATGTTGAGCTGATGACATGCAGTTTTTTTTTACTCATTATATTCGAGTTGTGTCAAAGAGTTACTCATAATAGAAACTGAGTCTCTTCAGATCAGAGCATCCTCCTCCAAGAGTAGGCGTTCCAAGTAATTTCGTTATTTTATCTCTACAAACCTTCCCGCATGTTTTGGAGTTTTCGTCTGATTGGAAATAAGAATCTAACACTTTTTCCTCCTTTTATGATGTTGAGTGTAATATGCTAATACTCTCGAAGAACTGAGTTATTCTCTGGCAAATCTCTCAAGCAAACCTGTCTACACGATTTTTGGTTAAACTCTCTTCAAATAAAAGGCATCCAAATTGTATGCCAATGCTGACTCTTACAAATTTCATTGAGTTCCGTCGAAATATATTATTATAGTTATTAATACAGGGTCGCACTACAAACTGTAAATTTTCTATTAATTAGTATATTGACAATTATCAAAATATATGTAAAAAGTAATGGATTTGCTTTTGATTTTCATTTGAGACCTAATAACTATGAAAGCAGCTATATATTTTGTTGGAATAGTTACATTTTCTAAATTCATTATATATATATATATATATATATATATATATATATATTATAATGTACAATAAATTTAAGGTGCCATTGTTACCATTGGTTACCAGGCAGCATGTTAGCCTGGAAACCAATGGTAACAATGGCACCTTAAAAGTATTGTACACTATAACAAATGAATAAATACAGCTCTTACACACGTAATCGAGCACTTTATTTTCAGTTCTCTAATACTAACAATACAAATATATAAGGACTACTAATATATATATATATATATATATATATATGTGTGTGTTTGTGTTGTGTGTGTGTGTGTGTGTGTGTGTGTGTGTGTGTGTGTGTGTTATATCAGCTCCATTACTATGTTTCATGTGTTAGAAAAAATAAAATGTCAGTAAAATGGACAGAGGAAGAACTAATAGATACCAAATGTTACTCGCAAAATAAAAAAAGACTGCATGGCCTAAGAATGGTTGTAGGTGGAATAAAAACATATTTTTTCAAAATATATCAACAATCTATAATACATAGCTCCTAGCTGCAATAAAATGATGCACTAGAAGAGAAGAATTACACCATCAATAGACTTTTCTAAGAGATGTTCACAAGAAGGAACGTCTTCCCATAATACTTAAAGTAAATTGTTCTATACGATACTGTTTCAGACAGACTACAAAGCAGAAAAGAGAGAAAAAAAAACCTTTTCATATTACAAAGGAATTATATAAAGAATAGATTAGACTAAATGCACTAAAGAAAGAAAAATGGCAGTAGAGAGAATTTTTTATAAAATGTATTAATAACCCCCCCCCCCTCAAAAAATAAGGATATTCACTTCTAATTTGTTTTTCTTAAATCAAGAAAAGGGTTCGAATACAGAGCAGTAGAGCAGGATAATTATTTCAAAGTACTTTGCTGATTTGATAAAAACGTTTATATAATGATTTTTTTTATTCAATGCATATATATATATATATATATATATATATATGCAATAGCTTTATCACTGTTATTGAGTACTCCACTAATGATACCGCAAAAACTTGGCCCATCACATATTCATCAAGTGAGCTAGGGATGACCATATACCATTGCTATCTCTCTCTCTCTCTCTCTCTATATATATATATATATATATATATATATATTCTAATAAGAATGTTCTCGGGGGGAGGGGCACAGTTAAGTCCGACGCTTTTACTCTCCCAACTGACCAAGTGTTCAGTCTGAAACAATCTCTCCCAACAATGCTGCACTCTTCTCACCAACACTATCAAAATATCTTTTCTCTCGTCCACTCGTCGCAACAGCCAAAATGCTACTGCAAGCTTATCTTCCAGGTTTGTGAGGGCTGGTCATTAAATACACAATTACAGTGTTCATCCGGGCTCCTTACTCTGACTTGCCCGTGCAGCACGTGCGACATTAATCAGCACGCGTCAATCCTTCACATCCGGGCCACTCTGGACAGTTTAGTAATTCACCTGCGTCAAGCCACGACTCACGATCAGGAGGCTGTGAGTTCAATCTCCCCACTCGCCTCTGATCTCATTCTGCATGCCAAACACAGTCGTGCACGTTTCGAACCACTACGTTCGTGGTTTCTCTCGCCACACACACACATACACACACACACACACACACACACACACACACACACACATATATATATATATACATATATATATATATATATATATATATATATATATCAAAACAAACCTTGTTTACAACTTATCATATCGTCGTGTCATAAAAGTCACTAGAAGTGGAATGTTAACCTACTCTAAACAAATCATAAAAATCTAAGAAGTTCGTTTAGTGTTGAGGTTATGGGATCGGCCTGTCAGCTTGGCAGTCCGGTTTCAAATCACGCACAGGGCGGTCTTCCGATCTATAGCTCTGCTGATGAGGCCTAATAGGCCGAAATGTACATATAGAGATTGATTTTTCTCGATTTGTTTAGCCATACATTTAATAGGTATTCCCGCCTAATTCATTATTAATTAATTAATTTCTAAATTAGGTACGACTCCAATTAAGCACTTATTCTCCAAAAAATTATCGGCAAAAAGCCATTCAAAACAAACCTTGTTTACAACTTATCATATCGTCGTGTCATAAAAGTCACTAGAAGTGGAATGTTAACCTACTCTAAACAAATCATAAAAATCTAAGAAGTTCGTTTAGTGTTGAGGTTATGGGATCGGCCTGTCAGCTTGGCAGTCCGGTTTCAAATCACGCACAGGGCGGTCTTCCGATCTATAGCTCTGCTGATGAGGCCTAATAGGCCGAAATGTACATACAGAGATTGATTTTTCTCGATTTGTTTAGCCATACATTTAATAGGTATTCCCGCCTAATTCATTATTAATTAATTAATTTCTAAATTAGGTACGACTCCAATTAAGCACATATATATATATTATATATATATATATATATATATATAATATCACAACAATTCCTACAAAACTGCTAAAAACAGCCATAAAGAAAGCATCATCATTAAACATTAAAAAGCTTCTTAAATATAAACACAAAACTCCCAATGACCGCATCCCAATTATCTTTCACCATGGACAGCATATGCACAAACTCACCCGCAACCTAATAAAAGAATTACAAAACCTGCAATTGGACCCCAAAGTCAAATCCACATTCCACAAGCCACTCATCAACGCTAAACGACAACTACCTAACTTACACACTATCCTTATCTCATCAAAAAACACCTAGACAAAACCCAACACAAGGGAAATTGCAAACAGATGCTTAGTATGCAAACATATAATAACAGACTCCCTCTTTACAATATCTCACACGGACATCGAAATCCAACGCCCAATCTCACATGTGACAGCCCCAACATCATACACTTAATCTTCTGCAACAGATGCAACAACAGTGGATACATAGGAGAAACCCAAACAAAAAAGCTGAAATACGTCATACAATTTCGAAAGAAAAATAACGGCTAAACAACGACAACTTTTTCCACACACAGTCATCATACCTTTATAAAGGGTGAATGTCACCCGAAATATCGAAATAAATCGAACTAGGGACAGAACAGCAGCTGGATATTGAAACTCTGTTTTTTGGGGTGGGGTTGTTCTGTTTTCTGTTTTTGTTCACTTGTTCATTTTCTATACTTCATAATATCAAAAAACAATGTTCACAAAAACAAAGTTTATACGCAATCAACTTATTTATAAAGAAGCATTCGTGGACTCAACATCAACCAACAACATAATGTATATATATATATATATATATATATATATATATATATATATATATATATATAGCGTTGGATGTTACCATAGACACTGAGTCTATGCTATCCTAACTTATATATATATGCCTCTATCCCCTATATTCGGCACTTTTTCTTCATATATAATGAGACGCCGGCCATGCGCGTTTACTTGGCCGGATGATTTTATAGACGAGAAACAGACAGTTACCTATCACCGTTGAATCTATTTCTACATTGACCTAAGTTTGATATATATGCTCTATCACTGATTTATTTATATATATATATTATATATATATATATATAATATATATATATATATATATATGTGTGTGTGTGTGTGTGTGTGTGTGTGTACAAACATCATTATGACTGTTTACTCGTCTCTCTCTCTCTCTCTCTCTCTCTCTCTCTCTCTCTCTCTCTCTCTCTTCTCTTCCAGGATATGTTATTTGATATTTATTATTTCATACCTTCCATCGTTCCTGGGCAATTGTTTTGGGGACATATATTTTAGTTTAACTCAATTATTCTGATTCATTCCTTACTTTAGTCATTTGTCAGTGGCTGTTTTGTCCTCTTGTCCACTAATTGTTAGACTTGACTGATTTTCTGAGGGTAAGAAAGAAAGAAAGAAAGAAAAGAAAGAAAGAAAGAAAGAAAGAGATTTTTTTCGAGTAGACGATATCCCCGAGCAACATTTTTCAACACTTATAGTTATTCCTCATCAACATCATTTATTTTATTTTTATTTTTTATAGAGAATGTTCAAATCAGCAGAAGTAAAAAGACTTAGACATTCGTTTAATGATATTAGCTGAGACAAAATGAAGGTATTGTCTGCCGGAAGGGAATCTTTCTTTTATATTTGTCTGCAGGTGAATGTACATATTGATCGTACTGCAATTCTGAAATCGTTGTCTTGGAGCTAAACGTAAGATCCTTCTTTTTCTATGGACTATCTTCCAAAGCCAACAGCCTTTTCTCCGGCACATCAAACTAATCTCTTTTTCACAAGATTTCTTCGAGAGATTTCATATTCTTTCGAAGATAATATCCCATATACATGTAAATTGCTGTATTTATAGCTTTTTCATTCTGTCTGATGGTGTATCTATCTTTGTCTGGAGGTCTAGTTAGTAGTTATGGCACTGATAAATTTGCTTTATTCTCCAATGGGCAATGGTTAAATCCAGGTAGATATTTACTAAGTTGAATTTAGTCTGACCCACGACCACAATTGTAAGACAATCAAAGAAGTTCAAAGTAAAGATAGAACAAGTGAGACGAGATTTACGCCTAGTGTCCTAAATATTTTACGTAGATTACGTATTACGAACGTCAATAGATATATTGAAAGAGAAGAGTTTCACATTTAAAAAAAGGCAGGAATCAGAAGATGTCCCATATAAACTATTATGGGTGCAGACTATGCAGATGATCTCGCAAATGCGCTTCCCAAAGCCGAATATATGTTGCATAGCCTTGAAAAGGCTGCAGTAGGCATTGCACTCCAGATTAACTTAGATAAAACTAAGTCCATATGTTTTAAACAAGATGGTGTTATTTCCATATTAAATGGCAGGCCTCTGAAATTAGAGGATTAGTTCACATACATCGGTAGCAATATCTCATCTACTGAAAGTGATATCAACATGCGTATAGAAAAGGCTTGTACTGCTATTGATAGGTCATCGATCATGTGAAAATTTGATCTCTCTGATGAAATAAAACGGGAAATATTTTAGACTGTAGTTGTGTCATTAATGGTTGCACCATTAAAATGAAACACTTGAAGACATATCTAGATGGTAACTATACAAGGATGTTGCATGGTGTTTTGAACAATTGCTTTTTTGAACAGAAAAGAATCTGTACAGCCATTTAACTCCCATCTCATAAACTATCCAAGTAAGGTGAAAAGGGACATGATGGGCACTGCTGAATTGGCAGGGACGAACATATAAGTGACGTTCTCTTATGGACTTCAACACAGTGTCAGGCAGTGTAAGCCGACCAGCAGAAAATTAAATTCATCAACTCTGTATGGACCCTGAATGCCGTGCAGAGAATATGCCAATAGGGATCGCCGATGGGGACGGAAGGTGAGAGATAATCAAAGGAATCTATGCTATGAGCCCGATTTGATGTTTATGATAATATATACATACATATTTTTGTGTGTGGTTGTGTGTAATAGCCAACACTTGGTATGATGATCGCATTGGCGATAAACGTACAGTCACCAAACGCTGTTAACTTTGTGTCTGCGCTACCCTAGTTTAGATATGTATGCTTTATTATTGATATTAAACACTTTATATATATATATATATATATATATATATATATATATATATATATATATATATATATATATATATATATATATATATACCGTATTTGACGGCATATAGGACGCACTTTTTCCAAAAATTTGGACTCAGAAAAATTGCCCTGCGTCTTATACATCGTAGGTGAAGTTTGAGACCTCCCGTAGGTCTAGGTTAATTTTCTCTATGATGCTCACTAACCCAGCTCAGTACTTTTACCTACCCTAAATTTCAGTATACTCTTTATACAGCTATGTTTCTGCTTGTGTAATGCACAGCTAGACTGTTTTCAACAATATATGCTTAAATACACTAAAAACTGTTTTTCCTGAATCTGACCTGCTGAAATGGGGGCGCGTCTTATATGCCCGTGCGTGCGTCTTATATGCCGTGAAATACGGTATATATATATATATATATATATATATATATATAATATATATATTATTATAATGGAGATTGTGTGTTTTTCTGTCTGTAACCGAAACTATATTCCTACTCAAGTCACAATTCTCTTAGTTATTGACATCACATTCTCCATGATTTTGTTTTTATCTAAATCTCAATTATTAATAAAATAGTCTTACATTATTAATACTGTTAACTATGTCTACATACTAACAACATGCAATTATATTTATATATACAACAAAATAGCGGTTTACAGTGTGAATGGGAAGGCTAATTTGCATATTAATATTAAAAAATCGAATTTAATAAATATGTGCTTAGTATTATTGATTTCTAACTGTTTGGTTTTATTTTAATGAATATAAGCAAAAATCTCTTCAATGAATCTTAAATGAAATCCATTAACAAGATAAAATAACTGTCATTTTATTCTTTACTTCCTCTTTTAACTAAATTATTAAATTAGAAAAATAACAATGAAAGACTAGAGTGATGGAAGGGTAAGTTTCAGTTGTTCCATCTTTTTTTATACTCCCTCTGTTTCATACCTTCTATTATACTCCCTCTGTTTCAAATCTTTATTATACTCCCTCTGTTTCAAATCTTTTTATCTGTATTCTTATTTAGTTTTATTAGTCTTTCTAATTTAATACAATATTTTATTACATTAAAATTTAAATACTTGCACCCGGAGGGTGCATATATTTGCTAGTATATATATATATATATATATATATTATATATATATATATATATATATATATAGTATTCTTTCGAGCATATATGTTTTTTTTATTATTAAAGATTTGACTTTTCTTTTTGGTTAAATTTATATTTGTTTAGAGAGGATAAGTCTATGCTCTAATAATCTGATAGAGTGTGTGTAATCTTTTATTTCTGAATAATGTATATGTAAGAGAAGAGAGTATTATAGCACATGCAAAACGTTAAAGAACGTGTTATTTAATTTTGGTAAAATAAAATTCAATTATTTTAGCAGATAACGCTCTACTTGAAAAGCAGCACTTGCAGTTCAAAGGCTTCTCGGATAATTATAGCGTCTTTTTTGACGAGCCGGAAGTGCAGTTGCATTCTTGGAACAAGTTATCTAAAATCTTGTATCGGCACACGCATGCGTATACAACCACCCTTTTGATTAAATAGCTCGTGGCGCTTGTCAGTGGTTGGCAGCTCACGAACGTTTGTAGTGACAATTCAATTGGCATATGTATACCTGACGCTCACTGAACCGCACAGAAAATTACTTGGGGGACGAAAAGCTGGCATTTCTGTCTGTGTGATGGAGACGAGGCGAAAGATTTGTCTCTGGATGTGGCTGTGTTCTTCCAAAAAAATACGTTTCATGTATCAGTAACTTATTTATAAGACCGGTATTTTGGGTAAAAGGGCATTTCAAATGAGTTTCTAAAAGAAACTGTCAGGGAAAATGTCGACAGTTTAATCATGAGACGCACAGTTCAATAAATGGCAGGAAATTGAGCTTTAAGGAAAAGAAGGAAGCGTAAAGTTTCTTTGAACAATTCTTTAGAAATTGTAAATATGGCTGAAGATAATGAAGCATTGCTGTTTATATTAGAACAATTTCGAAACATTTTACACACATTCCCCTATATGGTTTGATATCCATAACAATAGAATCCCCAAAAGTGATACCAGCAAATACACACACGGATACACATGCATAAATATACAAGTGTGCATGTGTTGGTGTGCATACCCAATCCCTTTGCCATGAAGCGGTGGGCATACATTTGATTTTTAAGCCAAGTACAACTGGTTTGAATTCAGTTTTCCTTCTCTTTGAACGGTTGCCACACTAAGGTTAAGGAGCCGAATATGTTATGCAATTTACCGTAGCTGGAGACTAAATTTACTTTGAATGTATACTTTTCCAGCGCTATTAGCACGGTGTGAAATGCAAACATATACTTTCAGGACTTGAACACCTGTCACCGTGTCGAATTCCTACAACGTAAGTCCACGAATGCCTACTCACCATCGACACACACACACAGTCTCTCTCTCTCTCTCTCTCTCTCTCTCTCTCTCTCTCTCTCTCTCTCTCTCTCTCTCTCTCTCTCTCTCTCTCTCTCTGCATGCGGCGTGTGTGTGCTGAGCTAAAGTACATATGCGGTGTCTGGTGTGTTTCATATGATCTCATGAGTAAATAGATTGTTATTTAGCCATGATTGGCACACTATATAGGAGATGGATAACTTTTTGAAAAGTAATGTGATCTTTTGTCGTGTTGTGTCAGGTACATGGTATATTTTTCAACAACCTACTGCAAACATAGATCAAAAGTTGTGTCCGATACTACACAACCACTCCTCACTATAAACAAATTAGTGTGGGATGTGTAACGGTTCAGTAACTGTTTTCCATCTTGCTATTTCACCTTTGCACCATGTCCGATGGCGATGGAGTGATGGTAGGATATTTCTGGAAGCCTCCAGCTTGAACTCTGCACCGTTGAAAATCATCGGATGACGGCAGTCCTTGCATAAATCAATGAGCAAGTGTGCTGTCTGTGTCCTCTGATGATGACAGAACCAGTCTATACATATGGGACGATGCAATCCACGTGGGTGGGGGGGGGTAAAGAAAAAGAGACGTAAACATGTTATAAACATAATAATCCTGACAGCTCCCTTCAACTTCCTGATTATCCAATACTGCAGGAAAAATAATCAGAAAAAAATGCTCGTATCTTAAGAACATTCAGAAATAACTATTCTAGCCACTTTTGTGTACTACTCAAATAAAATGCTAAGTTTTGGATTTTGCTAAAACGTGCTTTCCTGGTACTTTTCGGCTGGAGAATGTATTTACTCAACCCCTCCATGACGAGAAGGATGTGACTCAAGGTCAACATTTAAGCATAGTACTGCTGTTTTGAATTCCTACTCTTAGACTTGTTACCGTACAAAGGTTCAGTCGGTCATACCATTTACCTATAGGTGGGGGAGAACAGATGGAATCATGCTTTTCCAAAAGGCTCGATTTTATAAGCTCGAAGTGAAAACGCAGTCGCGTCGAGGATTTGAACTTGGTTCACAGATTCCATTTCATACGACTATAACCGTTTCGCCAGGTGCACCTCGACTGGAGTAATATGACAGACGTTGAACATTTTTCTAAATAATCGAAAATGAATATGAACCTCCCCAAACTATTATAGGCTTTGTTATAAATACAGCTCACCAAATCCTTCTCACTCCTTTCAAAAGGAATCAGTCACCACCAGATGATAGTAACTATAAAACAACTGTTTTGCCTCACTTTTGTGTCCTCTCCTCATCAGAGCGTTGAGTATTATTAAAACTAATTACATACTGTCATAAAAACGTTCTCTTTTAAACCTAAACAGGGTCATATGGAATCTGATGTGGGGACTCGTGAGGTTGGCAAATAGGTTACATCTTCTTTTCATCAGCAAAGCAAAGCATTTCATATGTCCATCACTTTTACGGTTTTACAATTGGCATATCAAGATTTTTTGTCGACATTTTAGTCGTTTAATTCCACTGTTGGTACATAAAGTTTGATGTATTCCTTGAAATAGTAATAAGGTAGAAAGAATGTAGTGTTCTTAGATAATCCTAGTCAATCAATCTATGGTATTTCTTTGTAGAATGATTGAATATTAGTTACTCCATGCATGTTAAACTGTAGTATTCTTTCTGAGAGGAAAACTATTTGACAACTGATTTTAGAACAACGACCTTAAATACATTTTTTGTCGTTTCTTTTGTTTTTTTGTTTTTTTTTTTTGTTCATATGTCAATCCATCTCCTGCTACTTGATAGAGTCTATAAATATAAGTGGTGACATTTCGTACTGTTTTTTTTTTTCATATGTCAATCCATCTCTCCTGCTACTTGATAGAGTCTATAAATATAAGTGGTGACATTTCGTACTGTTTTTTTTTGTTCATATGTCAATCCATCTCCTGCTACTTGATAGAGTCTATAAATATAAGTGGACATTTCGTACTGTTTTTTTTGTTCATATGTCAATCCATCTCCTGCTACTTGATAGAGTCTATAATATAAGTGGTGACATTTCGTACTGTTTTTTTTTTTTCATATGTCAATCCATCTCCTGCTACTTGATAGAGTCTATAAATATAAGTGGTGACATTTCGTACTGTTTTTTTTTGTTCGTCATATGTCAATCCATCTCCTGCTACTTGATAGAGTCTATAATATAAGTGGTGACATTTCGTACTGTTTTTTTTTTGTTCATATGTCAATCCATCTCCTGCTACTTGATAGAGTCTATAAATATAAGTGGTGACATTTCGTACTGTTTTTTTTTTGTTCATATGTCAATCCATCTCCTGCTACTTGATAGAGTCTTAAATATAAGTGGTGACATTTCGTACTGTTTTTTTTTGTTCATATGTCAATCTCCTGCTACTTGATAGAGTCTATAAATATAAGTGGTGACATTTGTACTGTTTTTTTTTGTTCATATGTCAATCCATCTCCTGCTTGATAGAGTCTATAAATATAAGTGGTGACATTTCGTACTGTTTTTTTGTTCATATGTCAATCCATCTCCTGCTACTTGATAGAGTCTATAAATATAAGTGGTGACATTTCGTACTGTTTTTTTTGTTCATATGTCAATCCATCTCTGCTACTTGATAGAGTCTATAAATATAAGTGGTGACATTTCGTACTGTTTTTTTTGTTCATATGTCAATCCATCTCCTGCTACTTGATAGAGTCTATAAATATAAGTGGTGACATTTCGTACTGTTTTTTTTTGTTCATATGTCAATCCATCTCCTGCTACTTGATAGAGTCTATAAATATAAGTGGTGACATTTCGTACTGTTTTTTTTTGTTCATATGTCAATCCATCTCCTGCTACTTGATAGAGTCTATAAATATAAGTGGTGACATTTCGTACTGTTTTTTTGTTCATATGTCAATCATCTCCTGCTACTTGATAGAGTCTATAAATATAAGTGGTGACATTCGTACTGTTTTTTTTTGTTCATATGTCAATCCATCTCCTGCTACTTGATAGAGTCTATAAATATAAGTGGTGACATTTCGTACTGTTTTTTTTGTTCATATGTCAATCCATCTCCTGCTACTTGATAGAGTCTATAAATATAAGTGGTGACATTTCGTACTGTTTTTTTTTGTTCATATGTCAATCCATCTCCTGCTACTTGATAGAGTCTATAAATATAAGTGGTGACATTTCGTACTGTTTTTTGTTCATATGTCATCCATCTCCTGCTACTTGATAGAGTCTATAAATATAAGTGGTGACATTTCGTACTGTTTTTTTTTGTTCATATGTCAATCCATCTCCTGCTACTTGATAGAGTCTATAAATATAAGTGGTGACATTTCGTACTGTTTTTTTTTTGTTCATATGTCAATCCATCTCCTGCTACTTGATAGAGTCTATAAATATAAGTGGTGACATTTCGTACTGTTTTTTTTTTGTTCATATGTCAATCCATCTCCTGCTACTTGATAGAGTCTATAAATATAAGTGGTGACATTTCGTACTGTTTTTTTTTGTTCATATGTCAATCCATCTCCTGCTACTTGATAGAGTCTATAAATATAGTGGTGACATTTCGTACTGTTTTTTTTGTTCATATGTCAATCCATCTCCTGCTACTTGATAGAGTCTATAAAATAAGTGGTGACATTTCGTACTGTTTTTTTTTGTTCATACAATCCATATGTCAATCCATCTCCTGCTACTTGATAGAGTCTATAAATATAAGTGGTGACATTTCGTACTGTTTTTTTTTGTTCATATGTCAATCCATCTCCTGCTACTTGATAGAGTCTATAAATATAAGTGGTGACATTTCGTACTGTTTTTTTGTTCATATGTCAATCCATCTCCTGCTACTTGATAGAGTCTATAAATATAAGTGGTGACATTTCGTACTGTTTTTTTTTGTTCATATGTCAATCCATCTCCTGTACTTGATAGAGTCTATAAATATAAGTGGTGACATTTCGTACTGTTTTTTTTTGTTCATATGTCAATCCATCTCCTGCTACTTGATAGAGTCTATAAATATAAGTGGTGACATTTCGTACTGTTTTTTTTTTGTTCATATGTCAATCCATCTCCTGCTACTTGATAGAGTCTATAAATATAAGTGGTGACATTTCGTACTGTTTTTTTTTTGTTCATATGTCAATCCATCTCCTGCTACTTGATAGAGTCTATAAATATAAGTGGTGACATTTCGTACTGTTTTTTTTTGTTCATATGTCAATCCATCTCCTGCTACTTGATAGAGTCTATAAATATAAGTGGTGACATTTCGTACTGTTTTTTTGTTCATATGTCAATCCATCTCCTGCTACTTGATAGAGTCTATAAATATAAGTGGTGACATTTCGTACTGTTTTTTTTTGTTCATATGTCAATCCATCTCCTGCTACTTGATAGAGTCTATAAATATAAGTGGTGACATTTCGTACTGTTTTTTTTGTTCATATGTCAATCCATCTCCTGCTACTTGATAGAGTCTATAAAATATAAGTGGTGACATTTCGTACTGTTTATCATCCAGCAAGTCTAACCATCAGAGAACAACTTTGATGAATTCTACATCCAAGATTTGACTATAAACAAGAAACATGATGCCAATGATTTCAGCATCACTTTTGTTCTTATCACAGCATCTGTTTCATTCTTTCTATAAACAAGAAACATGATGCCAATGATTTCAGCATCACTTTTGTTCTTATCACAGCATCTGTTCATTCTTTCTATAAACAAGAAACATGATGCAATGATTTCAGCATCACTTTTGTTCTTATCACGCATCTGTTTCATTCTTTCTATAAACAAGAAACATGATGCCAATGATTTCAGCATCACTTTTGTTCTTATCACAGCATCTGTTTCATTCTTTCTATAAACAAGAACATGATGCCAATGATTTCAGCATCACTTTTGTTTCACAGCATCTGTTTCATTCTTCTATAAACAAGAAAATGATGCCAATGATTTCAGCATCACTTTTTGTTCTTATCACAGCATCTGTTTCATTCTTTCTATAAACAAGAAACATGATGCAATGATTTCAGCATCACTTTGTTCTTATCACAGCATCTGTTTCATTCTTTCTATAAACAAGAAACATGATGCCATGATTTCAGCATCACTTTTGTTCTTATCACAGCATCTGTTTTCATTCTTTCTATAAACAAGAAACATGATGCCAATGATTTCAGCATCACTTTTGTTCTTATCACAGCATCTGTTTCATTCTTTCTATAAACAAGAAAACATGATGCCAATGATTTCAGCATCACTTTTGTTCTTATCAAGCATCTGTTTCATTCTTTCTATAAACAAGAACATGATGCCAATGATTTCAGCATCACTTTTGTTCTTATCACAAGCATCATCACAGCATCTGTTTCATTCTTTCTATAAAACAAGAACATGATGCCAATGATTTCAGCATCACTTTTGTTCTTATCACAGCATCTGTTCATTCTTTCTATAAACAAGAACATGATGCCAATGATTTCAGCATCACTTTTGTTCTTATCACAGCATCTGTTTCATTCTTTCTATAAACAAGAAACATGATGCCAATGATTTCAGCATCACTTTTGTCTTTATCACAGCATCTGTTTCATTCTTTCTATAAACAAGAAAATGATGCCAATGATTTCAGCATCACTTTTGTTCTTCTCACAGCATCTGTTCATTCTTTCTATAAACAGAAACATGATGCAATGATTTTCAGCATCACTTTTGTTTCTTATCACAGCATCTGTTTCATCTTCTATACAAGAAACATGATGCCAATGAACATGATTTTTCAGCATCACTTTTGTTCTTATCACAGCATCTGTTTCATTCTTTCTATAAACAAGAAACATGATGCCAATGATTTCAGCATCACTTTTGTTCTTATCACAGCATCTGTTTCATTCTTTCTATAAACAAGAAACATGATGCCAATGATTTCAGCATCACTTTTGTTCTTATCACAGCATCTGTTTCATTCTTTCTATAAACAAGAAACATGATGCCAATGATTTCAGCATCACTTTTGTTCTTATCACAGCATCTGTTTCATTCTTCTATAACAAGAAACATGATGCCAATGATTTCAGCATCACTTTTGTTCTTATCACAGCATGTTTCATTCTTTCTATAAACAAGAAACATGATGCCAATGATTTCAGCATCACTTTTGTTCTTCACAGCATCTGTTTCATTCTTTCTATAACAAAGAAACATGATGCCAATGATTTCAGCATCACTTTTGTTTATCACAGCATCTGTTTCATTCTTTCTATAAACAAGAAACATGATGCAATGATTTCAGCATCACTTTTGTTCTTATCACAGCATCTGTTTCATTCTTCTATAAAACAAGAAACATGATGCCAATGATTTCAGCATCACTTTTGTTCTTATCACAGCATCTGTTTCATTCTTTCTATAACAAGAAACATGATGCCAATGATTTCAGCATCATTTTGTTCTTATCACAGCATCTGTTTCATTTTTCTATAAACAAGAAACATGATGCCAATGATTTCAGCATCACTTTTGTTCTTATCACAGCATCTGTTTCATTCTTTCTATAAACAAGAAACATGATGCCAATGATTTCAGCATCACTTTTGTTCTTATCACAGCATCTGTTTCATTCTTTTATAAACAAGAAAATGATGCAATGATTTCAGCATCACTATCTCTGTTTCATTCTTTCTATAAACAAGAAACATGCCAATGATTTCAGCATCACTTTTGTTCTTATCACAGCATCTGTTTCATTCTTTCTATAAACAAGAAACATGATGCAATGATTTCAGCATCACTTTTGTTCTTATCACAGCATCTGTTTCATTCTTTCTATAAACAAGAAACATGATGCCAATGATTTCAGCATCACTTTTGTTCTTATCACAGCATCTGTTTCATTCTTCTATAAACAAGAAACATGATGCCAATGATTTCAGCATCACTTTTGTTCTTATCACAGCATCTGTTTCATTCTTTCTATAAACAAGAAACATGATGCCAATGATTTCAGCATCACTTTTGTTTTATCACAGCATCTGTTTCATTCTTTCTATAAACAAGAAACATGATGCAATGATTTCAGCATCACTTTTGTTCTTATCACAGCATCTGTTTCATTCTTCTATAAACAAGAAACATGATGCCAATGATTTCAGCATCACTTTTGTTCTTATCACAGCATCTGTTTCATTCTTTCTATAAACAAGAACATGATGCCAATGATTTCAGCATCACTTTTGTTCTTATCACAGCATCTGTTTCATTCTTTCTATAAACAAGAAACATGATGCCAATGATTTCAGCATCACTTTTGTTCTTATCACAGCATCTGTTTCATTCTTTCTATAAACAAGAAACATGATGCCAATGATTTCAGCATCACTTTTGTTCTTATCACAGCATCTGTTTCATTCTTTCTATAAACAAGAAACATGATGCCAATGATTTCAGCATCACTTTTGTTCTTATCACAGCATCTGTTTCATTCTTTCTATAAACAAGAACATGATGCCAATGATTTCAGCATCACTTTTGTTCTTATCACAGCATCTGTTTCATTCTTTCTATAAACAAGAAACATGATGCCAATGATTTCAGCATCACTTTTGTTCTTATCACAGCATCTGTTTCATTCTTTCTATAAACAAGAAACATGATGCCAATGATTCAGCATCACTTTTGTTCTTATCACAGCATCTGTTTCATTCTTTCTATAAACAAGAAACATGATGCCAATGATTTCAGCATCACTTTTGTTCTTATCACAGCATCTGTTTCATTCTTTCTATAAACAAGAAACATGATGCAATGATTTCAGCATCACTTTGTTCTTATCACAGCATCTTTTCATTCTTTCTATAAACAAGAACATGATGCCAATGATTTCAGCATCACTTTTGTTCTTATCACAGCATCTGTTTCATTCTTTCTATAAACAATGATGCCAATGATTTCAGCATCACTTTTGTTCTATCACAGCATCTGTTTCATTCTTTCTATAAACAAGAAACATGATGCCAATGATTTCAGCATCACTTTTGTTCTTATCACAGCATCTGTTTCATTCTTTCTATAAACAAGAAACATGATGCCAATGATTTCAGCATCACTTTTGTTCTTATCACAGCATCTGTTTCATTCTTTCTATAAACAAGAAACATGATGCCAATGATTTCAGCATCACTTTTGTTCTTATCACAGCATCTGTTTCATTCTTTCTATAAACAAGAAACATGATGCCAATGATTTCAGCATCACTTTTGTTCTTCACAGCATCTGTTTCATTCTTTCTATAAACAAGAAACATGATGCCAATGATTTCAGCATCACTTTTGTTCTTATCACAGCATCTGTTTCATTCTTTCTATAAACAAGAAACATGATGCCAATGATTTCAGCATCACTTTTGTTCTTATCACAGCATCTGTTTCATTCTTTCTATAAACAAGAAACATGATGCCAATGATTTCAGCATCACTTTTGTTCTTATCACAGCATCTGTTTCATTCTTTCTATAAACAAGAAACATGATGCCAATGATTTCAGCATCACTTTTGTTCTTATCACAGCATCTGTTTCATTCTTTCTATAAACAAGAAACATGATGCCAATGATTTCAGCATCACTTTTGTTCTTATCACAGCATCTGTTTCATTCTTTCTATAAACAAGAAACATGATGCCAATGATTTCAGCATCACTTTTGTTCTTATCACAGCATCTGTTTCATTCTTTCTATAAACAAGAAACATGATGCCAATGATTTCAGCATCACTTTTGTTCTTATCACAGCATCTGTTTCATTCTTTCTATAAACAAGAAACATGATGCCAATGATTTCAGCATCACTTTTGTTCTTATCACAGCATCTGTTTCATTCTTTCTATAAACAAGAAACATGATGCAATGATTTCAGCATCACTTTTGTTCTTATCACAGCATCTGTTTCATTCTTTCTATAAACAAGAAACATGATGCCAATGATTTCAGCATCACTTTTGTTCTTATCACAGCATCTGTTTCATTCTTTCTATAAACAAGAAACATGATGCCAATGATTTCAGCATCACTTTTGTTCTTATCACAGCATCTGTTTCATTCTTTCTATAAACAAGAAACATGATGCCAATGATTTCAGCATCACTTTTGTTCTTATCACAGCATCTGTTTCATCTTTCTATAAACAAGAACATGATGCCAATGATTTCAGCATCACTTTTGTTCTTATCACAGCATCTGTTTCATTCTTTCTATAAACAAGAAACATGATGCCAATGATTTCAGCATCACTTTGTTCTTATCACAGCATCTGTTTCATTCTTTCTATAAACAAGAAACATGATGCCAATGATTTCAGCATCACTTTTGTTCTTATCACAGCATCTGTTTCATTCTTTCTATAAACAAGAAACATGATGCAATGATTTCAGCATCACTTTTGTTCTTATCACAGCATCTGTTTCATTCTTTCTATAAACAAGAACATGATGCCAATGATTTCAGCATCACTTTTGTTCTTATCACAGCATCTGTTTCATTCTTTCTATAAACAAGAAACATGATGCCAATGATTTCAGCATCACTTTTGTTCTTATCACAGCATCTGTTTCATTCTTTCTATAAACAAGAAACATGATGCCAATGATTCAGCATCACTTTTGTTCTTATCACAGCATCTGTTTCATTCTTTCTATAAACAAGAAACATGATGCCAATGATTTCAGCATCACTTTTGTTCTTATCACAGCATCTGTTTCATTCTTTCTATAAACAAGAAACATGATGCCAATGATTTCAGCATCACTTTTGTTCTTATCACAGCATCTGTTTCATTCTTTCTATAAACAAGAAACATGATGCCAATGATTTCAGCATCACTTTTGTTCTTATCACAGCATCTGTTTCATTCTTTCTATAAACAAGAAACATGATGCCAATGATTTCAGCATCACTTTTGTTCTTATCACAGCATCTGTTTCATTCTTTCTATAAACAAGAAACATGATGCCAATGATTTCAGCATCACTTTTGTTCTTATCACAGCATCTGTTTCATCTTTCTAAACAAGAAACATGATGCCAATGATTTCAGCATCACTTTTGTCTTATCACAGCATCTGTTTCATTCTTTCTATAAACAAGAAACATGATGCAATGATTTCAGCATCACTTTTGTTCTTATCACAGCATCTGTTTCATTCTTCTATAAACAAGAAACATGATGCCAATGATTTCAGCATCACTTTTGTTCTTATCACAGCATCTGTTTCATTCTTTCTATAAACAAGAAACATGATGCCAATGATTTCAGCATCACTTTTGTTCTTATCACAGCATCTGTTTCATTCTTTCTATAAACAAGAAACATGATGCCAATGATTTCAGCATCACTTTTGTTCTTATCACAGCATCTGTTTCATTCTTTCTATAAACAAGAAACATGATGCCAATGATTTCAGCATCACTTTTGTTCTTATCACAGCATCTGTTTCATTCTTCTATAAACAAGAAACATGATGCCAATGATTTCAGCATCACTTTTGTTCTTATCACAGCATCTGTTTCATTCTTTCTATAAACAAGAAACATGATGCCAATGATTTCAGCATCACTTTTGTTCTTATCACAGCATCTGTTTCATTCTTTCTATAAACAAGAAACATGATGCCAATGATTTCAGCATCACTTTTGTTCTTATCACAGCATCTGTTTCATTCTTTCTATAAACAAGAAACATGATGCCAATGATTTCAGCATCACTTTTGTTCTTATCACAGCATCTGTTTCATTCTTTCTATAAACAAGAAACATGATGCCAATGATTTCAGCATCACTTTGTTCTTATCACAGCATCTGTTTCATTCTTTCTATAAACAAGAAACATGATGCCAATGATTTCAGCATCACTTTTGTTCTTATCACAGCATCTGTTTCATTCTTTCTATAAACAAGAAACATGATGCCAATGATTTCAGCATCACTTTTGTTCTTATCACAGCATCTGTTTCATTCTTTCTATAAACAAGAAACATGATGCCAATGATTTCAGCATCACTTTTGTTCTTATCACAGCATCTGTTTCATTCTTTCTATAAACAAGAAACATGATGCCAATGATTTCAGCATCACTTTTGTTCTTATCACAGCATCTGTTTCATTCTTTCTATAAACAAGAAACATGATGCCAATGATTTCAGCATCACTTTTGTTCTTATCACAGCATCTGTTTCATTCTTTCTATAAACAAGAAACATGATGCCAATGATTTCAGCATCACTTTTGTTCTTATCACAGCATCTGTTTCATTCTTTCTATAAACAAGAAACATGATGCCAATGATTTCAGCATCACTTTTGTTCTTATCACAGCATCTGTTTCATTCTTTCTATAAACAAGAAACATGATGCCAATGATTTCAGCATCACTTTTGTTCTTATCACAGCATCTGTTTCATTCTTTCTATAAACAAGAAACATGATGCCAATGATTTCAGCATCACTTTTGTTCTTATCACAGCATCTGTTTCATTCTTTCTATAAACAAGAAACATGATGCCAATGATTTCAGCATCACTTTTGTTCTTATCACAGCATCTGTTTCATTCTTTCTATAAACAAGAAACATGATGCCAATGATTTCAGCATCACTTTTGTTCTTATCACAGCATCTGTTTCATTCTTTCTATAAACAAGAAACATGATGCCAATGATTTCAGCATCACTTTTGTTCTTATCACAGCATCTGTTTCATTCTTTCTATAAACAAGAAACATGATGCCAATGATTTCAGCATCACTTTTGTTCTTATCACAGCATCTGTTTCATTCTTTCTATAAACAAGAAACATGATGCCAATGATTTCAGCATCACTTTTGTTTCTTATCACAGCATCTGTTTCATTCTTTCTATAAAGAAACATGATGCCAATGATTTCAGCATCACTTTTGTTCTTATCACAGCATCTGTTTCATTCTTTCTATAAACAAGAAACATGATGCCAATGATTTCAGCATCACTTTTGTTCTTATCACAGCATCTGTTTCATTCTTTCTATAAACAAGAAACATGATGCCAATGATTTCAGCATCACTTTTGTTCTTATCACAGCATCTGTTTCATTCTTTCTATAAACAAGAAACATGATGCCAATGATTTCAGCATCACTTTTGTTCTTATCACAGCATCTGTTTCATTCTATAAACAAGAAATTGCCAATGATTTCAGCATCACTTTTGTTCTTATCACAGCATCTGTTTCATTCTTTCTATAAACAAGAAACATGATGCCAATGATTTCAGCATCACTTTTGTTCTTATCACAGCATCTGTTTCATTCTTTCTATAAACAAGAAACATGATGCCAATGATTTCAGCATCACTTTTGTTCTTATCACAGCATCTGTTTCATTCTTTTATAAACAAGAAACATGATGCCAATGATTTCAGCATCACTTTTGTTCTTATCACAGCATCTGTTTCATTCTTTCTATAAACAAGAAACATGATGCCAATGATTTCAGCATCACTTTGTTCTTATCACAGCATCTGTTTCATTCTTTCTATAAACAAGAAACATGATGCCAATGATTTCAGCATCACTTTTGTTCTTATCACAGCATCTGTTTCATTCTTTCTATAAACAAGAAACATGATGCCAATGATTTCAGCATCACTTTTGTTCTTATCACAGCATCTGTTCATTCTTTCTATAAACAAGAAACATGATGCCAATGATTTCAGCATCACTTTTGTTCTTATCACAGCATCTGTTTCATTCTTTCTATAAACAAGAAACATGATGCCAATGATTTCAGCATCACTTTTGTTCTTATCACAGCATCTGTTTCATTCTTTCTATAAACAAGAAACATGATGCCAATGATTTCAGCATCACTTTTGTTCTTATCACAGCATCTGTTTTTCTTTCTATAAACAAGAAACATGATGCCAATGATTTCAGCATCACTTTTGTTCTTATCACAGCATCTGTTTCATTCTTTCTATAAACAAGAAACATGATGCCAATGATTTCAGCATCACTTTTTTCTTATCACAGCATCTGTTTCATTCTTTCTATAAACAAGAAACATGATGCCAATGATTTCAGCATCACTTTTGTTCTTATCACAGCATCTGTTTCATTCTTTCTATAAACAAGAAACATGATGCCAATGATTCAGCATCACTTTTGTTCTTATCACAGCATCTGTTTCATTCTTTCTATAAACAAGAAACATGATGCCAATGATTTCAGCATCACTTTTGTTCTTATCACAGCATCTGTTTCATTCTTTCTATAAACAAGAAACATGATGCCAATGATTTCAGCATCACTTTTGTTCTTATCACAGCATCTGTTTCATTCTTTCTATAAACAAGAAACATGATGCCAATGATTTCAGCATCACTTTTGTTCTTATCACAGCATCTGTTTCATTCTTTCTATAAACAAGAAACATGATGCCAATGATTTCAGCATCACTTTTGTTCTTATCACAGCATCTGTTTCATTCTTTCTATAAACAAGAAACATGATGCCAATGATTTCAGCATCACTTTTGTTCTTATCACAGCATCTGTTTCATTCTTTCTATAAACAAGAAACATGATGCCAATGATTTCAGCATCACTTTTGTTCTTATCACAGCATCTGTTTCATTCTTTCTATAAACAAGAAACATGATGCCAATGATTTCAGCATCACTTTCTTATCACAGCATCTGTTTCATTCTTTCTATAAACAAGAAACATGATGCCAATGATTTCAGCATCACTTTTGTTCTTATCACAGCATCTGTTTCATTCTTTCTATAAACAAGAAACATGATGCCAATGATTTCAGCATCACTTTTGTTCTTATCAAGCATCTGTTTCATTCTTTCTATAAACAAGAAACATGATGCCAATGATTTCAGCATCACTTTTGTTCTTATCACAGCATCTGTTCATTCTTCTATAAACAAGAAACATGATGCCAATGATTTCAGCATCACTTTTGTTCTTATCACAGCATCTGTTTCATTCTTTCTATAAACAAGAAACATGATGCCAATGATTTCAGCATCACTTTTGTTCTTATCACAGCATCTGTTTCATTCTTTCTAAACATTCCTTCCGGGTTTTTTGTTTTTTTGTTTTTACTTTCCCTCTCACAAAGGGACTCTACTAATCCCAGACGAATCAATGTATTGCCCTCGAGATAGAATTTTAAAAGGAAGGAAATAGTTCGAGTAATTCGATGATAGAGTCCAATATTGCATGTAGATAAAATCGCTTAAAAAAAACTTTTTAAAGACGTTTAAAATAAAGGTCTTTGCAAGGCATTGAGCATTACTGCCAGTTTCATGTTCGAAAAAACAAATCATTTACTAGATTACCAGAAGTTAATTTAAATAAATTGCCGTATAAATATTATAAAAATAAATATTACGCACAAAATTCTATCCTGGTAATGTTACAATGTTCTAAAATAATAATTTCCTATTATCCTCACTAATTTAATTTTAAGCGGCAAATAATACAATTTTCATACAGAAAAAAACATTCTTATAAATTGTTAAAATTCGTATACGTTCTCCTTCTTCATAACAAGAACCGAGAGTTAAAATGAAACCTCAAATTTCTCATTCCATTGCTCTTACCACTGAATGCAGTACGCAGACATTTTATTTGGCTGTTTTTATTGGGGAGAGAAAAAAAACATGGCTGTGTAATGTTTCGACAGGGAAAAGGTACGAGCACGTGACATTGACTGACAAAAACAGACAACGGAGTAACTGCAGGCCTTCACAAAACCCGTATTACCATTTAGATAGTTTTATTCATATTGAGCAAAGAAAACATTGGACACAAATAATCAGAAGAAAGTTGACATTCTAGGAAGAACTTCTTTTTAAAAAATACAATCCTTTAGGCCCATCTCCACAGCCGAAAACTTTTACACGTATTGTCAAAAATTGTCTAAAAACAGACACGAAATTAGTTTTTGTTTTCTTTGCAACAAAAATTGTAAAAATCCAGATATAGAAAATCTAAACCGTTGTCATATAAAGATAGAATCGTTTTTGAAATAGGACTTGATTTATTATCAAAGTATTTCATTTTATAGTGAACCTAACGTCAATAAAGAATATATGGATCTTAACACCGAAATATCCACTATACCATCTACATCTTTGGACTATCACTAGATAACTGTACTTGTTTTCTTATTTGGAAAATAAAACGAAAACGCACTCACATACTCACGCGCACATATATATATATATATATATATATATATATATATATATATGTGTGTGTGTGTGTGTGTGTGTGTGTGTGTGTGTGTAGTAGTGTAGTAGTAGTAGTAGTAGTAGTAGTAGTAGTAGTATGAGGAAGAGGAGGAGGAATTTACTAAACTTACCTTAGATGTGGTGCACGGCAACAAATATGGGTTGACCAGGGAGAAAGTAACTCCTATAAATGATTGTAATGAATAGACCATATATTTCATTATTCACAGTGAAATTAAAAACTAAGAAGTGATGGAAATCTAGCTAACCGGTTTCATCCTTGCTCAACAGAGCTATAATTGGGGAATAAATTTACGATTAAGAAATATAGAATTTGGCTGAGTGGGAAAAAATGAACAAGAAGGGATTTGAAGATATAAGGAATTAAAAGGAGATAATATCAAGTCCGTGCAAACATTCCTTCTGTTTACAGAGAGAAGAAATGTAGAAGGTTTCCAATATTTCCGAATAAAAAGAAGAATACAACTTGCTCAAAATCGTCAACACTGAATTTATTAACACAATTACTGTTACATAAATGTATGTATTTACTAACCTCTCTACACGAGTATGCGACTCAAGGTCAATTTCTTAAGCAGAGTTTAACAGGTTTAAAATCAGAATTTTTCTTTTCCTAAACTGTTCTTCCCTACTATTTACCCATATCTGGAGGGTGAATAATTGAATTAATACCTTTCCCAAGGGTATTAGCGCTATGTAAAATGGAAACAGCCTTGTCCAGGATTTGAACTCGTCTCGTTGGACGATTTGAACTCGTCTCGTCACTGTTACAAATAAGATGTCCAGCGATTGAAGACGCGTATGCTTTATTACATACACGATATTGTTGCATACATGCTATCTTTATTGTTCCATACATCGTTAGGGCTAAAATTAGAAGACATAATAAAAGGTATAGAATATCTGGAGACAAAAATGTAATAGTTAATCCGATTATAAGTGAATTCAGCAAACTAACACAAAGGGAGCACAAGTCTAGGCCCGACTGGGTAGGAAAGGGTATCCACTCGGAATTGTGCAAGAAATTAGATTGATTCTTATAGTAACCAGACTTAGAATTGGTTACCAAGAATAGAACTTGTTATCTAGTGGATTTTTTCGTTTCTGTGGACAAGAGAGAGAAAATGAAGGAAAATGAAAAGATAAACAAATATTTGGACTTTTCCAGAGAACTGAAAATGTGTGGGAAAAGAAGGTGGAGCATAAGTGGTTTGAATGTTAATCAACGACTTGGAGAAAGACTGGAGGAATTAAAATCCGTGGAAGAATCGAGACCATTAAAAAAACAGCCTTAAGATAGGTTAGAAAATTCAGAAAAGTCTTGGAGACCTGAGAATACTTGCTGTCACTTAGATTCCAGTAAAACAAAATGTAAGCTAATGCTGCTCTGAAATTCTTGCAACGGGTGAAATACTAATAATGTTTGAAAATGGTGAAAATCTCCGAGAAAATAAAGAACTTCATTACGAGAGAAAAACTAGAAAGTGGCACTAATAAGCAGAGGAAAAAGGCATCTGAGAAGTTGAAATAGAAAGAGGCATCACCGAGGGGGAAATCATTTCCCTTCTATTATTTGTGATGGCGATGATACCGCGAAATTATATCCAAAAAAAATGTAAAGGAGGATAGGAATTCACAAAACGCAAACCATATTCTGTACACTGATGTTGTCAAACTGTGTGTCCTAAAGCAAAAACAAACTGGAAACCGAAATTCAAAGAGTTAGAATATTCAGTCAAGACAGAGGACAAAAATGGGATTGCGAAATGCACAATGTTTATTATGGATAAAAGGAAAATAGAAATAACAGAAGCAACCAAATGAAGCACATATCAAAATGCTGTGAGATAGAAGATAGCAAGATAGAAGAAACAGATGCTAAGTATCCAAGCAAAGAAATATACCTGTATGCAGCCACAGGTATACAATATATACAAGATATAAAGTATGGTATGCAACAATAAAACTTATAATACAGTATCACTCATATGTAAATCCCAAACAAATGTTTATAAAAAGCTATTTTTTTCTAAACCTGTAGGGATTACATTCCTTACTTGCTATGATTCTCCTCCTTGATGCAAAGGGACATGAGAGGTAAATTTCTGTAAATATTAAAAGCAGATATTATCAAAACAAGAATAAAGTTCTTCAAAAAGTAACTACTGAAAACTGAAGTTTAATCAAAGGAATAAATACCTGGGCAGTTTCCATGGTAACATACAAAGGCAATTACGAAAATTGCACAAGAAAAAAAAACAGAAATTATTAAATCGACAAAACAAAAAGTGTAGGAAAACAACTACAGACAATTCAGAAGAAAAACAAAGGAACATGTGAAATAGATAACTAGAATACGGATGTGTAAAGGAAACCTGAATAGAGAAACTGAGTTGCTATTTATAGCAGTACAAAAATTCCATAATAACCAATTATGTAGAGCTTAGAATTGATAATCTTCGGGAAAATAATAAATATAGGCTCTGCAGAGAGAGATTGAGAGGGAGACAGACAGACAGACAGACAGACAGACAGAGGGTGTGTGTGTGTGTGTGTGTGTGAGAGAGAGAGAGAGAGAGAGAGAGAGAGAGAGAGAGATACAAAACATTCAACCGATACATAAGTGAATGCAGAATAGTGGCAGAGGTGTACAAAAATAGACACTACTTGGTGGGGACAATAGCTTATTGGGAATCGTGGAGGCAACTATTTGTTGATCAGACAGACAACTGATATATACACAGATCATAATCCGACCTGAAAAATAAAACATAAAAAATTTTCAAGGATTTTGAAATCAAAATGGATCACCTATTCCCGACCAAAATACCAGAGCAAATTACTGACAATAAAATAAAAAGGTGCCAACTAGTGATTTTTTTCTGTTGCATCTGATCACAGAATAAAAGTAAAAGAAAGAAAAAAAACGGATAATCAAGAGGACATCCCGAGATAGAAAAAAAGATATGGACCATGAAGCTGACAGTGATACCAATCTTATTTGGAGCATTCCCGAAGAACCTCTAAAAGAAATTGGGTAAACTGGATATCAGAAAAAGATTTGAGATCTTCAGCAGCACTGATAAATTTGGTTAATATACTGAGAAAAGTCCAGAAGGGTTTGCAGCAAACTTTTTTTCAATACAAATCACCTGCTATTAATAGCGTGAAAAGCTCGTGCAGAAAATGATGAAACAGCAACAACTGGGACATTTCCGATATCCGTGAGATATAAACAAAAACCGTTTCAATATTATCAAAATATTTTTTCGAAACAGAGTTGTTGTTTTGGGGAAGGTCGAAATGTGAAATCATATCTCTTCCAAAATCTACATGAATTCCAAAAAGTATTTTGATTCAAGGACCATTTTAAAGAAACAAGACAATCAGGTTTGCTTCACAAATCACAAAAATAATATTAGAAAATATGCATAAAAAACAATGAATTTTATAAATCCTCTCTCTCTCTCTCTCTCTCTCTATATATATATATATATATATATATATATATATATATATATATATATATTTTAAAAATATAACGCTGAACAAATACAGTTACACAACAAAAAAGATTTTAT
The DNA here is from genome assembly GCA_023376005.1 of Doryteuthis pealeii. NCBI lineage: Eukaryota > Metazoa > Mollusca > Cephalopoda > Myopsida > Loliginidae > Doryteuthis > Doryteuthis pealeii. The sequence goes on from CM042144.1 coordinate 113,521,100, forward strand.
AAAGATTTTCATCTCCTATCATCTATAAAACATCCATCAATTTCTTCATCCCACGATACATCCTGATGAAGGTTTAAAGAAACCGAAATGTTTAAACATCGATAAATAAATTCATCCTATTTTCGAAACACTTGTTTTTTCAAATTTCTTAATATATATATATATATATATATATATATATATATATATGTGAGTGTGTGTGTGTGTGTGTGTGTGTGTGTGTGTGTGATTTTTATTTTAATGCTATATATATAAATATAGATATATATAACAATTTTATAATTTGCTTGAAGCATTGTGCTTATATTAGTTTGGTGGTTGGTTTTGAAGGTGATCATAAGTTTAAAGAAAAATATTGTTTATTTACATTGATTTATTCTTAATATTTCAGGATAAAATTACTTCGTTTGCAGATTTCTGAAAGCTAAGTCTGGAGTTGTTACCATGTTGCTAGGATTTCACCATTATGTTGTTACCCTAGGGATATATTCCATATTATATATATATATATATATATATATATATATATATATATATATATATATATATATGTGTGTGTGTGTGTGTGTGTGTGTGTGTGCTTCTTAGTTGATATATATATATGTGCTTCTTAGTATATATATATATATATATATATATATATATAGTTAGTATGAAGCATTGGGTGTGAAATCTAAGAAACTCTGTTTTTGAATGTTAAGTTTCGTTTCATTTCGTAAATATTTCGGAGATGTTATACCCCTTCTTCAGGACGCACACATACTCACGGATTAAACACGAATTTAGGATTTCTCAACCCATATAAATATTTCTTTATCACTAACACTATCAGCACAGCAAAGGGTAGGGAATCTGAACACTCAATCTCCCACAATCATAAAAATAAAAATCAGCACGTAGAACGATATATAGCCACGAGACGCCAATAATTACGCCGACACAAAAAAACACAGACAACCAGCCTCAAATAAATACACCAACTGAGTAGCAGCAAAAAATTAAAAAAAATAAAAGGTCACTACAAGCGGCCGTCCCCATACCATCCAATGAGGTCACGGATGATACCATCAACATCAACAAAAGAGTATATATATAGATGCCAAAAAGGACAGATTAGCTATTCTATTCGTTCTGAAGAAGGGTTATAACATCCCCGAAATATTTACGAAATAAAATGAAACTTAACATTCAAAAACTTAGTTTCTTATATTCCAAACCTAATGTTTCATACTAAATCCCAAACAGTATATATATATATATATATATATATATATATATATATATATATATATATGGGGGGGAGAATATGTGCTTAATTGAAGTCATACCTAATTTGAAAACTAATTAGTTGATAATTGATAGGCGAATATATCTGTTCAAATGTAAAGCGTAAACAAATCGAGAAAAAGTCATTCTCTGTATATACATTTCGGCCTATTATGCCTCATCGGCAGAGTTATAGACTGGAAGCCGCTTTGTGTGTGATTCGGCATAGCCATATCAAACAAACTGTTTGCGTATTTTCATATATATATGTATGCACACACACACATACACACACACATACATACATGTATATATATATATATATATATATATATATATGTGTGTGTGTGTGTGTGTGTGTGTGTGTGTGTCTAGCCACACTGAAGAGGCGTGAAACGCCGAAACACGTGTCTGTGGGTGACTTATATATATATATATATATATATATATATATATATATATATATATGGTATTTTTATGTGTATGTGTATGTGCTCATGTTCGTTCTTCGGGTAATTGAATGTTATTTGGTATTTTTTATCAGTATCATATTTGCATACTATTTATATTTGCTAAATTACTTATAAAGCTATGATTATTTACTCAGAAGGCCCTAAAAATGTTAGCGAGTGTAACTTACTTTAGCGATAATAATCTGTGGAACGTGTTTATTAACTACAACTTTCAGGTGATCACCCCCACCCCTACTTTATAACTTAATGGTAGAGCAGGCTGAAAATAGTGAGAACTTAATTAAGTCTCTTGGACACTTTTACTTTCCTTCTTCAAACTTTTGTCACTAAAATTACTATTCTTTACGAAGAATACGTTAATGTACTCCAATTGTTCGTAGGTTTAAACGGAAACAATTTTACGCTTTGCGCTATTTGTAGGAATCAGGGTCCAAAAAGTGACATGTGATTTTCTAAGAGTGGCTTGAATCGACATTTTCTAAAATTAGGACACTAAGTGCATATTTGCAGTCGGAAAAGAAAGTAATGTCCTTTGTTGAAATGTTTGAAAGATACCCACGATAGTTCACCTTCATCTCAAATGATAGGATTCATTTCGCATCCTACTTTTTATGTTGCTATTTGGATGTGTTGCCAAAGGATCTTGATATTTGTCACCCAACAATAGAAAAATACTGCTTGTGGGATATTCACTTCTGATATGTTATACGAATTTAGATTGTATATTTAATTGGTTCTTCTTGTAATTACCTAATTTCTTCTGATTTGTAAATAGATATGAGGTTAACAGTGATACAAGTAATAAATAGAACACGTGGAACAATTAAAAAGAGAGATAAAAAAGCTGTAGAAAATGAGAATGAGAGTGATACCAATCCCATTCGGAGCACTTGGAATAGTTCTTAAGAACCTGGAAAAGAGACTCGATAAACTAGAGATTGGAAGAAGACTTAAAATTATCGAGACAACATCGCTAATAAAATTGGTTAGATTACTTAGAAGTATCCCTGCAAACTTAACGTTATTTGCTATCATTCAGACTCCTGTGAAAATCTATCAGATCGAGTTGATATGAAAAAATCCAATAATAATAATAATAATAATAATAATAATAATAATAAAGACTAGAAAATTAATGACAATGCACAAGGTTTTACACCCTAAAGACGATAGTGATAGGCTATATGTACCAAGAAAGTAAGTTGGAAGAGGTCTTGCTAACATAGAGGATTGCGTCGATGCCTCAATCCAAGGACTCGAAGAATATATTTTTTAAAAAACAAGGAAATATTAATTACGGCAGCCAATAACAGTAGCTGCAATATAATTATTTTTCTTTCCATTTCTGTTTTCTTGTTTTTCTTGTTTTTCTGATTGTCCACTCGGAAAAAAAAACAAGTAAAACAAGAAAACAGAAATGGAAAGAAAAATAATTATATTGATACTACAAATTGGGAAGGTTTTACATGGAAAGACCTGGACATAGTTAAGAAGGGAAAACCTCAAAAGAGAAACTGAGTCGCTAATAATTGCTACCTAAAACAAAGAACAAAGTATATCAAAACAAAAATAGATAAGACACAAGAGAATAGAAAATGTAGGGTGTGTGGTGATAGTGACTATACAATGTGTTAAGCAAATGCAGCAAACTAGCACAAGGAGAATACATGGATAGGCCCGAATGAAACGCATACAATTCTATGTGAGTTTGAGAAAAAGAAAAAAAACACTTTATCCCAGCCAGAAGTCCAGACTTATTATTTATTAACAAGAAAAAGAAAACTTGTCAGCTGAGTATATTTTACACTTCCAGCAAATCACAGTGTGTAGATGAAAGAAAACGAAAAGATAAACAAATACCTGGACATGAGAATTGAAAAACTTGTGGAATATGCGGGTGTAAGTGATACTAATTGTAGTTGGTGCACTTATAACGGTCTCTGAAAACTTAAAAAAGAGACTAGAGTAACTGAAAATCAGATATAGAATTGAGACTATCCAGACAACATCATTATTGAAATCGGCTAGAATACTCAGAAGAGTCCTGGAGATCTGAGGAGACTTATTATCACTTAGACTCCGGTGAAAGACGCTGGTGTGATAAACTCATAAGGAGTGAAATAATAAAAATATATCAATATATTTGCCAAAAATTTAAAAAAGAACTGGAAACGCTGATATAGACCATAAGAATATACAATCCGGATGGAATTTGGAATCTGAAAGTGTGACATGCTCATGATAAATAAATAAAAAATGCAACATATGGACGAGCACAAATATAATAAAAACAAGAAAACAGAAGTGGGAAGAAAAACGACTATATGGATACTTCAAATGACAAACTGGAGGGATAGCTCATGAGAAGACATGGACATGGCTAAGAAGAGGAAACCTCATGAGAGAAACTGAATCTCTTATAATCACAGCACAAGACAATGCCATGAGAATAAATTATATTAAAGAAAAAATAGATGACACAACAGAATAGCAAATTCTGTGGGACTTTGAGGTACAGACGGATCACCTAATCCCGGCCAGGGGTCCAGACCCAGTGTTGATTTACAAGAGAACTTGTCATCTCGTGGATTTTGCCGTCCCGGTCGATTACCTAGTGAAAGTAAAAGAAAACGAAAAGATAGACAAATACTTGGACCTTGCTAGAGAACTAAGAAAAATGTGGAACATGAACGTGAAGCTAGTGCCAAATGTAATTGATGCCCTTGGAACGATCCGCAGGTGTCTGGAAAAGAGTCTAGATGAACTGGAAATCAGAGAAAGAATCGAGACCATCCAGACTACAGCATTAAGATCGGCTAGAATATTCAGAAGACTCTTGGAGACCTGAGGAGACTCCAGTGAACCACCGAGTAAAGCGGGTATGAAAAACTCGAATTGAATAATAATAATAATAATAATAATAATAATAATAATAATAATAATCCCTGGCAGACGTAAAAATCCAAAGAGGTATCTTCCAAGGAGACTCGTTATCACCACTACACTTTATTATAGCAATGATGCCGCTCAATCATATACTTAAAATGTACAGGGGGTACAAATTCACTAACTCATAAGAGAAACAATGGAAGGAATAGAACTAATAAACAGGAAAATATAAGAACACTTCGTAAAAGAGAAGGTCTAAGAAATATTGGACGCAGATATCATCAGACAAAGATGAAAGAAAAAGCAAGAAAACGGTATATCAATTGGACCATAACTATAATCGACGATGGAGAAACATTGACAAATGTACCAAAAGACAAGGAAATTGATAACAATACACAAGGCATTACATCAAAAAAATAAAACGGACAAGACAACTAGGAAGAGGGCATGCCAGCATTGACGATTGTAAATTAAACGCGTAAGTCAAGTTACTACTGTATTTGAATTATAACTCACTGAATTCGATACACATGTTTCTGGTTACGCTAAGGCAGGTGCCCATAAGATTTGCATGAAATAGTAAAACACTAAATGAGAATCGAACTTGCTGTACTAATTTTGTCTGCTCCTCGATCTCTCTAGACCTTGCTCTACAGAGGGCGCCCTAAGTTATTTACAGGATTAAATCACGTGTTATCCAACGTGGAGATAATAATTGACAATTGACTAGGGATTTTTGTTCGCTATGGAAGGCGATCAGTCTCAATTGTTTCCAATAAAAGATTAAACATATCCAGCAAAAGTGTTGTTGTAGGAATGTGAAAAAAGATTTAAAAGGTTAAATTGAATGAACTTAAATTTGGTTGTCTCACAAATGAAAGGAAAACTGGGCAAATTCTGTTCCGACTGAACGACTTCCACCAGCTTAATTTAGATCATTTTGTTCGTCGGTAAAATATTTTTACAAATTATGTCAAGTAATATAAACGTTTGTTTTTGTTGTCGTTGTTTTTCTGGGTGTTTTTTTTTTTTTGTAGTTTGTAGTTTTCCTGTTCTTTTCAACATTTCATCGTTTCCTTCCTTTTGTCAAATCTTAATCATTCCCTTCTAATATTATATATTTACGTTTCTTCTTTTCTCATCGTCTTTCGCACACTTTCTCCCTTAAAAGGATTTCTCTGCATTTTCTTTTCAGCAAATTGGTGGGAACTTGCGTATACATTTTCGCAACCTTCTGACTTATATTCATATATGTAATATATGCGAGTGTTTATGTATGTACCTTTTATTATTAATTTGTTAGCATTTATGTGTTTGGTTATGCATCTATGTATGTTTTGTATCTACGAGCTTGTGCTTGTATACGTGAACGAGCATGTGTATTTGTTCTCAAGAGAGGGTGTGTGTGAGTGTGCGTGTGTGTGTATGTGTATGTGTGTGTGTATGTGTATGTGTGTGTGTTGTGTGTAGCAGTGTGCTTGCACGTATCCGTGTGCACGTGTATTTTTCACAGGGTAAAATTACAGCACAAAAAGTTCATAATAAAACTTGAAGTAAAAAGTCTAAAAAAAAACAATACCCCTATATTAATTGTAAATTTAAAAACAAGACCAACCCAAATAGCGTTATTGTTATTGAATAAAAGAAAAATGTGTGTAATACCCAACCCCTCCGACACGAGCAGGATGTGACACGAGCTCAATTTTCAAGCGGAGTATTGCTTGCTTGAATTCAACCTTCGTTTTCCTCGACTAGTTGTCTTACCAAGACTAAAGATCCCAGTCTGTCCTACTATTTACCCATTTAGAGGAAGAATGTTTTCAATTTTTTTATTCTTTTTTTCAAGCTTCCTAATAATTCTCTTGATCCTACAATCTTCAAAAGCATTAATGATTTCTCCGAAAGAGATATTTGTGACTGACCGAGTACTTTCCGTTCGTATCCGAACAATTATCAAGGTAGAGTATATGTGTATTTCATTATTAAAACTGTTTAAGTAATGTTAAGTAATGTTAATGTAACTGTTGAATTAATTGTTTGGTTTTGATCACTAAGCAATTGTGGCAGGGTTTTGTTTTTTCAAACATTTCTATTAAACTAGGCAAAAGTATTTAGAATAAAAATTGTTCTCTCTACCTATTTTAAGTATTTCTGAATATAAATTGCTTTATCCATCGATTTTAAATATTTAAAAATATTATCCCTAGGTTCAATATATATATTTGTTAATCTTTTTGATAGTCGAGTTAAATGTATTTATAGTCTCCTGTTTGCAGATTTCACACTAAATGTATTGCAAAACATTTTCTTCTGTCATTGCAATTTATCATAGTGTTGTCATTTTGAAATTCTTATGGTGAAAGATAACAGTAAATCAAGATTATCTAATTTATATATTACTTTATATTAATCCGCTCCGTTAGTTTTCTCAAATATCAACAGAATGAAATTAGTGGGAGAAATAGAGACATAAGAAGTAGGAAGTAGTAGCTGGCTATTCTAGCAAGAAAGATAAATCTGAAATAAGCGCAAATGAAAAGAACAATCAGATAAATAAACAGATATGAAAAGAAAATTGAAAAGAAAATAGATAAATGGATAGATAAATTGATATTAGAATTTGTATAGATGAATTTGTAATTATAATCCAAAAATTCAATTCTTTACTCTATGTACATATGAGTTAATATCCATTAATCATAGGCAAACCAAATGCTCATTGTCCCGTGAGGTAAACTTTTTGCTTTATGAAAATTTTATAACTATCCCCGATTGTTGCCACATGAAATGTTTAACTTGTTTATAGAAAAATAGAGTCGAAAATAAAGAATTATTTCATTCGTCAAAGGATTTATGTCCATTTTTGATAAAATTGTTATATATAACAATTTTCTGCATCAAAAATCTTATGAATAGAAATGAAAAGCATTCATATAACAGTGAATATTTTCACATCAAACTGTTCCAATTAATATTGGATGAAATAAAAGATCATCTACATGCATTATGTTACTTATAATAACAATAAGAACAATAATGATTATGCAAAAGACTCTTCATCCCACGGATGACAATCACAGACTCTGTGAACAAAGAAAGAGAAAAGAAAGAAGATTCGTACAACTGTGGAAAATACGTGAAACATCAACAACAAATAAAAGAATGATAAATAATGAAAAACACAAAAGTGGAAAAAGAGATTCTGTGAGGGGAATATAAAAGACATATCTTATTATAATGGAGATTGTGTGTTTGTTTGTCTGTAACCGAAACTACGCTACCACCAACGTCACAATTCCCTCAGTTATTTACATTATATTCTCAATGCTTATTAAATAATCAATATTTGATTTTAATTAGTATCTTATTTAATAACAATGTCTCGCTGAGATAGATTTGCTTCCAAAATGTCCATATTATTAATGTGTTTAAAATCCTGCTATGTATGTTATATATCATTAATAAATAAATGTTCACATACTATATGATTTGAATAATTTGCATACCGGTTTTAATAAAACCGTATTTAATAATTAATTACTTAGTGCTATTGATTTCTAATATTTTTATTTTATTTTCCAACATTATAAAACAATCCAATGTACAATTTTGTATTGAAATCAAATAGATTAAAATTAAAATAAATATAATCTTTTGTGTGTTCTCATTTAATTACATTAGTCTTTCTTATAATATCCAATCATATTAATAATGATATTAATATTTATAATATTTAATCATTTTAAAGTTAAATACTCGTATCGGGTAGGCGATTTTTTTGCTAGTAATATAAATTATGTTAGATCAATTGTCACAGATATGGTGAAAGAAAAGCTGAATCTCACTTTTGTAGCCCCCACCCCTCAACTTCTATCTAAATAAAGTTAGACACCCCTACCAAAACAACAGTGAACGCGCCCTTTTATGAAGAAATAGATGAAACAGTAAATCAAAGTTATTTTGTGGGTAACGTAAAGTTGCCATGCACCTCTTTCTTCTGTCCTTATGCCAGACTAAGGTACGTTTAGCAAATGACTTTTGCATGATTTGTAAATGAATGTCTATAAGAGACCAGTGTTTATTAGATTAATCTCTTAATTGTTTATGTTCTATTCATGTTAGGCGTCTAATTACTGCAGATTAGAGAAGATTTTGTAGTCATTTCTTTATAAAAATCGCAAAACTTTAAAAAGTTGTTTTTACTTCTTTCTAATCCGATATCGTGACGTTTATGAATATCAGTGGCAGATTTGCTAAAGTTTTCATAATCTTTTTAAGGATAGTTTAGCCGCTTGAGGAATAGAATTTTCTGGTTAAAAAGAAAGCCAAAGTAACAACTGATGTTTGTTAAATGTAAACATTTATGTTTTCCCTTTTGACACATATTGAAAACCCCGTGAATATTTGTGCGATCTTCCAGATTCCTGAGTTGATAGATTGATGCTTTACTTTGTACTGTTTTTAATTTTCTTTAGAACGGGAGACTCTTTTCTTCTTGGTCTAGACGGGCGGTCGGAGAGGCCCCCTCCGATCAATCGGCTGGTCACGTCAAGCCCTAGCACCTATATGATTGCCCCAACCTTATTGCCCTTATGGCAAGCCCCAAACCCTTTTTATCATATGGGTGCTAGAAGGCAGTGGCTGCGGATCTACATGTCCTGGGAATGACGTTAAACTCTATCTGATGGTGAGGTTCCAGTTTTGGAAGTTTGGGGAATGTGGAGCACCCTTTCATCACCATTGCTCCCTGGTCCACTCTGACCCGGAGTGGTAGTACCTGTTAGGGTCCCATCTATGGGTTAAATAGAAAAATGTATCTATAAAAAAATTGTATTATCCATTAAGAATTGATTTATTTCAAAACTTTATCGGCATTAAATGACCCACTGAGGTTGATATGCCGTAAAACAAAAACAAAACAAAAAACAAAAGAAAAATCTTTTCTTTTTTGTATTCCTCACAACGGATGGCAAACGCTAAAAACAGTAATTGTTTGATTATCTCCCCTTAACCAAATAAAAATTGTTCCGACTCTTACAGATAGATTTTGCTAGAATCAGTGACTTCCGCATGGAGGATGAGACACAATCCTTGAAAACAAATAAACATGTGTTAAATATGTCGAACAAAAAGTGCTATTTGGTTTTTCGGAAAGAAGTATCTCATTTCCACTCTCATAAAAGTAGAAGAATAAATGATTAAGTTAAATAATTCTTGATATCGACATAATCGCCGCAGTTATTACAGTGACCGGGTGCAAAGATAATTATCTTATTCTCCCCTCTCTCCCTCTCTCACACACACTCACGCACGCACAGGCATACACACTCATACAATCCGTACCTATTGGTCATCACTTTTGGCAAGTCCCCCCTCTCTCTCTCTCTCTCTCTCTCTCTATATATATATATATATATATATATATATATATATATATATATATATGTGTGTGTGTGTGTGTGTGCGTGCGTGTGTGTGTGTGTGAGTGTGTGTGTGTGTGAAGGGTGTGTGAAGACTGTGTACTTTTTATCAGTTTCTAGATATGCAGGAAATATTTCGTTGTTTGTAACTCAAAATTAAGGTCTTACCTTGAAATTGAAATTTTACTGAAATTTTCATAACCTATAATACTAAATATTTCAGTTCAACAACTCAGAACATTCCTAGAAAACAAAGTATTACTTTGTCTTAAATTACTATATACCCGAATTAGGAAGTGATTTCAAAGATTTCACCTCAATTACGATGTTAAATGTGCACACACAGATTTTACCAATTTACTTTTGGATGAATCTGTCAACTTCAAAACTCGGTATTTTTAAACAAAAAACGATAGAAACATTTTTTTTTTAATGTGTGTTCGCCCCAAAATATATTATGCACACACGTCCTGTTAGACGATCAAACTTCAATAATAACTAATGTCTGGTGACCTGATGACAATTCATGAAGAACCCACATTGATTCTTGGAATAAGTTTTTCAAATTTCTGTTAAACCATTCAAATGAACATTGAAGAAGTGCAATCCCTATAAACTAATATAAAGTAGTTTATAAAACAGTTGAACAAAAACAACAAGTACAAATTTGAAATGCTGTAACCTTTACAGAAATTCTTGTTGCTGATAAATCTACACTGGATGGCTTTAACTCTTGGATTCATAAGAAACTACAAAAATCGAATTTAGGAAATGATCACTTAATGAATGTCAGCATTTTGATTTTTCTACCTCCATACATGGTTCACAATGGCGTTACGAATCTGTGATTAAAATGATTTGTGCGGAGATTTTCTTAAAAAAAAGCTTCAATTATAAATAGACTCGCTAATAACAAGGTGTGTTTACAGACTGCGGCTAAACTTATTATGAGTTTAGTCTGTTTTAAATGCACACAAATAGATCCAGAAAGTAAAGATTAACACATATATTCAGCATTGTCTTATCCACCTTTAATATTTCCTTCTTTCTTTCTTTCTTTCTTTCTTTTTCTTTCTTTTTTCTTCCTTTCTTTCTTTCTTTCTTTCTTTCTTTCTTGATTTGTTTACACTCTATGTTGATTTATCTGTTATCCTTTCTTTGTTTAACGCAAGCGGATGTCCCCCCTCTCTCTCTCTCTCTCTCTCTCTCTCTCTCTCTCTCTCTCTCTCTCTCTCTCTCTCTCTCTCTCTCTCTCCACGTACTTCTCTTTTTCGTCCACACTCTTTTTTTTCAGTAGTTTTGCTTTCTCTATTTTTACATAAAATAATCCTTCACACATTCACACTCACACACATGCACATACATGCACATAAGCGCGCACACACACACACACACACACACACACACACTTGGACTATAAAAACGAATTCCACTAAGTGTAATATCAGCCACTAGAATACTGCACACACACACACACACACACAAGCTGGTGTACATACACACGCGTACGCACACCCATACACACAAGATGCAGTATACAAGTTGACAGAATCGAAGAAGCCAATTCAGATGAGGTGTTTTTTTGCTGTCTTCGCTTAGTGCATATTATTATGCTTAATGCATTATTTTTGGCCCTAATTACTTCCTACGAATGGATGAATCTAGTTCTCACCAAAAAAAACTGTCGTATTGCCAAACATACTGACAAAATCTCTATTTCCTCTCATGTCACATAACTACATAACCTGCCAAAAGTAGGATTGTCTCTACCCGTAGAGGGTCCAGTTATATTAAAGGGATCATTATATGCAATATATACATGTATACATAGAAATCAAGCTCATTTTAATCTGATAAATGGCTAAAAGTGTTGGGAATTGACTGGAGATTAAATGACTATAGTTGTAATGGTCTACGAGACTACATTTTTCAACAATATACGAAACAACACCCAACTTGCCTAAGTTTATGTTTGTCTGTCACAACGAGGGGGGGGGTTATCCTTTAAAGATTTAATTCACTCAGGGAATATTTGGCTGTTATATTAACTTACAACTGATTGATTAACGGTGAGGCACCTAATTTCTCTCTCTCTCTCTCTCTCTCTCTCTCTCTCTCTCTCTCTCTCTCTCTCTCTCTCTCTCTCTATATATATATATATATATATATATATATATATATATATATATATACTAAGGAAAAAATGAACGGTGAGTTTCTTCAAAATAGTCCCTCAGCATTAGGCATACTTATTTCAAAGGGTTTTCTATTCGTCGAGGCACATTTTTACATGATGTGAAACTGCATTGTCATATTTCTCTTAATGTCTTTCACGTCATCAAGTTTTATATTTGAGATGAATTTTCGGTTATTTCCTAGTTGAGTAACATGAGTGACCCAGAAAAAACAGAACCCAAATTATTTATTTATTTTCCCATTAAACTGACCTTAAACCCCAGCCCTAACCCTAACCCTAACCCTAACCCTTAAACTTTAAAAAAATAAAAAAATAAAAATTAACAGTTTTATTACACATATTTGTGGGTTCTGGTTTTTCTGGATCACCCTGTAATATTATGTTACTCAACTAGGTGGCGGGTAAGGTTTAGGGTCTAGGATTAGGGTTGGGGTTTAGGGTTAATTTAATGGGGAAATAAATAATTTGGGTTCTATTTTTTCTGGGTCACCCTGTAATATCATGTTACTCAACTAAGAAATAACCGAATTTTCAGTTAGGAAAGAAACAAAAGTTTGACAGATCTACTTGTTATGATCATGTGGGCGACTATACTTAACAAAATACTTGATTCCCAAAATCTACAGATAGAGAAGTGTCGAGGCTGCTGATCGAAATTATCAACAACTGATACTGACTCGTCTAGACAAATACATCTAGACGTGTATACATCATCACTCTATTATAAAACTTGTTCAGATATGCTCAAGATTTTTAATTTCAAAATTCGTAAAACTTAACGTTCAGTCTTTATCCTTTTTTTATCTTACTTATAACAACTCGTACTTATCTCTCTATAACTCTTTTCTATAAACTCTTTTTTTTTTCTTTCTTTTATGCCCCCCCCCTTCGTGTATTTGTCTCTTCTTCACTTTATTTATTTATTTTTATAACTTTTTCTTTTTCATTATTTCTTTTTTATGTCTCCTTTTTTTTCCCTTGACTTATACTTTTTTTTTTTTTGCTCTTTCTATTTTTACGCTACTCTTTGGCTTATATGGATTTCTCCTCCCTCTATCATTATTTTCTCCCCCTCCCCCGCCTTCTTTAAATCTCTTTTTCTTTTTCTCTTCTCTATCCAAATGAAAAGGTCATCATTTAACGAAACAATCCCGCCACGATTTAACAGCAATAATCAGCTTAAAGGATCTTCATGCTTTTGTTCACTGCGTTAAACAATGTCTGCTTTTATTTTCTCTTTCTATTTGATTTTCAAACAACAAACTAAACAGTATCGTTAGTTGCTTTGTCTGTAATCATGAATGGAGAATGCAGATTTTATAAATGAAGTGGCGGGATTCCTTTAATGTTTAGATCCGCTTTACGAAATGAGACCTAAGCGCAGAGAAGGAATGCAATTTTATCTACTAAATTAATGAACAGTATCATGGTGTGTATTTTACATGTACTGATCACAAACCAATGAGTTCTTTTTATCTTTATTTTTCATCCGGGGTTGAGCAGCAAAAAAAAAAAATGAAATAGAATCTCTAAATTCTATTCAGCTAGTTGGTGGGATTTAGAATATCCTACCCCTCTAAAAATGGGAATATCATAGGTGCGACACGAAATTAGATCTTATAGTGAAGTTCTAGTTTTGGAGATTTACAGAGTGTAAAGTACACTTTTATTTCCTTGATCCGGAGTGGGGGGATTTGTTAATTATATTCACGAATATAAATCAGATCTCTATTATTTTTGCTCTAAAACCAAGCCCTGGTGATATTTAATGTGTATATATATTTACTTTGTCGTTAATTGTTTTATTTTCAAAGTTTCCTCCGGACATACACATAAACAAAACTGCCCTTTATATATGTATAGATAAGACCGTGGGCCAATAGCTTCAGAAACAAGTACAGAAAAATATAAAAATTAATGTACAATGAACATGATTCCCAAAACTATTGGTATACAATTGCCATGACGGATTGATATGATATTGAAATCATCAATCAATCAATCAATCTAAAGTCTATGATACACAATTTTTTGCATTGATCAGCGTGCCGAACAATATGTATAATTAATGTAAAGACGATTAAAGCGCATAGCAAAAATGGCTATTTATTATTTTGAGAATCCATCACCGGCTTTTCACTAATTTGTTTGTCTTCTATCTGTTGACGCTGGTGTATGTTATATAAGAACGTATCTTGTATATATTTAGTAATCTGGTTTTAAACATCTACAAAGACAAACGGGATGAAATGCGACTATGAACAGCGTGCTTAACTAGTTTAGAAAATTATCACTTGAGTATTTGAAGTTGATATTTGCGTTTGATAAGTTGAAGGCTAACAATATTATCATCAGTAATCAACAAAAGAAAACATTACGCCTGCCATCACACTCTGTTGATTGTTACTATTCACATTAAATCTTGATAGATAGATAGATATATTTACCAACCCCTCCCCACGAGCAGGATGTGACACAAAGTCAATTTCTTAAGCGGAGTTCAACAGGTTTGAATTCAGAGTTGTTCCTTCTCCTAGACCGGTTAAAGAGCCCAGTCTGCCTTACTATTTATCCATAGTTGGAGGGTGAGTAGGATTCATACCTTTCCCAAGGGTATTAGCGCTAAGTGAAATGCAATTACCACACCCAGGATTTGAACTCGGGGCGACGAGTCCATTTCCCATGACTTTAACCATTACACCACGCGCTTCCTTAATCTTGACAGATATATGATATAATCTAAATTCATAATACAGTCTATTGATGTGATTTGATTGTAAAATCCTCCATTAACAATGTTACATATGTGGTCATTTGTATATAATCGGCCTTGCATATCTCATATCCTCATTTAAAGAATATTCAACTTGTTCATATTAACAATTCCCTCTGTTTATTATAAAAAGAAGATAAAAATAGTCATGTTGATTCCGAATTCCTTAATTATTCAGACTCCTGATGTTTTTCTTGTTTTTTTTTTTTTTTTTTTTTGGGGGGGGGGATCTTGAGCCTCGGAATTCAATTGATGACGCGCATCTTCTTCACAAGTGAAAGATGATAATGGATTATATAAGACAAACAGCAGAGAAGTATATGTAACTTGACTGTCAATCATTATGCTATGCTACTGGCAAAACCTTTTGTCATGATAAGAGCAGGAGAAATATCAGCGGATTGACTTCGAATTTACTCGACACAAATGACCTTGGAAAAATAACATTAACCCATTTCTCTCTCCACTCAATCCTATCAGGAAATATCTTGATAAAAGTTTGCTATGATGGTCGATGGAAAAGACAGTAAGTGGGTGAGGGTTTAAGCAATAACAGTCTCTCATACTTCCCATATTTTACCCGGGCCGTAAAAGCAAAATGTTGTTACACAGAGAACTAACCCTCACTGGGTTAACTCACAATTATGTACAAACAATGAGAGTCGATAATCCCAAATCTAGTAGTACATTTTCCCGTTTTTTATTATAAAAATACTTTTGGAAAAGAATGCGTAGTCGCTTTGCCATATTCATCTTGTCTATAGGGAATAGAAACACAGAGTCAAAAAGTGGGTTGTGTAGTTTCTTGGGACTCACAGAATACACACAGACTGTTAGTAAAGATTCATATTTCTTTGCACATCTCAATCAGTGATCTTTGTCGGCTGCTGGTGGTCTTCCGATATTTTGACGTTGATTAAGATTGGAGAAGGGAATAAATTCCCGAGAGAATAGCCGAGATTTAAGGTCAGGTAATGTAATGTTGATAATGTTTATTATGATCGAATATATTTGATTCGGATGAAGATGTGAACAGATTGGAATTCCCATTGCAAACACTTTATGATTGACTGATTTGCTTTCCTTGCAAAATTAAACTCTGTGATTGTACCTATATCGGGAATTGTCATATTTATTGAAGCGAACGTTTCTATGATTGTTTCATAACATATTTTTCTTCATATTATTTCATATCATCATTATACAGACTTTAATGTATTTGTATACCTTACAGAAACACGAATGCAGCTATAGGCACAGAAACATCTACTATATATACTAGCAAATATATGCACCCTCCGGGTGCAAGTATATAAGTTTTAATGTAATAAAATATCGTATTAAATTAGAAAGGCTAATAAAACTAAATAAGAATGCAGATAAAAAGATTTGAAACAGAGGTGGGTATAATCGAAAATTAGAACAACTGAAACTTACTCTTCCATCACTCTCGTCTTTCATTGTTATTTTTTCTAATTTAAGTATTTACTTAAAAGAGTAAGTAAAGAATAAAATGACAGTTATTTTTTCTTGTTAATGGATTTCATTTAAGATTCATTGAAGAGATTTTTGCTTATATTCATTAAAATAAAACCAAACAGTTAGAAATCAATAATACTAAGCACATATTTATTAAAATCACATTTTTAATATCGATATGCAAATTAGCCTTTCCGTTCACACTGTAAACCGCTATTTTGTTGTATATATAAATATAATTGCATGTTATTAGTATGTAGATATGTTCAACAGTATTCATAATTTTATTAATAATTGAGGTTTAGATAAAAATAAAATCATTGAGAATGCGATGTCAATAACTAAGGGAATTGTAACTTGAGTAGTAATATAGTTTCGGTTACAGACAGAAAAACAGACAATCTCCATTATAATAAGATATCTATATATGGATGCACGTATGTATGTATGGATGTACAAAATAAAGTAACAAATCAGAAAATTAATGCAATCTAAGCAAGAAAACACTTGAGAAAATAACATACAAACTGAAACAATTCTCCTCAACATGCCCCCCCCCAATGTTTAACCTCCCTTCCTTTGATGCATCACATAACAATAAATAATGAAAAATACAAACATACACATTTCTCTTGGTTTGAAAATCGCCAAGCGCTATTGAATTTGTATGCACTACTCTAACACACACACACACACACACATATATATATATATA
>CM042144.1:113540814-113700814 GCA_023376005.1 Doryteuthis pealeii
GCTGAAATAATGATGTATCTTCCTTTCTAATTCGTATGGCCACATAACACGACAAATTGCAATCTGTCAGTCAGTTAGTTTGCTTTAAAATGCCATGTAGAAAAAAGATGTCTTCCAGTACGTCTATCATGTACAAGTCCGGACCAAATCGTAAACGACTATAATGCAACTAAATGGATAACAGTGGTTATTTACTTAGCTTAATTGAGATTATAACCAAACCAGAAGTTTGTGACAACCAGTAAGTATCATATCACTAACAACGATCCGCTAGCTGAGCTGGCCAACCACAAGATGTCAGTGTTTGTAATGTCTGTCCGAAAACACCCAAATGCCTCACCATTAAGCCAAATAATACCAGAATCTATAGCAATAGCCTTCATAGACAACTCTAATATAAAAAAATATAAAATAAACACTCCTAATATATATAATATAAATCTTCCCAAACGTAATCCTTATTTCAGATTCTATCCCCAAACCTATCAGAAATGATTTACCCCATGATAGTACAATAGTCAAATATTTATACTCATGTCAGATTTAAACGTTGTCAGACAATGTCAAAATTCTGTCAGGCAAAGACAACCAGTGGATTTTTATCAGATCGGATCTTTATTATGTCAGTAACGATTGCGTGAATTTTGACATCAGACATTTCATTTCTTTATTTCCAATGCAAAAATAAGTATATAAAACAATATGTTTTTTTAAGTTAACGAACGAATCATTACTATCAAGTATCGGCACTTGAGCAAATAAAACACTTGTCTGAAATTTAAAGAAGAATCGTTTTTCCTTTTTCTTTTTCTTAAATGACTGATTTTGATTGAAACCAGTTTATCTAATTGTATTCATTCGTATTTATATTGTTTGTGTAGTTATTTCATAAGAGTGTTTCTCTTTTTTATACACATTCTTATCAAATATGAATAATTCTTAGCTATTTATTTGGGAAGCACGGAAATGGTCTCGTTGCCCCGAGTTCAAATCCTGGATGTGGTAATTGCTTTTCACTTAGTGCTAATACCCTTGGGAAAGGTATGAATCTTACTCTCCCTCCAGCTATGGATAAATAGTAGGACAGACTGGGCTCTTTAACCTTGGTTAGGCAACCGGTCTAGGAGAAGGGAAACTCTGAATTCAAACCTGTTGAACTCCGCTTAAAAAATTGACCTTGTGTCACATGCTGCTCGTGCGGAGGGGGTTGGTAAATATATATTTGAACCATAAATGGGACCTTACCAGTTCCTTTCATTTCGAGTGGACCTGAGAGTAATGGCAAGGAAGGGTACTATACACTGCCCAGATCTCCGGAACTGTATCCACACCACCAGATATAGCTTAATGGGATAATCATGACAAATCCTTTTAGTGGGGAGGGGGAGGAGGGTTACAGTCAGTGTATTCTAAGATCCACCGTCAGTTGCTATTATCATTGTTTTAAGCAAGATATACTTTGACCTTCAAGTGTATATGCTCTCTGTCTGTCTGTCTGTCTGTGTGTCTCTCTCTCTCTCTCTCTCTCTCTCTCTCTCTCTCTCTCTCTCTCTCTCTCTCTCTCTCTCTCTCAGACATATATAGAGTTGTGTGGTAAAGATTTCTCTATACATGTAGCCAGCGTTTTGAGACTGATTGTTGTATTAGCACCGCTTGCAAAAGTTCAGATCGGTAACCATTTGTAAAAGTAAAATACTAACAGAAGAAATAAATGGCGACAGGCGAAGAAGAAATTACAAATCCGAGCAACTCGGAGAAAATGCTTTTTTTGTTTCGCCCATTACTATTTCCATGATAATAAGTGGTGTTTGATTTTAGTCAGCATTAATATATCCATTCTTTGGGGGAAACAGTTTTACAGCAGGAATAATCGATAGTCACTTAATTATTTTTGTTTCTTCAAATGTCACCTTCACTCACTCTATCTATCTATCTATCTCCCTCGTTTTCTCTCTCTACCATCTGTCTGTCTGTCTGTCTCTCCCCCTCCCCCCCTCTCTCTCTCTCTCTCTCTCTCTCTCTCTCTCTCACACACACACACACACACACATTCTCACTGTATATCTGTCTGTCGCTCTTCTCTTTCTCTCTCTCTCTCTCTCTCTCCTCTCGCTGTCTTTATATTATATATATATTATATATATATATATATATATATGGGAGTGTGTGTGTGTAGGTGTAATGTTATTTCCCTTCTTTTCAACTCTCCCTTTTACATTCTCTCCTGTTTACCATCACTCTTGTTTTCCACTTGTCTTTCTATCTTAATCTCTTATTGAAAAATAGTTAGGAAGTTTATGTTGCTATTTTTTTCTAAGCTGGTAATTAAGGGTAAAAAATATATTTATCGACATTAATCAGGACAAATGCTTCAAGTAAACCATTTAATGAGCAAAAACTGATATCCATTGATTTAGTTTCTTCTCTGAACAAGTTTAACTATTAGTTCTGACTTGTTTATTTGTATTTTCGTTTTTATTTTGAGATGAAATTACATTTTCTAACGATTCGTAGCTGAGGTAGTTGCTTATTTACTATTAATGTCATCAGTTTGGGTTTGGGATAAGAAAACAGCTCTAATAATGAAAGACTAAATATATACAGGGTGTCCTAAAAGTTTAGATCTATGGACCTTTTCCTTATATGAAAACTGATGTTTTGGAAATAAAACAGAAGGATTTGAATTCTTGGTGCAATCCAGATCTAAATTTGGGTCTCGTCTGAATTCCTTTGTCTCCCCAAATCTCCATCATCTTTCTCAGGGTCTTTGCAGATTGATGCATTTGGGACATTACCAATACTTTCTCAAATCTATAATTCGTTTTTGGGATGAAAAGCTACTGAAATTCACAAACATTATTATAATTGAAAATAAAGAATTACAAGTGAAATAATGATTGATGTTTCTTTTACTAAACATTGAAGAAAATAAGTTGTTGGCGAAGTAGTTTATTGTCGGTATCATCTGGGCAGTGAGGGAGTCTATCCCGTTTTCGCTAGCTCCAGACGAGGGAGATTGTTTTTTGGTAAGATAAGAGCACAACACCCACTGTCAGTTCCCTGTGCTACTCATACGCTGGGTAGCACAGATCCCTGTGATACTCATACGCTGAGTTTTCGAGGGCCGGTATCGAACCAAGAACCATAACGCTAAATATCAAATGATGAAAAAACAAACAAACAAACAAAACAAAACAAAAACAAAAACAAAAAGAAACTGACAGTTTTAACATTTTGATTTTTCATTATCTAATTTTTTTAAATGTGTAAATTGTGGTACAACTAACAAAAAAAACACAACAGATTACCCAATCCGTGCTACTCCTGCGCTGAGTTGGTGAGGATTGGTATCAAAATAGGAACTTTGCGATTCCTAGGCAGGTGCTCTAGCGACTGAAAGATAAATCAACAATGAAATATTTATTAAAAATAAACAATTATTTGTCAGTCGGTGTTCATCCTGCTGATCAGATAGCAAACAATTTTCATCAAAATGTGTTAAACCAGCCAATTATATAAAGACACGTTAAAGCAGCCATTTCAGTTTGAGTAGTTCCTTCCTCATACGGGAAACCTGGCTGTTTGTTGAAACCTTTCTACCTATGTTTAAAAGTGTAGTGAAGGCGCGCATTTCGAAAATGCCCGGAGTTTTGATGGCGACTGATGTTACAACAAAAAGCCAGAAATGCATATTAGTCCATTTTGAGCGGCCGATCCTATGTACAGCGCTTGATGTAATCAATTTGCCACTTGAGAATCTATCATTACAAATAGATTCCCAATAGCAGCGGAGAAAACATAAATCAAGCAATAATAATTTATTACTGGAATTTCAAAAAATTCAAAATTGATAATGCATGAACTAAGAAATATATATATAAGTACTAATGTTCCTTAATCTTCCGACCGTTATGATCATGCATCTGGTTTAAAATGAGACCATCCAAATCATCCAAGATGAAATGCAAAAACGTAAATTATCTGATTATCTGGTGTCGCTTATCCATCGAGTTCTTATTTCTTATGAGTGTCGTCACCTCAGGTAAATAATGGACCATTCCGTTTTTATCATAAAGAAAGGAAGAACATGCTACACAGATAGGAAAGAAAGAAAGTAGGAGAATGATAGAGAGAGTTTAATGTACATATTGAATTATTTTGCAATAGCTCTTTAGTAAACACATCAAATGATAATAAAATAATTATATTGTAGTATATCCACAGGTCCTGCTAGTAAAAATACTATTACTAATATTATTATTGTGGGATTTTCTGTTGTGTTTTTTTTTTTTTTGTTGTTAGTTGTACCACAATTTACACATCTTAAAAAAATTAGATAATGAAAAATCAAAATTTTAAAACAGTCAGTTTCTTTTTGTTTTTGTTTTATTTTGTTTGTTTGTTTGTTTGTTTTTTTATCATTTGATATTTAGCGTTTTGGTTCTTGGTTCGATACTGGCCCTCGACAACTCAGCGTATGAGTAGCACAGGGATCTGTGCGGTAGAGTGAGGAGCTGATGGTAGGTGTGGCGCTCCACTTCAGATGCTAAAATAATCTCCTTGGTCTAGCGCTAGTGAAAAGAGGATAGAATAGACTCCCTCACTGTCTGGCTGATACCGATTTTAAGCCACCCCGATGACTTACATTATCATTAAACTCTCTCTCTCTCTCTCTCTCTCTCTCTCCTCTCTCTCTCTCTCTCTCTCTCTCTCTCTCTCTCTCTCTCTCTCTCTCTCTCTCAAATAGACATTCATTAAATATTGTCTAATTTAATCAAAATAACTCGGTATCCAAAATAGCCATGAAGATCGAACTCACAACTCTATCCATGGGATTTATGAAATTGATTTGTTAAACATCGCGTCACGTTTGTCATTTTATATTCTGTTTCTGCTACAAAAAAAAAGAAAGTTCATCTTAATAAGGATACTAGTCCATATGATTTACGTTTATGTTTATGTTTATTGATTTTAACGGCATATTAACCCGTCTGGGGTTATGTCATGCCTAACAGTTAGGAAGTAATACATATCGTGTATTTATATTTATACTTTTTAGTAATTGATTTTAACAATGTGTTAGCATTATTGGGGATTATGTTGTATGGTATTGATTTGTTTCAAATTCTATGGTATAATTTTACTTCCCTCAAAAAAGAGAGAATATCCTCCATGTTAACATTTTCAAACAGATCTTCCATATAATTTACGTTGACTAACGCTGAAAGCATTGGTCACAGCTAGGTCACATAAGTTAAGCAGCATTAAGCCACTCAATACTTCAATGGCAGTACTTAGAAACAGTAGCTACCTTAAGAATTCTAAGACCAGTAACTAAGCAAAACTTAAAACATTCCAAATCAGGCTTAAAGATTTAATTCTTGCTAGACCGCCAAAATTAAGTAACGATTAGAAGTAAGCGTTACTTATATGGGTGACTGGATTGTAATAACAGATACCATAAGTAATTTAAGATCTGTTAACCAGACTAAGCAACGCTTAGTGAATAACAACTAAACTGTTCATTTGTCTTTGATAAAGTGTTATTAATCTTATTATTATTAATTTATGTTTTCTTTCACTTTATCATAGTTGCCTTTTAACGTCAAAAATAGATGTAACTAAAACTCGCCATGAATTGACAATTGGATTAAATTAAATATAACATCTTCAAAAAGTTGATTTCAATCGTTGATTTATAGAATAAATCACAGGCTACTAGTTAACGAATTATTGGATGTATAGGTGTTATTTCGATTTTCTTACCAATCAATGTTCACTTCGGGACAGGTGACATGACACCTGATTTGATTCAAATGCAGGAAGAGTTGGTAAATGAAAAGTTTTTCAATCATTTGCCTAATGTAGAACTTTGTAAGCGATCGTGATGCTGACTGATGTAATTTAATAAACCATTCTGGGCAATCGTGCTTCTTGTGTTTATTTAGCTACATAGGCGGTGCAAACAATGCCGATAGCACTGGGACCACTTAGACTAAATGAAGAATTCTAATCTCACTAGCATAACGGTATTCTCTGATAGAATGACAGCATTGCCTGTTTGAAAAACAACACACGTTCGCATTTTATCCCATTATGTGATAAGAATCATATAATGTGATACACATCTTATCTTACCATGTGATACGAATCATGTATAACGGCGACAGAGAATCCATGTTGACTTAACAGACTTATACACATACTGAATGGAAGATTGATTTCTCCTTGATCATTTAATTTATTTGTGGTTATGATTTTGATTACCATTTTTTTTTTTCAAAATATTTTACTAGTTTTTACACAGCCATATTAGAAAGGTAACAAGTTTAGATTTAGAGCAGTGAAAAGTTTCTCTTCAGTTTGTATTATCACAACAACCTCACTCGTCATTTTCTCTTTTTCTTTCACTTCTTTGTTGTTGCTTTTTTTTCTTTCTCTTTCTTCCTTTCTTTCTTTCTTTTCTTTCATTTTAACTGTCACGCCTTCACTTTTTAACGGCTTGTTAATCTTCAAACACAATTCTTTTACATTTGTTGAATTTATCCTCTTGCTTTCAATATGATTGACTGATTGATTTTAACAGCATGTTAACCCGTATTAAGAGGTTAGGGAATTGTGTTTATTCTACGATAATATTCACGTTTTGTGTAGTTGTTTCTTAAGTGTGATTTTGTTTTCATACGATCCTATTGAGTATGAATAATACTTAATTGACCAATAGATGAGACCCTAACAGTTACTAACATTCTGATTTAGAATGGACCAGGAAATAATGACAATGAAGTGGTATTCCACATTGCCTAAACTGGAACCTTACTATCAGATGCAGTTTTGTGCCATACTCAGGTCACCCTTTTTAAGGGAAGATCTTGCCATTCTTATACTTCTGCAGTGGATACAATCAGCGCATTCTGGTCTCTACTCACAAGGCAGCCTTGTTTGTTTGTTTGGCTTTTTTTTTTTTTTTTTAGGCGTAAATAAAAATTGGATATGTAAGTATTTACCCAACCCTATCTACACGGGTATGATGTGATACAAGGTTACATATATGAGTAATGGATCAGCGAGACTAACATGCTAATTATTACGCCACGATGGAACGACTAGTTGGGATACGTAGAGTACAATGATGTTCTAAAATCTGTAAATTCCTTAAGTCGATCTCCAATACTAAGAAGGTGTTGTGGTCGTTTTCATTCGTCGTTGTTATGCGGTTTAGTTTATTTTTTAGTGTTTGTGTGTTTTGTTTTAAGATTCTTGTGTTTTGTGTTTTTCTGTTTTTCGTATCGTATTTCCTAGATATATTGAATCATTCATCTGCTAACAAAAGGTAAAAAGATAGACTGAAAGAAATCGCTAACACTTCTCAATCAATCGTAACATATTTTTTTGGAATAACAATAGTATATGAATGACTGTGCTTTTGTTTCTATAACTTAACTAACCTCAATTCTACAAGATTCCTGGGAGATAGTTTATATTTAGTGTTCCTGCAAAAGTTTAACATCGCAAAGGAATGATATCCAGTGTGTATTTGTATAATTTTTACGATTCAGAATATCATATCCATTATTGTTATACTCATAAAGTTCCGATTGCTATACATACCTTTTTTTTCATAATCAACTGGTAATTTCGAACTGAACTTTTTATTTAACCCACAGGAGTAGACAGTTCACATTTCGCGACCCATGTCTTGAAATATCCCGTATCTCTTTTATTCACATTCTCAGTTATTTCGCCCAAATAATCTCGCTTCTCCTTCCCCTGAACCTGGTTTAAAATTCCCTAGTTACTAAATACAACGAAAGATAACCAAGGAAGGCCGCAGGATACAACCGCCGAAGTATTCAAGTGTGGGATAAAAAGTTTCTATGCTGAAAAGTTCATATGATGGCGTCATGTATTCTGCTGATTATATTTTTACTCGTAGTATCCAAGTACTGCAACACCGATGGAAGAAGTGAGTTTGTCGCAAAGGAGATTTTTTAATTAGTCTCATTCATTGAGAGTATCTTGGTCAACCTATTTCTTTTTTTAAATAAAAACTAAGACGGGGACAAAAAACTAACTTTCATCCCGCACATAAAATATCTAAAAAATAAATGTACCAGAACCCAACAACTATAACGAGTAGTTGCCATACTGAATGGGGAGCGGATCAACAAACACTACTTAAACTATACAGATCACTGGTCCGTTCCCAACTTGATTATGCCTGCTTTGTATATAGATCTGCTAGAAGTTTTTATCTCAAAGAGCTCAACTCTGTACACCAAGAAGGTTTAAGGCAAGACATAGGAGCCTTCAGAACTTCTCCACTCGATAGTCTATATGTAGAGGCTTATGAAGCACCCCTACAGCTAAATGTAAAAAACTAGCCTTGCAATACAACACAAAACTCAAATCCTGCCCATCCAACCCAGCTTATGACTGCACCTTCAATCAAGAATACAAGGAATGTTTTGAAAAAAAAAAAAAGAAAAATCAATAAAACTTTTCGGTCTCCAGAAGGAACCCATCCTCAAAGAATTTAAAATTCCTCTCACAAATATTCACAAAACCATTATAATAAAAACACCATCTTGGATCATTAAAAAACCTAAAGTGATCCTGGAGCTAAGTGAACTCACCAAAACAAAAACCCATCCTAGCACTTACCAAGATAAATTCTACAATATTCTAGAACACTAACTACTTTAACCACCTCCACATCTTTACAGATGGCTCTAAAGACAATGAACAAACAGTATGTGCAGCT
The DNA here is from genome assembly GCA_023376005.1 of Doryteuthis pealeii. Lineage (NCBI taxonomy): Eukaryota > Metazoa > Mollusca > Cephalopoda > Myopsida > Loliginidae > Doryteuthis > Doryteuthis pealeii. Next base: position 113,549,579 of record CM042144.1, read on the forward strand.
ATTTTAAATGAAAAAATTGTAAGAAAAGCTCTCCCGAATGAAAGTTCCATTTTTCAGCTGAAACCCGTGCAATAGATCTAGCACTTGACATAATCTATGAAAATAACCACAAAAATAAATCATCTCAGACTCACTCTCTGTCCTACTATCATTAATAAAAACTGGAAGACCCTCTCTCATTAAGCTCCTGAATAGATTAGACTTGATGTCTAACTCTAAGGAGATTATGATATGCTGGATCCCAAGCCATATAGAAGTGAGGTGGAATGAAAGAGCTGACTCTGCAGCTAAATCGGCTCTAGACTTGATCCCGGACAAGTTCCAGATAGCATATACTGACTTGAAACCTAAAATTGATAGATTCCTTCATACAAAATGGTAACCACACTGCAATAACAACATCCACAATAAACTCCTCCTAATCAAACCGACTTTGGGAGGCTGCAGACCAACTTTAAGGAAGTCTAGAAAGGAATAAGTCATTGTGTCCTGATTATGCATTGGTCATACAAAACTAACACACTCCTATATACTCAAACAAGAACAACAACCACAATGTGAAACATGCCAAACACCTTTGACAGTTAAACACTTATTCATGGAATGCAGGTTTTTTGCTCACATCAGAAACCGTTATTTTAAAGCAAACACTATGAAAGATCTATTTGAAAATGTCAACATGGAGGATATTCTCTCTTTTTTGAGGGAAATAAAATTATACCATAGAATATAGACATGAAACAAATCAATACCATACAACATAATCCCCAATAATGCTAACACATTGTTAAAACCAATTACTAAAACGTTTAAATATAAATACACGATATGTATTATTTCCGAACTGTTAGGCATGACATAACCCCAGACGTGTTGATATGCCGTTAAAACCAATAAACAAACAAACACATGACGGGGACAATAAAACTACGTCTCATAAAATATACCCTTCAATAAGAATGAATCTTGATTCTATTTACTTGGATTTTCAATTCACTCCGCTATTTGGAGTGTCAGTCCGACCCAATGATGGGGATAACGTTTGCATGGAAACCTGGAAGATAGTCTGATTTTAGCCGGTCTCAGTTCCTGAATATAATGACACTAGTGGCCATTAATCACTGATCAACAACCACAGCTGATTATCATCCAGTTCCCTGAGAAACTCAGAACCAGATAACAATTCAACAAACAAGTTCTTTCATCTAATCAATAAACATTTTATCAGCCATTGTGAGAACATCTTACAATTTTTTCTATCTTTGGAGATAGACAAGACCGAACCAAAATGACATTTTTTATTCTTTATCTTCATAACCAAATTCTTCGTCTGGTCACCGGTTGCTTTTTACAAAATACATGGTTCTTACTATAAGCTGGAATCCTTTTGTCAACTTGTCTGGATTTAGAAAAAAACATCTAAGTCATGATTACTATCTGACCTTACTGGTGTATATAGGGTAATGCAAAAGTCACTTACTATTTTACAAATTGATATATTTCTATGTTCATAATCAATTTTATATTAGGGATATCATATTTCACAATTCATCATCATCATCATGTCGCGCGCGCAGCACGGATATCCATGACAATCTTTTGCCAACCTTCCCTATTACTCATGGCCCCTGGGAGGTCCCCTGTGCAGCATCCATAGTTGGTCAATGTAGGTCCTTAGCGGGCGTCCTACGTTAGCATGTCCATGTGTTGGCTTCCACAGGAGAACGTCGCTTATGAGCTCATCCCCGCTTCTCCAGCAGTTTCCTGCATGCCTAGTCCGTCTCACCCGGATGGTTTGTGAGATGGGGGGCAGGTGACCATATAGTTGCTTCTTTGTGGGATGCTGCTTCCATGACTTGTTCAGGACTACTCGCAGTATTCTTGTGCAGGTACCATCTAGCTTATTCTCGAGGCGCTTGTCAGGGTCCAGGTGGTGCAGCCATACAGCAGCACAACCTGGAAGAATTGTTGCTTTAGTTTTTCAGTGAGATCGGATCTCCATATTACTGATAGTCTTTTTGTGGCCGCCCATGCCTTTCCTATTCGTTTATTAACATCGCTTTCTGTGGATGAAATATTACTACCTAGGTAAGTGAACTGTTCTACTGGTTTAAGGGGCTTACCGTCAAGTGTGGAGAAGAAAATTCACAATTAGTCCGAAGTAATTTTCAAAACTCAAAATAAATATAATTAAAATAAAATTGTGGTCACTTTTTTTTTTATTCAAAATGTGTTCAATTTTCAATATGTCAATTGTCTTTTTCACCATCGTTTACTAGTCAATCGGAGGTTGATTATACGTTCGAATCTGCATCTCACCCGTTACTGATTAATTTATCAAACCCATTTTTATGTCTGTGTCCCAAGATTTAAACAATTTACTATATTTGGTTCACCAGTATCAACTGAATTATAATCATTTTGTAACATAATTTGTTTTTAAAATATTTGGATTCTGCGTATATAGCTTCTAAGAAATGAATAATTCTATGTTACGAATAATTCATGTTAATACATAAACAAATACACGCATACATGCAAGTACAAACACACGTACACACACGTACACACACGCACGCACACACACATACACACATACATATATATATATATATATATATATATATATTCGCACGTACACACACATCTACATGTATATATATATATATATATATATTTATATATATACATATATATAGGTATATATATATATATATATGTATGTGTGTGTGTGTGTGTGTGCGTGTGTGTGTGTGTGTGTAACATCAAATTTTAGATTCATGATGTAAAAGAGTATTTATTGTAAATAATGTCATTCCCAGCTAAAAATAGATAGGAGACCTATTATAACTAATACTTGTAGAAGTCAGTATTGATAGTTGTATTTAACATGAGTATTTATTAATTAAGCTTTCCTGAATATGGCATCGGTGATTTGGATAGATTTTGTTAAATAGCAAGAAAACTGCATTTTGCTAGCAAAGATGCATAAGCACGAAAAGTATCCCTCAATTCACATCAACAAATAGAAGCAAAAGGGGGAAATAAAAAATAAATAATAAATAAAGAGTTCATGTGCATAAAAAATTCTCGATAAGAGGTGAACATTATTTTCCTTGATGCTATAGTAAATAAAGATTTTTTTTAAAAAGCAGACTATATTTTTGAGATCGGCAAACAGGTATGTACGTCAAGAAATTTTAAGTAAAATATAAACCAAAAAGATTCTACGCAAACCAGAAGCTGCTGACAAAATTTATTTCCCGAGAGAAAATAGTTTAGAGATGACCTGGAGACCAGGACAAGAGCGAAATAATTTTTTTAAAAATGAAGAATATATTAAAGACTGAAAAAAAGAAATCGCAATCCTGACACGTTATTACTGGTGTAAGAGGAAAGCAAAAAATGAGGTATTTATGGACAAGAACATCTTACAAACACACACTCAAACACACGCGCACGCACACACCACACACACACACACACACACACACATATATATATATATATATATATATATATATATGTGTGTGTGTGTGTGTGTGTGTGTGTGTGTATTTGGACAGCATTCTTTCATTTATACATGTAGAATTAAACAAAACAGATGTCTCCTGTTTAACGATTTTATTGGTGATCTTTTCAAGCTTTCTGGCCAACTTTTTTATATTTGGATGGGATTCGTGGATTAGTCCACCGAAGTTCATATCCCACTCTAATTACCGAAATATCCAAACGGAAAATACGCACATTCTGCACAAAGAAAAATATAAACAAAAACTCCAAATACTACTCAAACGTTCAGGGAACTTAAGAAAAACAATAATTTCTAAAAATAAAAAAAATAAAGGATTGAAAGGAAGGTGATTTATTTCTTGGTCGAGGGTTTATTCAGTCTGCTAAAACTACCATATTGCTACAATATGTACACATGCTATTGCTAAAGGCAAACAACTTTTTTGTGACCAACAAATCCTCCATGAGATACTCAGTCCGGGGACAAACATTGTTTCAATACCAAAACATCATTACCATTAAATAGGGAACCAGCAGTATCTTATATAGTCACCAGATTTTGGAGGCTTTACGCCACATAGAGGGAATACCAGATCAAGACCCTTTGTTTTATTCAGAACTATTAGGACCAGCCTCTACAAAATTATTTAGAGTTGGTTTCTTTTATGAATAGGGGGAGAGTTATCTCCCACAACGGCAAAATTCTCTTGATGACAAGTTCTTTTTTCTAGTTAAATGTCTGATCTCCAATTTTTTTTAATCCCTTCTCACTGCTATTCCACAGTCTTTTTTTTTTTTCTCTGATAAGGTCAAAATATTTGTTTATCGTTTCACATTCTTTTATTTTCCAAAAGAATTAACCCCAGATAATTGTATGTGTACCATTCGCTAGTACTGATTCTGGTTCGTGCATATAACATTTTGTAGTATGGTAAAAGTTCTTGCACAATTCCGAATAGTTCACCATTCCCACCCAGTTAAGTCCAGTCTTGTTTTCCCTTTGTGGTTTTTGATTCATTCATTATGTATATACCAATCGCTCATCATGAGTAGAATGCAATTCGTTTAATTTTTTTAAGTGGAGTTTAACAGGCTTGAATTCAGAGTTTTCTTTCTTCTAAACCGGTTGCTACGCCAGTCTGCCCTATTATTTACCGAAATCTGGAGGCAGAATATTTGGATGCATATCTTTCTCAAGTATATTAGCGCTATGTGAAATGCAAACAGCATCATCCAGGATTTGGTGTCGATTCGCCGTATCTATTTTGTATGAAGAAAACCATTATTCCATGTACATAAGTTGGTTTTCTTGTGAACTGGAAGATGACTCTTTGGATTTTACACCTCTGCTAAGTTCTGTCTACCGGCTGTCCTCCTCTTCCGGCTGTCCCCCTCTTAATATCTCTTTCCTGATTTCCAAGACTTTCCTGATGAAGTATTATTATCAAATAGGAATTTTCTTGAAACCATTTAACTGTGCAAATTACTCATATCAAGACTCCTGATTTGAGGCTAAAATTGAATGCAAAGGAATATTATTAAATAGGAATAGTTACTTGAGATCATAGGATTGCTATAAAGGAATATCTTTGGCATTATGTAACCCAACAAGAGTTGACATGCTATTATAACATCCAATCAAGCAACAATCAATCCTCTTAATGAGAGATGACTGCTTTGCAAATCAACATGAAAGTTTTGCTTTGAACATCGACTACCAACGTCCGTGTGACACTAGTTGACTATGTCGCCATTGATACACAGCTCCTTTCTGACAAATATATATTTGTTGCATATCTTCCAACGGAAGATTCGTCTTCCGGTCAAAAGACAAAGAGAAAGATAAAAATATATATTTAAAAAAAAAGGAGAACGGAAGAGAGGTCTTCCGGTCAAGAAGCAGGGAGAAGATGAAGAAATAGATAAAAGAAAAAGGAAAACAGAAGCAGAGTCTTCCGGTGAGGAGGCGGAGAGAAAGATAAAGAAATATATATATCCGTTATCAGATCAAAAGATAAAAATGCGTAGGCATAGTTATTGTATAAAAAGCTAGTGGATGAAGGATGTCAATTCAGTCCAGAGTGCGCAGCCGAGAAATTAACCTCGTCGTCTCCCGTATCAACCGCTCGGAAGTTCATTGTGAACACTGCGCTCTTCGCCAGCCACCCAGCATTTTCATTGTGAACACTCGTCGCCTCTCACCACCCACACACCGACGAAAATAAAGACGGGTCCTATTTTTATATATACGTGTCTGTGGTTTCATTGAAGTCCAGTCATGCGGCTATACAACATATTAAATTTAGTATTATCTGCGTTATTCGGACTATTGTCCCCATCTTCATTGTTATTTGTACAACGTTTCGGCCGATATACCCTCCGGCCTTCTTCAGGTATTTATTGTCGGACTCTGGAACCTTCTCGGACTCGGGAACTCGGCCGAAATGTTGTACAAATAACAATGAAGATGGGGACAATAGTCCGAATAACGCAGATAATACTAATCTTCAAGCCTCATCTCAAACATTCAGAGAAATAATATTAACTTTGATCTGCAAATGACCGACTCTATGGTACATACATTTTGAATTTTAAAAAACGAATTTTTAAAATATCAAATAAGCGCTAAATATTGACTAGAATATCAAATGAGGAAATATCACTGAACTCGGCCCCTTACGTTATTCTCAAATCCTGATTTTCTGTTATCATTTAACCTGTCATATACAAAAGGTTATATAATTTGGCTATCTTTTTAATCGATATATTTTTCTAACGGTACATTTCACGTGTATATAAACTTTTCGGCTTTATTTCTGAAGAACAAAACCAAAACAAAGAGAAGTGAATTAAAGGAAGAATATAAAATCTAATGAACTCTTCGAGGATAACCATTATTCCAACAATTGTCTATTGATAAAAGAATCTATCGGTCATGGTCAGATAAGATTCATTTGGACAGAATTAAAAATCTATTCAAAATGGTCACGAACCAAAAATGAATTAGACAGATTAGCACAGTCGTATGATATTCAGGTTAAATAAAAGAAGTAGATCTTTTATCTTGACTAGCGTCATATTATTCGTGATAGTTTTGTTGTTTGTCACCGTGTTACACTGAAGAATTATTATTATTATTTTCACTCCTTTTGAGTTTTTCACATCAGCGTCAGCTGATGGTATTTCACAAGAGCCTGATTGACAACAAGTCTCCTCGGGTCTCCAGGACTCTTCTGAGTATTCTGGCAGATTGCAGCAGTGCAGTATTCTGGATGGTCTCAATTCTTCCTCTGATTTCCAGATTTTCCAATCTTTTTTCCAATCTTTTTGGGACCGTTCCAAATGCACCAACTACAATTGGTATCACTTTAACTTTCATATTCCATAACTTCTTCAGTTCTCTGGCAAGGTCCAAGTATTTGTCCATTTTTTCGTTTTCCTTCAGCTTCACCCTTTGATCTACTGGAACTGCAACATCCGCCAGTTGACAAGTTCTTTCTTTTTTGTTTATCAACACTAGGGCTGGTCTTCTTGCTGGGATAAGGTGATCCGTTTTTATCTCAAAGTCCCAGAGAATTTTATGCGTTTCGTTCTCAAGAACAGATTCTGGTTTATGCATATCCCATTTTGTTGTATAGTCAAAATTTAATTTTTGCATAATTCCCAGTGGATCACCTTTGCAACCCAGTCGTGCCTAGTTTTGTACTCCCGTTGTGCTAGTTTGCTGCATTCTCTTAGTACATGGTTTACAGTATCATCTCTGTCACCGCATAGTCTACATTTACTACTTTGTTGGGCCTTATCAATTTTTGATTTGATATAGTTTGTTCTTATGGCATTATTCTGTGCAGCAATTATTAGTGATTTAGTTTCTCTTTTGAGCTTTCCTTTTCTTAACCATGAGTTTTTTCATGTGCAACCTCTCCAGATTGGCGTTTGATGTATCCATATAATTGTTTTTCTTCCTATCTTTGTTTTCTAGTTTTCTTATTTTTATGTTTGTCCATATGTTGCATCTGCTGTTATTGGCTGTCATAAGTAATCTTTGATCTTTTTGTCTATTTTTTGAGTCCTTGGATTGTGGCCTCTATGCAGTCCTCTATGTTGGCAAGACCTTTTCCGTCTTCCTTTCTTAATACGTATAGCCTATCTATATCGTCTCTAGGGTGTAAAGTCTTGTGTATTGTCATTAATTTTCTATTCCTTTGGTCAATTTGTCTGAGTTCTTCTTTCGTCCATTTTAAGAATGGCACAAAAGATCTTATAATGGGGACGGCTCAGGTATTCTTTTGATGAAATTTCTGCTGCTGAGCTTGGTTTCTAAGAGTTTCCTTGTTGTTGTTGTTGATATTATTATTATTATTATTATTATTATTATTATTATTATTATTATTGTGGGTTTTTTCAAACCTGCCATAGCCGATGGTTCACTGGGGACTGAGTGACAGCAAATCTCCTCAGGCATTATTCCTTTAATTTCCAATTCACCCAAATTCTTTTCCAGAGCTTTGAGACCGTTCCAAAGGCACCAATTACAATTGGTACAATCTTCACTTTCATGTAACACAGTTTTCTCAGTCCTCTGATAAGGTCCAAGTATTTGTTTATCTTTTCACGTTATTTCATTTTTAATCAGTAGTCGACCGGGGCGTCAAAATCCACGAGATGACAGGTTCTTCTTTTTCTGCTTCTGCATCTTCTTCTTCTAATTATTATTATTATTATTATTATTATTATTATTATTATTATTATTCCACTCCCTGAGAGCTTTTATCACCCGCCTAAGTTGATGGTTCACTAGAGGTTGAGTGACATCAAGTCTCCTCGGGTCTCCAGGCCACTTCTGATTATTCTAACCGATCTTAACAAATTGTTTGGATAGCCTTGTTTCTTCCTCTGATATTGAATTCACACAGATTCTTTTCAAAAAATCCTTATTACAATTGGTTCGACCTTTACCTTCATGTTCCACAGCTTTCTCAGTTCCAGAGAACCGGGTTCAAGTATTTATTTATCGTTTCGTTTTCTTTCATCTTCCCTGTGATTGGCCGGGACATTACATACAAGATTATTGATTACATACAAGAAATTATATAGACTTGTAGTATGTGTCAAGAAAAGAATGGGGAAAAGTATGCACCAACATTGAAAACTAATAGATACGACAATTCAAGCACTTGAAGAAGACACAAAAAAGCAATGAAAGACTAAAAGGCAATTTTAACATACAGATGAGTAGAAATACCACAATTACAACAAAAACTAGAAATGGGAAGAAAAACAACCATATGGATACGTTAAGCAATAAACAGGAGATATCACTCATGAGAAAACATATACATAGATAAGAAGAGAGAAACTGAATCTCTGATAATTGCAACAGAAACTACGTCAAAGCAAAAATAGATAAGATGCAACAGAATTGTAAGTGTATGATGTATGTAGATAAAGATAAAATAAACTTTATCTTTATCTCTATTTATTACGGTAGCTACTTACTATGAGACTGACCAAGATAATCTTATAGAATATGACCAAATGAGATTTAGTTTTCAACAATCCATCAACACACTTCTATCAATGTTGCAGGACTTGAATCCTATTGGTTTAAAATTCGTCAGCATCAGATATGATTTCATTATATGGACTTTTCAGCCTATTAACTTCCCACAGCCCCCCCCCCGTAGATTATGCCAATTTTGGCAGCTGGAAAAATTCCCCGTGAAAAACAAAAACAAGAGAACACGAGGGTCATTGGGACACTCGGTGTATTTATGAATATATGCACATATCCGGGTTAACGAAGTGCAGTTTTGTATTTCACTGATATTTAGAGAAGACGTCTCTTTTCAGTAAAATGTCCACGTAACCCAAGTTATGGTGCCGTGATTGGGTCAGGGGTGAAACCTCACCACTTATGATACTAAGCTCCTATTTATAGCCAGTGCCTACAAATCTTTTATTTAATGTACGCAAAAAGTAAATCAAAAAGAAAACGGGATTGTTCTTTCTTTCTTTTTTTCTTTCTTTCCATTCTATTCACATTTATAAAAGGTCGCATTCTTATCTTCTTGTCGGCTCTCTTTACTTTTTTATTTGCTTCTTCTTCTTCTTCATTTTTTTATCAAAGAATCTCCAGTTGAAAAAGAGAATTAATCTGTACGTGCATTGCATAAAGAATTATAACATTTCTCATTATAATATGAAAATATATTGGGGAATCACACACACGCGCTGTGGAATATTGAAACTGTCTGTGGGGTTGTCATGGTAATGGAATTAGAAACGCCATCTGTTTGAAACTATAAAATATAGGAACGAAAAACGTTCGAAAATGTGCTCGTGATTGTTATTTCAGCTATTGTTAATAATAAATTACTAGCAGGACCTGTGGATATACCACAGTTGTTGGCATCTTTCCGTCGACTAAAGACGATGACGTAGTGTCCTCTTTTTTTCATCTGCATCTACGTGAGTGGCTGAACAGACCAATTTTTGGATGGCAATCTCTGGTGAAGTGACTGCAAACAAAAAGTGATGCTTGCTGGAGTTGCTGTTGTCTCTCCTTCCAATTGGCTCTCTTTTCTGCCGCGGCTTCTTTCCTCTCATTTTCACTCCTTTTCGTTCCTTGTCTGACGAGGAGGCGCCAGGTCGCATGGTCTTCTGCACAAGCCTCCCATGTGTTAGTGTTGATGTGGCATGTCTTCATGTCCCTCTTACAGACATCTTTAAAGCACAGGCGTGGTCTTCCTACCGATCAGGTGCCCTCTACTAATTCACCATACAGTAGATCTTTGGGGATGCGGCCTTTGTCCATTCTCCTGACGTGACCAAGCCAACGCAGGCATCTCTCGCAGATGATGGCGGGCATGCTGTTTATGTTTGCTCGTTCCAGCACGTCTGTTTTGGGCACTTTGTTCTGCCAGCATATACATAGAATGCGGCGTAGGCATCTAAGGTGGAAATTTTCGTCTCCTCACGTGACATGAGTATTTGATCCAGACTTCGCTACTGCATAAGAGTGTACTGAGAACGCACGCTTTGTAGACGCGCAGTTTGGTTTTCTTAGTAAGACTAACATTGTCCCAGACTCTCTGGCTCAGTTTGGCCATAACTGCCGTCGCTCTGGCGATTCTGCTGTTGACTTCACTGTCAGTGGAGACTGAATTTGCAATGGTGGACCCAAGGTACTTGAAGGTCTCCACTGCTTCTAGGCTGTGCCTGTTGATGATAATGTTCGGAAACGTGTCTACACTTTGTGCCATGACTTTTGTCTTATTTAAACTTATGGTAAGCCCAAACTCCTTGCAAGCCTGTGTGAGTCGACTGACAAGCTGTTGCAGGCCGTGATCAGTGTGTGACGTTAAGGCTGCGTCATCGGTGAATAGCATTTCCCGAATGAGGACCTTTGTGACTTTGGTCTTAGCTCGAAGGCGGGCGATCTTGACCAACTTGCTGTCAGCTCTGGTGTGTATGTAAACTCCATCGTTGCACTCCTTGAAGGCGTACTGGAGAAGCAAGGAGAAAATATCTCGAACAGTGTAGGTACAGGGACACATCCCTGCTTCACTCCACTGCTGACTGAAAATGCCTCGGATGTTGCACCATTAAAACAAACTGTGCTGTGCAGTATGATACTTTATTTATTACAATGTTTTGTATGCTTACTTAAGAGCTACTTCAAAATAGTTCAGTATGTAAAAAGTATAATAATCTTGATTTGACTCTCTCTTTCACACTTTTTCTTCTTTCCTTCTTTTTATATTTTCATTGTGTTCGATTAAAACTGATTAGCGTTATCACTTCCGCGCGCTCACCCCTCTCTCTATCTTTTCCCTAGCCTACTTTTTTCTTTCTTTCTTTCATATATTTTTCTGTGTAACATGTCCTCCCCCCCCCTTTTTTTTTCTTTATAATTTAAAAGGAATGGTCCATTATTTAGCTGAGGTGACAATACCCATTTAGGATTTACATTTTGCATTTCATTCTGGACGATTTGAGCAATCTCATTTTTAACCAAAGGGTGTATCAAGATAATAACGCTCGTAAAAATAAGGCACATGTATATTATAATAAATTATAAGTAAATTGTGCATTATGATTAGTTAATGTTGGGATGAATTTAGATTATGCTAACTTATTTAAAGTTAAATGAATCTTTTATCGTCATTTAGAATGAAGTTTGCTCGAAAAGTTAATTTATTTTTTGATTGTTTAAAACAAAAACATTTCAGCGAATTCTCGTTCTATTTATAAATAAGCAAATGAGCCAATTTTAAATAAAAATTGTCATTTGTTTCAAATTTCACATTTAAATGCATCGCCGATTTTCTTAGAATATTAGTGTGTTCGTGCAGAAGATTTTTCGAGAAGTCGCATTGTTATTGTTGAAAGAAATGCAAGCAGTGACCCGAGGTCAAATCCTTAACCAGGATTTTTTCCTCAACCACCATCCCGTAGCTATAGCAACTAGAAGGATATACTAGGTTCTTTAATATTGGTTGGGTAACTAGTCTAGACGAATTAAAACTGAATTGATACCAGCTTTATTATGTTTAAGAATTGACCTTGTGCCACACGTAGCGGAGGGGTTGGGTAAATACGTTTAAGAATATTGTCAGATGCCAAATAGAAGAAAATAGATTTAAGTAATTAAAACTATTGAATTAATCACAATACAGAAAATTTATTCCATGAATAAAATAGTGACAAATCTACTTCAGCTTCTTCTTGGGTCGAAGATTGTTGCTGTGGCCACATTTCCTTTTACGGCAATTGATGGCACGTGCATGGAGACGAGCATAGCATTTTCGGCAAATCATTTTCTCACAGTTGTATTTTGAGGCCAATTGATGTAAACTGGGCTCAATGATACCACCGGGCAAACGGAGCAGCAAGTGAAGGGTGGCTCCTCTGTGGAGAGACCATAATCTGAAAGAACGGAAGTCTCATCAAGCTGTTTTCCACTATAAACCAATCTTTGAAGGTCCTGTGGGATTCCTTCTCTGGTATAGATACTGTCCATAACATTGGCAGTTGTGGTAGAGTCCTGCACCGTAAAGGGGTGAGGGTTTGCCCGGTTAAATTCTTCTGGTTGCTGATTGCCATTGTTGTTTCATACTCAGGATTTTTGAAAGTTCATTAACCTAAAACATTTTAACCTTCGTTGCAATGAAATTCAAAGTGAGTGATAATTATCCTGCACTTCTATTAGTATGAAATAATTCGAAATGCAGATTTCAGCATCAATTCCCAGAATGGATTACGGTTATCCTTGTAATGATTGATAAGAATGAAATTGACTATACGACGATATTACCCAGTAACATCGAGGTTATCTCTTATTTCCTTTAATGGAACTTGCTTCATGATATTCTCTTCGGACAAACTGCTAGATATGTATAACTTATTAGCGATGAAAGATTTCTAAGAATTTCCTTCTGACTTAAGACTTATTTTATTGAACCTCTCTGTTCTTAGATTTATCTTTAAAAAAGAAATGATTTTCTCATGTTTGGTCTTGGGGAAAGGAACTAGTTTATGCAACACAAAAAGCAAAGCATTGATCTGTTTTTGTATAATGCTGTTTAATATAACAAAGAGAAATCTGTTTAGCATAAAATTCATTGCAAAAATTGGAACACCCCAAAAGGGAAGGACTTTGTGTCCACTGGACATCTATAGAAGTATTTTTGTATATTTTGATATTATATGTCTCTGCTTTCGTTGATCAAATTGTTTGCAAAATTGACGATAGATTTGCAGTTTCCACCCTTTTAACAAACGATTTATAATATTCAAGGGATCTGTTACATACTCATACACATATACCCATGTTGGGCATATACACAAGTGTTACTTTACTGGAGAGAGGAGAGAGATAGACATAGGTAGACAGAGAGATTCATATGCATTTTGCATTACTTACTTCTTTGGTCATTTGGTGATATCTAATTGTTTCTATTCTTCCTCTCCATGTTGAATTCTTTTTCTAGATTCCTGTTGGCTGTTCGTCTTTGATTCATTCTTTCTTCTTGGTCAGTCTTTTTGCCAAGACATTCATCAAACAAGAACACAATCTTATTTCTTTAAACTTTTATTTACTTAACTAAAATTTAAACTTTTATTTATTTAACTAAGATTCTTCTTCTAACACAACGCGCGTGTGCAGAATGAGCCCATGCTTCTCATCGGACGTCCAAGCAGGTTCTGCCGGGTTAACTTGGTCCCACGTGACTTCACGTATTTCGCGGGCTTTCTGTAATATTTCATGCAAAGTCCCGCCCGTGATATGAAAAGGGGCCATCCCTTCAGGGGGTTGACAATAATCTTATGCAACCGCATAGATTATGCAACAAAACTACCAATGCTTTCTAAAAATATAAGAAATAACAAAAGATTTTTCATTTAATAACTTTTAATTTCTGACTCCATCTTTTTTACTTTATGCATTTAAAAATCAAACTTCTAAGAATGAAGCATTTTATGTTGAGAAAACTTTAATATGAAGTAACTACGAGTGTATTAGTCTACCATTAATCCTTGCTTCATTTTTAGTTATGACAATTAAATAAATCTCTCTCTCTCTCTCTCTCTCTCTCTCTCTCTCTCTCTCTCTCTCTCTCTCTCTCTCTCTCTCTCTCTCTCTCTCTCTCTCTCTCTCTATTCACCACTGAATCTTCGTATACCACTCCATACTCTCATCTGCCGGATACTCGCCAATTTCAAAAACTGATCTATAAACGAGAAACATCAATAATATTGAGATTTACGTCAACTAAAACGTGTAGTTATCTTATTTAAAAACTTGAAAATGATGCTTATGCTTTCAATTTACAACCGCATCATTAGCAGAATATTTTCAATATACTCATCGAATAATTAAGAACTTTGAAATTGACTTTCATTTGATAAATCAAATGCTACGCAGTAATGTGTGTCTTGATACAACATTTAAAATTGGGTTTTATAGAGAAATATTATTGCTACTAGATTTTCATATAATTTGGAAATTTTAGCTTCAAAAATAGAACCAGCAGTAATATATATATATATATATATACGTTTAAAATCGAATGGTTTAAAAACTACCGACTTAAGTTTCTCGCAGTAGTGCAAATCTTCAGGTATTTTCTTCCTACCATCGTTCTGTATTTTATAGCTGGGTAGTGCCCATTTTCAATACAGCGGGTGACATCGGAACTTACTAGGCAGACCCTGTGTTTGTTAATTCTGCTCGTGAGTTCAATATCTGCTATGGGTCACAAAATTCTGCTATTTTTAGTTTTTCGTGCAGGCACCATATGCACTGATTATCATTCCCTTTGTTTCAATGATGGTGCTTTCTTAATAATCTTCCGTTTCACTTCTAGATCACTCTTAGACCAACATCGTCAATGTTCATATTTCATCAGAATAGTCCATTCTATATCGAGGGTTATCATCTCTTCTCTACACAAGTGAACGTTTGTAACAAAATTATGGAAGGGATTCAAAGAAAGATCTCTGCACACCAAATCTAATTTGAAAATGGATTTTCCTATCTGAAGTCAAAGTGGCTAAATGTTCAAAGGGTTAAACTTTCAGTATATGATAATTCTAGATTGATATATGATGTAAAATTCACTTTCCCTACCAAATTGTGTTTTTGTACTTAATTTATGCTTGTTTGTTGCATTCGGTTATTAAGTGATTAACCAAACAGCCAAACACTTTCTATTCTGTTCCGTCTTATCTATTTTCTCTTTGTTATAATTCGTTCTTATGAGATTGTTTGAGATGTTATCATTAGAGATTCACATTTTCTCTTGAGATTTCACTTTTATTGCCATTTCCAGGAAATCTGTTCAGTTTGCTACTTGAAGTATTTTTATAGTTGTTTTTCTTCCCATTTCTGTTTTCTACTTTTTGTTGTTTCCCTGTTAATCCATATGTTGCAATTGTTGTTACTGCTTGCTGTAATTACTCTTTCTTTTGCTCTTTTTAGTGTATTCTTCGGGTCTTTGAATTGTCGCCTCTACGCAATCAGCAATAATACTTCTTCTTCTTCTTCTTCTTCTCTTCTTCTTCTTCTTCTTCTTCTTCTTCTTCTTCTTGTTAAGTTAAGTTAGGTACGAAAATTTACAATACAACATATTTATTACTCTATAATCAAACATTTTGCATATATCATCACCATTATTATGATACGTTTCTACGAAGTCACCATAAAGATCAATATACTTGTTCCATTGGTGCACAAATCTATAAATTCTTTCATCGTTATGTTTAAACAACTGGAGTCCCATTTGTATCTGTGTAATTTCAGTGTCATCTGTGGGGAACCTTATCCTAAATAAATATCATTTATGAAGCCCTAAATTGTATGATAAGCCAAAGGGTTTAACTTAGGAATATGTGATGAATGTGCTAAAACATCCAAACTATATCAAAAAATGCGCTAGAAGTTGAGTTCTTCAGTCAATTTCTTCCAACTTTTCATGGACGATTTCATGAACCCACTAAAACGAAAGATAATGTTCCATAGTCTTGAGGTCTTCTTCGCTCTCTATTATCTCGGTTGATAACTGATCTCAGATAAAAGCTGATAATTTAAATGCTAATGGTGTTCTTATTGTGCTTACAATTGTTGTGAAATAGTTTGAGAACTTGTCCCTCAAGTCATTTCGTTAATGTAGTGCTTCACTACACAAACAAAAGACTCGGTGGGCGAAACTTGCAAAACATCGAGTTAAAGATATCTAATGAATTTGTTGGATAACTTTGCAATTCATTGCACTACAGCAGATAGAGATGTGAAAACTATTTTCCGTATCTTCAAAATCACAGATACACTGAAGTCAAACGAGACGAGAAATTGTCATTCGAGGTAATAATTCGATTTTGTTGATATATTCTCAGCACGATTAGGTGACGAAATCTAATATATAAATGAAAGGTTAATTCAACTTCAGGCCCGTCAGAGGTAACATGGCATAATATGAAAAGGCGAAGCGCTGGGTAATATAATAATAAGACTAATGTGGACCATCAAACACAACATCAACTGTTGGCCATTTTTCATTATTCCAGATGTTCTTTTGTCATGTCTTTTCATTTTGTTCAAAGTCGTTTGATTACTTGTGGCTTTTTCTGTTACAGTGACAAGAATTAGATTAATTTTATGTGGAATCTGTTTTCTTCTATGAACAGACATTTCAGTTTTAATACTGTTTTCATCCATTACTTTAGGTTGTTTTCTAATAATTTTCATGTCTAATTTCTTTGATCTATAATTTTAAAAGTCTCTCAATCTTTTTGCCGATCAAAGACTCGCCAATTGACATATTTTCATTGCCAATATGCTTGATAGATTCTGATTAGATAATTCTCTGTTAATAGTATGTATTTAACCAAGCCCTCGGGGACAATTGAGACACAAAGTCAATTTTAAGTGGAATATCGCTGGTTTTAATTCCCAATTTTTCATCTAACTATGGCTAAAGAATCCTTTCTACCCTACTATTTACACTGGGGGAAAAGAGATGGATTTTCACATTAGAGCGAAGTGAACGCAATCACATCTAGAATTCTAACTCAAATCCTAAAACGATAATCATTAGGGTAAGCACCACCTCCATTTATTGGAGTTAACTCTCATTTCTCTATAGAAATAAAATTGTTGAGTTCCAAAGGAAGTGAAATTCTAGAAAATCCTTAACATTCATTTCATTCTTATTGGTATAATAATTTTGAATTATCAATCATCTTTCGCCTTTTACGCTTCTTAGTAACTTCTTTGTGGAAATGTCACAAAATCTTCACACAATCTTTACATAACCATAAACAAGATTTCTTGCTATAGTTTGTAAATCTATAAATAACCTTCTCATTGCAAATTCTGTCAAAGTGATGAAACATCAAATATTTATAAACAATTGAATGATACAACCGATGCTTCAAACACATGAGATAAACCAACATTTTGATGTTTCTCTGACCAAATTTATTTATTTAATTGTTTATAATAAATAAGACAATGTTTATATTTATCCAACGCCTTCTCCTGGAGAACCATGTGACACAAGGTCAATTTTTAAGCAAAGTAAAAATGGTTTTCATTTAGAGTTTTCCTTCTCTACGACTGGTTACTTAACCTAAGTTAACGATTGCGGTCTGTCCTACTATTTAACTACAGTCGGGGTTGATCGATTCACGCTATCCCCAAGGGCATTAGTACGATGGGAAATGCAAACAAACTCATCCAGGATTTGTATTCGATTCACAGATTTCATTTTCTAAGACGATGATCGTTACACATGCGCCCCTCCAATATAAAAGAGAACATAGTATTGGCTTCGGCTTCTGGACTTTAAAAGCAGAATATTTTAAGCCATGAGATTAACCACCAAGAAACTGCGTCGAACGAGATGGTCTTAGCGTAAATATCGTATATACTTGCATATCCTGCAACTTTCTGAGACTTAAATTAAAACCTTTTGCAGATAGAAATCCTAGGCATATCAGTTGTCCTAGGGCGTTTGCTACTTACACACCAAAAGTGTGTATCTCGTGTATAATGCGACCCCTTTATCTGAGGTTAAAATTTGGGTCTCAGAAAGTCACATACCTGAGTTTATACGGTAAATTTACTTCGTGGTTAAATTTCCAAAACTTTTGAGTTAATCAAGGTACTGATTAATTGCAGCCGATTACACGTGTGTTCATTGAATAAGATGTTACGTTATCTTATTCATGAACACACGTGTGATCGGCTGCAATTAATAGGTACCTCGATTAATTCAGTGGATTTAACCCTAAAGATCCTTATGGTGAAACTCGAGTAGGTTTCTAGTGTATCCATTTCTTTAATATATATATATATATATATATATATATTCATTAGTCGGTTAGTTGGTATATCAAGAATTGATCGCTTATTTTATGCTAGATTTATTTTAACAAGTACCATCTCTAATTCCATAATAGTATATAATACACTTATACACTTAAAATAGTATAATACACTTATACACTTAAAATAGTATAATACACTTATACACTTATAATAGTATAATACACTTATACACTTAAAATAGTATAATACACTTATACACTTAAAATAGTATAATACACTTATACACTTATAATAGTATAATACACTTATGCACTTATAATAGTATAATACACTTATGCACTTATAATAGTATAATACACTTATACACTTATAATAGTATAATACACTTTATACTGAATATCAATATCAATTCTTAAAGACTCGATGTAGTTATTAATAATGTTCACACTCAGATAAACCGATAAACACTTCCTACTAAGTTCGTTATGTTTGTTCAGCTTAGTAAATATCAATACTTTGTCTTGTGCTGTACTAACCCCCAACTAAGCTCAATAAACATCTTATTTCTTGTTTCAATGGTAGATACCGATAAACAACCTTTCTACAGACAGCTTTTGAGCGTGTCCTGAAACTAACAATATGTAATCGTTTTTTTATTTATCACGATCAACGATGGATGTTTGTGCACTAAACCAATATCAACTAACAAAGGACAGACTGATTAAGATAATTTAACAATTGAAACAAGAAAATGAAAAAGAAAAAACAGATAAAGTATCAGCGAGAAAACAAATGAATTAAAACTTTTCTATTTATTTGTACAAATTGAAAACATAATACTTACAGAGAATGTACAAATAAAAATCCTATAAGAAATTTAGATGATTATGTTTACTAAGTGTTGATTATTAATCCTTACAAGCAAAATACATTTTTGAAAGATATTGCTTGAGGAGGTGGAAGTTAAAAATTAAATGTCGGAGAGTTTGAACCATAAATCATGAAATCATCAAATTTAGAACTAAGTTCTATTAACTTTGAATATCTATAAAAATAAAACAAACTATATATAAATATATGATACCAGTCATGTATCTATTAAAACTTGTTTTAAAAAACAATGAGGACTGTCTAATGTTGCATGCTCAAATTTTGAGTGTATTTATTATGTTATGACGATTTATGACGGGTATAGTGACGTAAGCAGTGACGTAGTTTTTGTTACAGACAAAAACTGGAAGCGAATCACCATTATTAATAGAGATGTAGAAGAAAATAAAGATAGAAATATGTGTGTTGGGCCAAACTGCCAAATAGAGGAAATCCTCCTGTCATGAAGATCAGCATTGAAATCTTTGTTTACTTCAACTTTAACATTGATCCTTGACACCAGTAAGGACATCCGCTACAATCAAGGGAATGAGGCAGCACAAAATACACCCATACTTTGCGAAAAACTTTGGGTCAGTTTTTGCTTACTCACATAGCTGTGTAATAATGGTTAGCACATTCATATCACATACCATTACCACTATAGGGAGTATGATTCTCTTTAGGTATGTGACGTGCGATGTATTCTGGAAACATTTATCAATGTTGGATTTTTTTTACCTTCTCTTCGGTCAAATGACGACTATTTTTCGAGAACCCTCATTGACCAAATGATAAATATTCACCTACTGCTTCTCGTTTGGTCAAAAAACAAATATTTATCATCGTAAAATTTTTGTTGTTTTTAAGAAATGTGATAATCAAATAAAAATTCAATTTTCTTGTAAAATTATTAGTAAATCAAGGAATATCCGTTTTTAATAAGGCGTTATCAATTAGAAATCATCACTTATTCAAACTGAGATAATTTTCAGCCTTTCTCAAATGAGTTTTGAAATTGCTTGGTATTTCTTTTATTCTATTCGGACTCACAGAATTAACGTTAGGACAGACTAAATTAGAAGGACTCCTATTTTTATCAAAGGATTATTGTAGTAACGAGTCGAACTTACCTGACTCAAAGCGACCTAGATGCCATGCCTGCGAAACTGTCCCTGGCAAGGAAAGGAATGTGGTCGGGGGAAGAAGGAATGTGGTACGCCATTATTCTCACTCTGAGTAAGAAGTGTCAAGAAATTGGAGGGGGCAGAATGGACTTTTTATAGAGGTTGCGAGGAATTATGGGTGACTATCCATAGTGCATTGCAACTTTTATTTGACTATAAAAACAACCTATTTTGGCCTGAACGGCGAGACTGCATTTTGTTCTTCAGTAACAGTGTCGAGAGAGAGAAGAAGAAGAAGAAGAAGAAGAAGAAGAAGAAGAAGAAGAAGAAGAAGCTGGTGGACAATTTTCAATTATCTATATTTGCTGAACATTTTATGGTAACTACTTTGTATTCCCCTTTTATTTTTACTAAACGACTTACAATACCACTTTCACTTAAACTTGAAAATACGGAAGGCTGCAAAAGACACATTTTCTTTATAGAATAAAAATGATACAAAATACATTCAAGAAAATACAGTATGGTAAACAGCAAAGATGTATAAAATAACGCAAAAGTATGTAAAGTAAACAAAATACATAATTATTAAAGTATAGAAAATTTGCCAGAAAAGTAAAATAGCCGCCGTTATCGAATAACGTTTGACTGTCTTCATTGGAAGAAAGTTAAAAACTTTACTGACATCAAATCAGATTGCACGGGTTATATCCGGTAGCGGAAAACCTCTGCCCGTACTCGTTCAAGAAAAAATATCTTTTAACTCCGTTCTTTGTTGGTGTGTAGGAAAAGCCCGAAGGTATTGATTTCACATATCGATTTATTGAGTTTAAATGTTGCAAAGAGCATCTGAGGTCACTGAAAACGTACCAGGAAGAATATCATTACATATCAGCATTGAGGATTTTACTACAACGTGGAAGATTTGGGTAACATTTATTTTTTGCATTAGCTTTCATGACATGGTCGCTCAACTCTTACCAACCAGACATGTACCTATCCCAGATGAATTGGTCATCAAATTACTTTCACAGATAACTACAATTGAAGTAAGTTCGATTTCTACTCGCATCACCATATGTTAAACTTTGTCTCATAATAAACTTAGCAAATATCCCAACGTCTTATCGTGAAGCAATTTTTAGCAAACTAGTTTCACAAATCGTAGAGGTTGGATATAGTTTATGTCTAAGTATCTACAGGACGTTTCATAAAAGATGAAACTCTAAAGATCAGATGGAGCTAATTTATATACACCTAAATTCTACGCTACTCTCTTATTCATGACTCGAATATCAATTCTTTGTGCTGTTTCAAATGTTTCATTTCATAAAGACGTACGTATTTCATGTATAATCACACAGACTTACGATGATTTTAATGTGAAAGCTCCCTAGTTTTCATTCCCCAGATCCAAAATAATGTATATAATTCATAAACTACTGTAAATGTACAGGATCAAAAGTGCCAATTTTCTCAATGATGTGTCCGAGCGATTAACTTGCTCACTCATAAAACCTCTGATTAGAGCTCTCCCCAGAAACTGAACTGTCCACAGCTTTTGTTTTCAGGTAAATGAAGTTACAATTGTTTAAATAAAAATGCTAATAGTATAGATATAACTTTAAACAAAAAAACACTCAACATATTCATATACAATGGGGAGAAAACTTTCTGAACACAAGTTAAAATCATGAAGAACACGCCTCAATATAAATAAATCATTTCTGTGAATTCGCAAAGAAAAATAATTTGCTTTATATTTAATATGTATTTTCCATATTTATTTCAACCATTTTCTTTACACTTGAGCGATCGTTAAGATTTTTGTTAGCATTCGAAAATATTATTCCCACAGTATTGATTTGCACATGTGGCTTTATGCATACAGCTATATATATATATATATATATATATATATATATATATATATATATATATATGGGTAATTCCATGTCAAATCATCAAGGCCATGTCACCCAACCCCTTCAATTTTTCTGAAATTTTGTACAGGTGTGGAATATGTTAAAGTTAGACAATCCCAAAAATTTGAGCTTCCAAGTATTATGTCGATTTTTAGCTCTCCAAATTTGAGGGGGGTCGCGAAAAATGGCTATTTTTTGTAATTTATTTTTGTCTGTAAAATGAGTTCTAGAGCTTTATCAAATCATTTTTGCCCGGGGAATCCAAAAATGCTCTCGGAGAAGTCTGAAAGTCAACCAATTTTAAGTTATTGATGATTTTTGATTTTTTCATAGCGAGATAAATATCCCGATGTGGTAATGTATCTAAGAAAAATTTTTTTCTATTATTATTATTTCACATATATTGAACATTATTTGTACGAAACAGATAGTTCAAAGGCAGTGCATGATCGTGAGAAGAGATCCATTATACCCGACATATCTTTCTCAATGTATGTAACGATGTCCGCTTGAGGAGCTCACGGACGAGGGTCTGGAAGATCATCGACTTTGCATTAAAACAAGCGAAGTTGAAGAGCTTGCCAGTGGTTCCGGATGGTATAAAGGCTACAGCATCACAGTCCCAGGGAGTGTTCTAAGTATTTATTGCCACTTTATTTATATACGCATATAGCTACAAGCACGCATATATATATATATATATATATATATAGAGAGAGAGAGAGAGAGAGAGAGAGAGAGAGAGAGATCCGGTACATCATTCTTCCTTAATCCATTTAATACTATTCTTCTTCGTCAACTGAATATATCAGCAATTGTACATTTGTTGCAAACCTCTTTGTCCCTGCTGACCAAATTGGTCAAATTTATCATACCAATGTCGAGGAATCCCAAAAATTGGAGGATTAGGTAAGATTGAATGTTCCATGTTTGTACTTATAAAAACAGGAATCATTCCCATTTAAATTTTGTTCGAATGAAGAAAGGGACAAAAATGTACGAATAATTGGTTATTTGTTAACAGACAAACAATGAATCCTTTTTATAAGCAGTTTCAAGATATATTGTCATTTTCATGTAATACAATTTATATAAATCTGATAAGGAAGAATAAAATCAATACAGCCAATGGTGAAGAGAATACATTTCAAGAAAATAAGAATTCGTAATTCGCTCATCAACAAGGAGTATAATCGTCAACATTTCAATAAGAAGGAAAATGACAGCATTTCTTTAAAAATTCCAAGTAGTATTTTCTTTTCTTTTCTTTTCTTTTGTTTTTGTTTGTTCCATTTTTACAAATGACATTTGATAACAGAAATATAGAAGTTGGTTCACATATCATATGAAGAAGAAATGGTTAAGGAATAATATGGACGTCTAGCAATAACACATTTGTATCTGATATAACATTTGCCCTGCAAACGACAAAAACGATCAAGAAATCATCTAATATTATATCCAGAAGAATGTGATGCTCCAGATAAGATATTTTGCTTTCTACACATAGATCTTCAATGTAGATGTTCAAAGAGCATAACGATGAGTCAGTAAAATGATGTGAATCACGAAAAGTCCTAATTTACAGAGATTGCTACATTTTGTCGTGTTTCTCATCACTAAACTGAACATTTTTAGACAAACTGTCTGGCAATCATTTACAGTTCAATGCATCAATGTTATTCTATTTACTTTTGACTGCTTCTCACAGATGGTCAGGATTCATGAGTTTTCTTCTTAAGTATTTGACCTTAATTTGATCAACTATTTTCAATATGGGGTTTAATATCTGTAGACAAAACAGATCAAATTTTGTCTCAAAATATTATTTTACTATTTCTGCCTATAATGCTGGAGCCTTATCCTATTGTAAAATCGTTTCTTGTTTGCATTTTTTAACTTGACCGTATAATATATTCATGGTTACTTCTGAGCCTTTTTATCGACACACCTTTATTTCGACACACCTTTCTCTGATTGGACATCTCTCTAATCTTACATGCTAAAAACTCATAATCTCATCTCATAATTATATTTGAGGTTTCGATGTAGTAAAAAGACATTCGGTGTTCAATAGTTCACCTTTTGATCACAATGACATGGAATGTAATCTCTGCGTATTAGGACCTGTATTAAAAGTGGCTAATCCTTATAAAGAACATGTTAAAACCATTGAGTATCATTGTATTAATAAAGGAACAACAATTTGAGTCAGTCTACCTTGTTATTTCTGCATACAATTAATTTATGTGCACACTGCTTTGATGAAAACCAGCTACTCTCAATCGTCTTGAAATTTTCCCTGAAAGATGATTATGCTTCAAACTTCAGAATTCTTGAATAAATTTCCTTAAATTGTTTACAAATGTTTCGTAACATTCTTCTAGCATTTCGGTTTGCTGTCAGTTTAGGTTTTCCCGAATCAAACAAGACTAAACAAAAAGGAAGCATTGTTGCGATCTAAAAATACTGTTTATCTATTTTCTTTGCTGCTGTTTTTCTTTATCACTTGTTTTCTTTTCTTTATTATCTTTGAATCTCCTTGTAGTTTTTCATTTTCCTCCTTTTCATCTAGATTTTATTTATCTATTTTTATTGGTTTCTTTATAGAGTTTTTCGCTGAATATATTTTAAAACTTTGTTCATCTTCGTCCTGATAGAACTTTTTCCAGTTTTAAATACTTTGACGGAGATCGGGATTTTCTTCATCATGTGAACTTCATTTTGTTCTATTCATTTTTCTGTAGTGGTGATGATAATGGCTGCACTGATATTGTGGTTTTCAGCGGGGTTTTTTTGTCCTGTCTGTCTCCTGTAGGTAACCCTTCTTGATATATAATTCCTCAATACTTACTTGACCACATGTTTCTATAATTTCAAGATATGTGAAACATCCCATCTTCAGAATCATTAGCTTGTTGTATGAGATTTGGCAATTTTCAATTTTTATCATCTGATTCATGTAGCCTAATTTGTGTGGGGTTGCATCTAGAATAAGAAATTGATTTGAAATTTGTCAATGTCAGTTATTGAAATTAAACTAAGGTTATCAATAGTAAACTGCTAAAATCTGTTTCTTCCTATTTTTCTGCATTAATAAAATAACTCGGTTATTTCCTATAAGTCTAACATGATCAAAGGGGAACCACTCTTGGCTGATAAATTATTTATTTATTTATTTATCTACTAGGAAAAAAAGAAGACGGGGTTAGGGTTAGGGTTGAGGGTTTAGTATCAGGGTTAGGGTTAGGGTTTAGGGTTAGTTTAATGGGAAAATAAATAAATGATTTATCATATTAGACTTATAGGAAATAACCAATAACTGTATTTAGAAGTGAGAGTTGTAAGAGAAATTGATAAAACTGAATCAATTTTTCCATATAATATGAAATTAATTTTTGTGTATAGTTTCCAACATTTATACATAACCAAATATCTTCAAATCGCTGGATTTTTCTCTCTATATAATGCGCATACAGATGAGGAATTAGAAAGAGTCACGTATTTTTGTTAACGAAGAACAATTCAAAGAAATGACTAATTTGACTAACTGACAAAGAATCATTAGATACTGTCGCATAATATCTAGGCATATAAACTGACCACCAACCATCTGATACGCAAATATCTCTACTACGAGACCGACACAAGATACACTTCTACTTATAAATAAAACTCATTATGCGTAGTCATAAACTCAACACTTACTGAGTGTCACTTTCTTGCCTATGAGATAATCAGAACAGATATTAGCATCAGCAAAAAACTGACAGTGTCCAAGTGCTGTTGACTCCGTGTTTTCGTCATCCTTACTTCCACAATGCAGGATCATGTCGAGTCAAACTTATAGATTTATACAAGGATGTTTACAAATCCCTAGGAGATTTCAATGAATAATAACTAACTGACAAAGATATTGAGCGCTTTTTAATTATGAGTATAGCAAACTTCATTAGTAATATATATATATATATATATATATATATATATATATTATATATATCCGTAGATGGATTAACAAGTGAGTTGGTATTAGGATGATTCTAAGTTGTAATTTTCTTTCAACATCAGAATGTTAGTTGTTCACTTCCAAGTTGAGAGCTCGATTTTTGCGGTTATAGATCTATTTCTACCTACAGGTATACACTGATACATGTGAAATCGATCTATGGCCGCAAAATGACCGATTCTTAGGCTTTTCATTTACCAAATATATATATATTTATATATATGTGTGTGTGTGTGTGTATGTGTGCACGCGCGTGTGTATTGTACACTGCTTCTTGTTTTCTTACTACTTCAAACATAGTTATCTCTGCTCCATCTTTCATCGTCCATCAGGGGTGTTCTTTTGGAGTTCTATTTCGGGTGGGGGTGTTTTTTCTTTATATCGAGATGGTGTTTTTTTGTTCCATCGGGGTTGCCCATTTCTTTGTGCGTCCCATCGGTTTAGATTCAGTCATGGAAACAATGCAGAGGCATATTTTTGTGCATAAACTTTTATTACGCCGAATCGCTAATTTCCCGATATATTATTTCCCGACTTACCACGCACAAGGAGCAGAGACATAACTATGTCTCCCCAAATCGAGTGTTCGGTCCCAACTGACCAAATTCTAATCTATTTTCAAGGGCAATTAGAGCTGCGCTTCCAGATTGCCACTGCGTGACACTCTATCAATTAAACACTGTGATCGTTTTATTTTTCCATTCGATCTATCATTGTTCTAAAATCTACACTACCTTACAAAAATGATAAGCTTCTGTCTATCTCTTATGCAACACAGACACACACACACACACACACACACACACACACACACATATATATATATATATGTATATATATATATATATATATACTTTTGGGTGGGGAGAATGTGTGCTTAATTGAATTCATACCTAATTTTGAGAATTAATTAATTGATAATTAATGAATTAGGAGGATATGCCTAATTCATTAATTGTCAATTGATTAATTCTCAAAATTAGGTATGACTTCAATTAAGCACATATTCACTCAAAAATTGTCGGCTAAGGCCATATCAAACACATTGTCTGTTTGTTTACCTCTCATATATATATATATATATATATATATATATATATATATATATCATGTATATATCTCATCAGGTCAAGCTGACACCACAGATCACCATGACTATCTTTCTCTCTCACCACGTATTAGTCATTGCTCCGCACAAAGCTTCCACGTGGCATTTAGTGCTCGAACATGGCTGATTACTGTAGGTTTTACTGGTCTGTCTACACTGTTGTGTCTATGTGTAGAAATCCACAAAAATGTCGCTTATGAGTTCGTTTATTTTTCTCCAGTATGTCTTGTTCGTTTTATTTAAATGGTTTATTTAATAGGAAGTAAGAGGCCGTAAAAATGTTTTTTTGGTTGTTTTCTGCTTCCAAATTTGTTCAAGATAACTGTAATTTCCATCTAGCTTCTTATCAAAGCGTTTCGTTAGAGTCCACGTGGATTTTCACGGCGCTGCATCGTAATCTTTGATATGGTCATCTTGTGAGCACTTCAATCGAAGTTTCACTTTCACTTTTGGTGGTCGCATATCTTCCGACACAATGCCTACGCCTAGATAACCATGCTTTTCTTTCCGGTCGACAAGCCGAATTGCTCATACTTTTCCGGATTTTTTGTTTGCTTAACCTAAAAATCCTTTGATTTAATCTAACCCCACTGCCTTCGTCTACTTCCAATGAAACAGGATGGCCGCGACACAGTCTGGAGGTTTATTTCTTTACTCTGTTTGTGGGATCTATTTATTTATTCATTTATTTATTGAATCGTACTCAATATTTACTGTTGATCAGTCATTGTTTTTTAATTTCCTAATGTAACACTGTCACGGACACGGTTACAGATCAGAAGTATTCTCGCTTGATCTTATCAGAGAGACCAGATTTCCATATGATCGATAACTTGTCTAGAGAAATGCCTTTCTTTCTGCAGATGAAATATGTCTACCTAGTTATGTGAACTGGTTTACTAATTTTAAAGGCTTGTATTCCTGTGTAGAAATGTCTCAATCGAAACACATGAATTCCATTTTATCTGAGTTTAATGCCTCTTCCTTCTTAAAGCTAATACAGTAGTGATTCGACTGGTGCAGGTGTATTTGTGAGAAACGCTATATCATCTGCATAGTCTGTTTCTAGAATAGGATATCACCGTTTTCTTGCTTTTGTTTTATGAGAGCTAATGACGTTCGAAGTATGTAGTCTAAGTCTATTATAAATATAAATGATGTTAAAGATACAGTGGACACATTGTAACGTAAAGAAAATGAACAGTTTTTAATTTAGACGCTACCGCTAAATTTAAGTGATGGATTTTTAAAATTCTCCTCTCTCTCTCTCTCTCTCTCTCTCTATATATATATATATATATATATATATATATATATATATATATATATATATATATATATATATACTCAATAAATGAAGGAAAAAACTTTAAATTTGCATCATTACAATAATTTATTTCAACCGCTTAATTTCAATAATTTATTTCAACCTGCATCAGCTTGTTTAATCCACACATGAAAAGATCCTAACGACAGGAATATATATTATTTGTGTGGCAGGGTAATTTGTCTAATAAAGTAATTAGATAAGTCATTGCCAATTTTGGATTCATTCTTATAAGTAAACTTGAAACCTTTTCATCGGGAGATATTGATGATGATGATGATGATGATGATATATATATATATATATATGAAATATTAAGTAATTAATTACAATTACAGTGAGAACATTATATATTTAATAATAATAATAATAATAATAATAATAATAATAATAATAATAATAATAATAATAATGACGTTTCAAACGACAAATAGAAGAGGTTGCACATCAAAAGACTTGGACATGGTTAAGAAAGGGAAACCTCAAAAGAGAAACTGAATCACTTATAATTGCTGCACAAAATAATGCCATAAGGACAAACTACATCAAAGCGAAAATTGATAAGACCCAACAAAATAGTAAATGTAGACTTTGCGGTAATAGAGATGAGACTGTAACCATATACTCTGCGAATGTAGCAAACTAGCACCACGAGAATACAAAACTAGACATGACTGGGTTGGGAAGGTGATCCACTGGGAATTATGCAAAAAATTTAATTTTGACCATACAACAAAATGGTATATGCATAAACCAGAATCTGTTCTTGAGAACGAAACGCATAAAATTCTCTGGGACTTTGAAATAAAAACGGATCACCTTATGCCAGCAAGAAGACCAGACCTAGTGTTGATTAACAAAAAAAAAGAACTTGCCAACTGGGGGATTTTGCAGTGCCAGCAGATCACAGGGTGAAGCTAAAGGAAAATGAAAAAATGGACAAATATCTGGACCTTGGCAGAGAACTGAAGAAGTTATGGAATATAAAAGTGAAAGTTATACCAATTGTAGTTGGTGCACTTGGAACGGTCCCAAAAGGATTGGAAAAGGGTTTAGAAAGTTTGGAAAACAGAGGAAGGATTGAAACCATTCAGAACACTGCACTGCTGCAATCTGCCAGAATACTCAGAAGAGTCCTGGAGACCTGAGGAGACTTGCTGTCACTCAGACTCCAGTGAAAGACCATCAGCTAATGCTGATGTGAAAACTCAAAAGGAGTAAATAATAATAAAGTCATGGAAAACTGGAGAGTCCAATTAAAAGCAGGAGGACCATCCCTGGCAAAAGTAAAAATCCAAAGGGGTATTTTCCAAGGAGATTCACTATCACCACTCCTATTTATTATAGCAATGATGCCACTCAATCATATACTCAGAAAATGCACCGGGGGATATAAATTTCCAATCTCTCAGGAGAAAATAAACCTACCTTATGTACATGGATGATAAAGAATTTTGCAAAAAATGAAAAAGAACTAGAAACCCTAGTACAAACCATCAGAATATATAGCCAAGATATAGGGAGAGAATTTGGAATCGGAAATGTGCTATGCTAGTAATGAAAAAGGGGGAAAGGAAATTAATGGACGGAATACAACTACCAAATCAGGACACTATAAAATCATTTGACGAAAAAGAAACTTACAAATACTTAGGAATTGTAGAAGTAGACAACATCAAGCAAACAGAGATGAAAGAAAAAGTTTTAAAAAAGAATACCTCAGAAGAACAAGAAAGCTCTTAGAAACCAAGCTCAACAGCAGAAATCTAATCAAAGGAATAAATATCTGGGCTGTCCCTGTTATAAGATACCTTGGACCATTCTTAAAATGGACAAAACAGAGAGATTGACCAAAGGACTAGGAAATTAATGACAATTCACAAGGCCCTAGAGATGATAAAGATAAGCTATATGTTTCAAGAAAAGAAGGTGGAAGAGGTCTTGCCAATATAGAGGACTGTGTCGAGGCCACAATCAAAGGACACGAAGAATACACAAAAAAGAGCAAAGAAAGATCACTTATGGTAGCGAACAACAGCAGATGTAATAAATGGACAAACAGGAAAACAACGAAATCTAGAAATCAAAGACAGAAAGAAAAACAATTATATGGGCACTTCAAACAACAAAGAGGTTGCATATAAAAAGAGTTGGACATGGTTAAGAAGAGGAAATCTCAAGAGAGAAACTGAATCGGTAATAATTTATTTCAACCGCTTAATTTCAATATATATATATATATATATATATATATATATATATATATATATATATATATATATATATATGGGACTCTCCACTGGAGAATGCTGTATTCTGTTACTCCGCAGCAGTAGTACCGATATATTAATAAATAAACTCGTAATTTTGCTAATAAATGAATTAATATTGAAAGAAAGTGTATTAATCCAGATGTCTACGAGCAATTAAAGACTTTTTCATAAGATGTCTCATACATAAAATAAAAATTGACGGATTGCACATTTTTAACAATTCATCCTATACGTAAATTACTTTGAAATGTAATCTGCTCGCGAGAATATGACAAGTGAATAATCGTCTATCTATAAACGTCTCTAGTCATCAGTCTGGTTGTCGATACTCTGTGAACTTCTGCCAACCATTTATATAAATCGGCAATCATGTGAACTTGTGCCAGAATAAAGTAAGAATAGAAACTGTCGACTAAAAAAAGCAACTAGACTTTTCAGATTACAGAAGGTGCATTGTTTCATGAAATGTCTTGTTCCTTTTACTTTGAACACCGATAATCTACATTCGTAAAAACAACTTTGACCTTATATATCTATTTATCGATCAATAGTTTCTGTCACTGACACAAAACATACCAGAAATTAAAAGGATTTTCTAAGAAATCCAAGGGATTTTTTTTTCAAAATGAATAACTATTTCATTAGATATTGATGTATAATCCATATTTCCTTCATTTGTAATTGGAACTATTATATAAAACCCGATTGCTATTTTCAGAACTCTCTCTCTCTCTCTCTCTCTCTCTCTCTCTCTCTCTCTCTCTCTCTCTCTCTCTCTCTCTCTCTCTCTCTCGCTCGCTCTGATCACTTTTCTTATATCTAGCTATCAATATATATCAATAGATGATTACACAGCTTGCAACATATTAAACAGGTACTCTATTCGGGTCCCAATGTGTATGATGGTATCGAGTGAACCTTGTTCCCTTTTTATGGCCGTGGGCACGTGGGTGATTACCAAAATCAGCTTTCCATTAGAATACATGATTGTAGATGTTACAGTTCAATGAATTAAAAGATATATCTGTACTAAGTTGGTAACAAATCCATTGTAATCACATTCATAACACCATGTCTTGCTAAAAAATAACATTGTGTATCCCATTCAATATATATATATATATATATATATATACAATATATAATGAATAGTGAATGAAAAAATGAGAAAAGTATTTGCATGGAAAGGTGCTCAATGCTAATAAAGCAGAGCAGTTTTATAATTAATGTTGATAGTATGATTTCACACTCATAACTTCAAGTTTCTTGGTAGTCCAATCATCAGATGAGAAGTGGTTGAGATGTCAAAAACCAGTCGTGAAATGGTAAAAATCAAATTATTTAGCGTTTATATGCAGCGTTTTTCACGCGATGGGAAATGCAAAGCTAAAAATTGTTTTTTTAAACTGTGGCTTGTTTAACGTTTATGTGACGTGGATTGTATTCACGTGATGTAATGTCATGACGTTAAATTTGTATTTAAAAAACATTATAATCAAACAAACTTGCATTGGTGTTAATGCACGCGGTGTTCAAATGAATTTTTTTTTTAAATAAATAAATAAAAAATAAAAAATAAATAAATAAAATAAAAAAAATTTTTTTTAAAATTAAAAAAAGAGAGCGAAAATTCAGGGATCAATTAGGGTCAGGTGGTAAGTGACACAGTAAAAATTTGTTTAAATGCCTACATTTCGAAACGAGTTCACTTCTCTTATTTAAT
The DNA here is from genome assembly GCA_023376005.1 of Doryteuthis pealeii. Lineage (NCBI taxonomy): Eukaryota > Metazoa > Mollusca > Cephalopoda > Myopsida > Loliginidae > Doryteuthis > Doryteuthis pealeii. The sequence goes on from CM042144.1 coordinate 113,582,290, forward strand.
AAGTTATTGCTTGCACCATCAAAGATCATAAGGAGGATTTTCGTAACAACCCAAATTGTAGACTCCTTAACCCAACGAAAAACCAAATTGGTAAAATAGGTAAAACCATATTATCAGAGATTTGTTACAAACTAAGGAGAATTTTAAATCTAAACCAATGGAAGAACACCAAACATGCTATCAATTGGTTCAATGGGATTACAAATAAAAGTAAGTGCACTTTCATTCAGTTTGACATAAACCAATTTTACCCATCTATCACGGAAGACTTACTCAACAAATCCTTACATTTGGCTCAACTTTATATCAATATAAATGACGATGATATCAAAATTATCAAACATTGCCAACAGTCTTTTATATATTACGATAACTCTATTTGGGGTAAGAAAAGCACCAACAATTTATTTGATGTTAGTATGGGAAGTTTTTGTGGCGCTGAGACTTGCGAAATTGTAGGAATATTCCTACTTTCGGAAATAGCTCAAGATTTCAATAAAGAAAATTTTGGAATTTATCGTGATGACGGTTTGCTATATTTAAATGACAATAATAACCGTAATATAGATTGTGCAAGGAAAAAATTAATAAAAACTTTCAAAAATTATAATTTAAAATTAGACATAAAGTCTAATTTGAAAACAGTTAATTTCCTGGACGTAACTTTCGACCTAAACAAAGGGACGTGGAAACCGTACAGGAAAGAAAATAATACACCATTATATATTAACATAAAATCAGACCATCCTCCAACAATTACTAAACACATTCACAAGTCTATAGAACATAGACTCGCCACTAATTCCACCAATGCCGATATATTCAACAAATCAAAACGATATATGAAAACGCCCTAAAAAACAGTGGATTATACTCCAAACTAGTATACAAAAATAATAACAACTATGAAAATAATAATAATGACAAATCAAGAAAGAGAAACATCATTTGGTTCAACCCCCTTTCAGCAAAACCGTGATAACGAATGTGGGTAAAATATTTTTCCAATTAAGGAAAAAACACCTTGACAAATCGCCTACATTAAACAAACTATTTAACAAAAACAATCTCAAAATAAGTTATTGCTGCATGAACAACATTAAAAACATTATCGATAAACACAACTTTAAAATATTAAATCGTAACAACAACAACCAGATTAATAGATGCAACTGTCGCCTTAAAAATGAATGCCCATTAAGTGGCAATTGTTTGGCTAACAACATCATTTACAAAGCCACAATCAAGGACAATGTAAATAACAACGAGGAAAAAACATACATTGGTGCCACTGAAAACAATTAGAAAAGTCGGTGGTACAACCACAATTTAAGTTTCAACAACAAAAGATATGAAAATAGTACCACCTTATCAAAATATATATGGCAGATCAAGGAAAAAACCGGCAGAACACCTACAGTAAAATGGGAAATAATAAAAAAAAGCCCAAGCATACAAAGGCGGACAACGTTGCGATCTTTGCTTAGAAGAAAAGTTGTGCATATTACAAAATGCAAGCAATAACTTATTAAATAAGAGAAGTGAACTCGTTTCGAAATGTAGGCATTTAAACAAATTTTTACTGTGTCACTTACCACCTGACCCTAATTGATCCCTGAATTTTCGCTCTCTTTTTTTAAATTTTTTTTTATTTTTTTTTTTTATTCATTTATTTTTTTTTTTTATTTATTTATTTATTTAAAAAAAAAAAATTCATCTGAACACCGCGTGCATTAACACCAATGCAAGTTTGTTTGATTATAATGTTTTTTAAATAGAAATTTAACGTCATGACATTACATCACGTGAATACAATCCACGTCACATAAACGTTAAACAAGCCACAGTTTAAAAAAACAATTTTTAGCTTTGCATTTCCCATCGCGTGAAAAACGCTGCATATAAATGCTAAAAAATTTGATTTTTACCATTTCACGACTGGTTTTCCTGAGAACTTATGCATGGTGGAGCCGGAACAGGTTGAAAAGTACCTGACTGTACAACAAAAAAGAGCGTGGGCCCCACTCCTTCAGTTAGACTCCGTGGATGGGAAATCAACAAATAATCCTTAAATTTCAGGGATGCACCCTTGGTTACCACTTTCGTTCGGGAGGCCAGTGGCCATGCACTGGGGATATGGCGAACCATAGACGCAGCCGAAAAGGCCTTCCCGGGCGTTAAGTTGGTTAACAGGGTGCATCCCTACTGTAAAAATATGAAACCTAAATGCAAGGGGAGGGTCCCCGTTTCATGCACCCTTCTTTTTAAGGGCACTAAAAATAAAGTATCCCCTGGATGTCGGAGGTATTGCAGAACAGATACCGTTACCAAAGAATTGGGTACCGGGAGTCTTGGACAACCGTCGGCGTCCTTACCGAGAGGATTTCCTGCCAGTGGTGGACACTGATTAAGGTAAGCGACAATGTCTTTCTTCTTGCTAGTATAATGGTAGAGGCTTGAGGGACACCTCAAACGCTAGTCGTTTGAGGGAAGAACTCAAGTCTCTTGGCGTGGACGTCGCCGCGGTACAGGAGACACATTTCGTTTCAAGCGTGGATGGCCGGGTGCTGGTGGTAATCATTTTTATGAGGTCTATTCAGCATTCGGTGATTCAAGCAGTCGAGGTGTGTCACTGCTAGTAAAAAGCAGTCTGGGGGCGGTGACTGACGTTGTTTATGCTGGCGCTGGTGGTAGGCTGATTGTGGCCGATATTGCCGTATCAAGCTACAATTTCCGTTGCTCGCAGTTTATGCGCCTAATAGCGCCGCTGAGAGGAGATCCTTTTTCGGCAATTTGGGTCGTACATGACGTATTCGGGGCGGACAGTTTTAATGGGAGATTGGAATGCGATCCTTGATCCCAAGTTAGACCGGACGGGACGGGAGCTAGTGGGTCGGCGTGGTGTGATAGCAGCCTGCGCGATCTAATGGCCGAGTTCGATCTGGTCGACAGGTTTCGCGAAACACACCCAGGGCGGGAGATGTGGACATGGACGAATAGCTCGCCCTCTGCTCCAGTTAAAACATATTTGGACAGAGTGTTAGTTAGAAGAGCCGATGTTGACATTTTAGATTGTCCTGTGTTCCACTTATATGCGAAGAGTGACCATAAATTGCTTACTGTCACTCTTCGCTTAAGCGATAGGCCTAGGCTGGTCTCTTACTGGAAGTTAAATACCTCAGTGCTGGGGGTACGTGACTACCGTGAGAGGCTGGTTTTACTTATTCAGCGGGCGTTAGTGGGGGCGGTTATTGGGAATAGATGGTGGGCTGACCTTAAGTTTAGGATTAGGGACTTCACTATCAAATATTGCCAACGGCTTGCCCTAGATAAGGCAGCCAAAGTGAAGGCCATAGAGATAAAATTTCCCGGGCGGTGGATGGGGGGATCCCCTAGCCTTAGATCTAGCTAGAGGGGACCTTGAGCGTGAGGCTAGCGAACGCTATCAAGGTTGTGTAGTTAGATCTAGGCTAAACAGAGTGTCCAACGAGGCCGTGAAATTGGACGCAGGATTGCGTCAGGAAGAGTTCAGAAGGTTTCCGGAACGATATATTGACAAGGTTGTAACCTCGGACGGGCACAGCCTTCGTGCAGGTCGTAAGATGCGGGAAGCCTTCCGAGGGCATTTCCAGGAACGATTTACCAGGTTGCGAACCTCCCGTGCAGAGGTTCCACAACTATTTAGCCGACTTTCCCCACCTTAGGGAGGCGAAAGCGGCTGGTTGTGAGGGGAGGATTACAGACTCTGAAGTCCGTAATGCGTTGAAGCAGGTCGGCCTCAACAAAGCTCCGGGACTGGACGGTTTACCCTACGAATTGTACTTGAGGTTGTCGCACATTTTTGTCCCTATTCTGACGGATGTGTTCAACAATTGGTTTGCTTTGGGAGCAATCCCAAAGCGTATTACCAAGGGTGTGATCACATTGCTGAAGAAAGGTGGCAGGAATGTTTGGGAGGGCTTAGATGACTACAGGCCCATAACTCTGCTAAACACAGAGTTAAAGATTTTGGCCCGGGTCTTAGCGAACCGTTTGCGGAATGTTATCGGTGATCTGATCGGACTGGAACAGAACTACGCTGTGAAAGGAAGATCGATCCAAAACAATTTGCATCTGGTTCGCATGATCCTAGAGGGAATAAAAGACGACAAATGTGCCGCGCTGATCAATTTAGATCAGTCCAAGGCATTCGACAGGGTGGACCACCGGTTCCTGGAGTCTGTTTTGGAGACCGCCGGATTCAAACCGGAGTTCCGCAAATGGATAAAGATGCTGTACCAATCCCCTACGGCTGTGGTACAAGTTAATGGGAAGCGCTCGGCTGTCTTTCCGATTGAGCGTTCTGTGCGACAGGGTTGCCCCCTGTCTCCTCTTCTCTATGTCCTCGCTTTGGAGCCCTTACTCCGTAGGCTTAGAGATGGGGAGGCATGTCCGGTCCTGCGCGGAATTACTGTTGCTGGCTGCGTGAAAGCCAAAGTATCCGCGTACGCCGATGATATCACCGTTTTCGTGTCATGCGTTTCGGACATAGAAGCGGTGAAGCAGGCGCTTACAAGGTACGAACGAATCACTGGAGCAAAGATCAATTTAGATAAGAGCGAAGGGCTGCGGTTGGGTGCCTGGGCAGGATCCGATACCCTGCCCGGTCCCTTCCGCTGGAGTGACGGTCCCGTTAAAATCCTGGGCGTGTGGTTCGGGCCGGATCTCCAGATCGATAAAAATTGGTCGGAAGTACAGACAAAGTGGAAGCTCGGATCCGAAAATGGTTTCCAAGGAGGTTGTCCTTAAAGGGCAGGGCGGAAGTTTGTGCTACGTACATCTTTCCCTGGTCCTTTACCGGTTATCTGTACTTCCTCTTCCTGCGGCTCGGTTATTGGCGATAGAACGGGCCCTTTTCCGCTTTTTGTGGAGAGGGCGCCGGCCAATGGTACGCAGGGAGGTTTGTTTCCAGCGGCCTTGTAATGGAGGTTTGGGGATGCCCAACTTGGCGGCTCATCGAGACGCTGAGAGGTTGGCATTTCTGAATCGATCGTTACACACCGAAACCGCTTGGTCGTTGCGAATCCGGGTCACCTTCCCGGACTTGAAGTCGCGGCCCGTAAAATTCGACGGAACGAGCGGTTTCTAGTTGAGTGTCGTGACGCCCTTCAAAGACTACCTGAGTCTAGTGACGCCTCATGGCCTCGAAGGGCACTGTATCGGGCAATAGTGGAGGGGTCCGCCTCTGATCCGCTCGTGGAACGGCACGGCTCGTCGTTGGAGGAGGTCCGCTCGCAGTGGAATTGGGCGCCAGGTGCTGGGTTCATGAACAACTCCGAGTTCTCCCTCACCTGGCGACTCGCTCGGAATGCGTTGCCGCTCGCAAGCGTGCAATACAAAGCAAACGCCGCAGATTTTCCATCATGCACCCGTTGCGACAGTGGCTTAGAGGAAACGGCTGAGCACGCCTTCTACCACTGTGTCGGGGTTCGTTCGTTTTGGGAGTACGTGAGCGAGGTTACGGCCCGTATCGCACCCAATCAGTGGGTGCCGCTCGACGTGGGTTACGTCGTGGATAACGTCAGTCCGCCGTTCGCCGGAGAAAAACGAAAGGTGTTTTTCGCTATACTAGCCGTAGCTAGAATGGTGATATGGTCGACGCGAAACAAGGGATTGCATGAGGGCGGGGAATTCTCCTGTCAGAATCTGATCTGTTATTTCAAGCATCAGCTTAAAATAAAGATTAGGTGCGATAGGAGGATGCTCGACACCATGACATTCAACGAAAGGTGGATAAATGCCGCAAGCTTGTGTGTGAGAACGGGGGCAGGAATGGAAACATTGTTGCCTGCCCATCATGGCCAGCACTGACGGGGATCCCGTCTCGGGACCCCATCCCTTAGATAGACAAACAAAGTCTTTAAAATAAACAAAAGATAAAAACAAAGAAAAGTAAAAACTGCATACACCATAGATCCTTTTAGTTAGGAGGCTGAATGATCATCAACCCCAGTTTTTTCTCGTAGGACAGATCCAGGACCCCAATCCCAAGTTTTTTATAAAAACCCCGTATCACTCTAAGGTTTTTCCTGGAAAGTCAAATTTTTTAGCAACCCAACCCGTCCGGCCTACAGAACCCCAAATTTTTTATACCGACAACCCACTAAGGACACCCACTCCCGTATTAGAGCACTGACCGGCTTGCTTTCAAACAAAGTACGGAAGACAGTCGGCAGGCTAATATACTAGCTAAGGGAAAGGGGGTAACCAAAATGACCCACAAATTTTGTTTTCTGTTTACATATATTTTCAGTTTCTTGGGTTTTTCTGTTTTTATTTTTTCCCACCCCCTCCATCGCCAAATCATCCAAACGAATATGGGGACGAATTTTTAAATAGGTTAGATGCATAGAGTGAATGAGGTATTTTGGTGGAAGAGAGCTGCGTAAGGAGAGAATGCAAGAATTTTATTTTATTTTTGAATGAATCGGTCGGCGATTGAACCTAGCTAGATAGATCAGTGTAGTTGTATGACCAGTTTTATAACCCACCCCCCAAAACCAAACTTCCGGCTATATGCCGAGTCGTGTTCACACTCGATGTACTTCATTTTAAATAAATAAAAGTTTATTTGGAATGAGTGCCCGAGTGTGCTCACTTCAAATATACATTTCACGACTGGTTTTTGACATCTCAACCACTTCTCATCTGATGATTGGACTACCAAGAAACTTGAAGTTATGAGTGTGAAATCATACTATCAACATTAATTATATATATATATATATATATATATATATATATATATATATATTATATATATATATATATGCAACCAAAAGAATCTATATATAGATATACATAAAGGTAAAATAATCCAACTGACTGGTATGTACGGAATGATTCTATTTAGAATCATGAAATTCTCACTGTTCATTTTCAAACAGAGATTTAATTTATATCTATCATTATATATATATACCCGTGCAACCATCTATTAACCTCTATTGATGCAAACTCCCCTCTTCAAGCAGTAATTATGACGCGCGAAACGTAACAATTAAAAAAAGATGATTCCACAGATTTGAAGAGATCGAAATATTTTGGCAGCCGCGAATCCATATATATATATATATATATATATATATATAGTGTGTGTGTGTGTGTGTGTGTGTGTGTGTGTGTGTGTGTGTAAGACTTCAATTAAGCACATATCCTCCAAAAAGTGTCGGCTAAAAGCCATATCAATTAAACATTGTTTATTTACTCACTCTCATACTGTCGTGTAGCAAGTCAATAAAAAGTGCAATATAAATAAGTCCGAAAACATACGAAGAATTTGGGAATGGCCAGCTGGTGTAGTGGTTAGAATCACCGCCTGTCAACTTGGCAGTCGATGTTTCGAGTCACACACGGAGCAGTCTCCCATGTATATAACCTTGCTGATGAGACCTAATAGGTCGAAATGTACATTCAGGGATTGACATTTTCTCGATTTGTTTAGCCTTACATTTGAACATATATGCCCGCCTAAATTCATTAATTATTAACTAATTAATTTTCAAAATTAGGTATGACTTCAATTAAGCACATGTCCTCCAAAAATTGTCGGCTAAAAGCCATATCAAATAAACACATTGTTTATTTACTCACTCTCATATATATATATATATATTATATATATATATATAATATATATATATAAGTCCTCCATGTAATTGTAATGAATAAAGGAATGAAGTGTCCTGTAAATGGTAAACGCCAGAGTGATTGTATCGTATATAAAGCTGTTTACAGTTGCATCTTTTTAAAAGAAACCAATAGAGATGGATACTTTCATATCCCTGAACATTGTCAACATGACCTTTTTTTTGGCTGAGCCAATATGTTTCTATTCCATGAACTTTAGGTTCGTGGTAGCGAATATCCATATTTAGCCCATTTGTAAACATTTTCGGACTAAAACATTCTTCTCCATACATTACATATTCTTCTGTAAATTTCACAGGGATTGCACTTCTCATCGAACATAAATTTGATAATAAAAATGATTCTGTTTGAATTGCCGTCATTATGAATTGCCTAAAATAATTTGAGATCAAAATAATTTTTGCTATAAATCAATTCCGAACAATGCAGAGTTCCTATTCCTGACAAATATTCTGAAAATAAGTTTTGGACCATATGACCTTTAGGCACCTCTTTTGCGATCTCGATTCATAAGGATTTTTTTTCACCGTCAAAATCTGGTTGTTTGTTAGGGGTTAGGGTTAGGAGTTAGGGTTATGAGGTTATGGTTAGGGGTTACTTTTATAATTTAAAACAAACTCTAAAAATCGTCTGTTAACAAACAACCGGATTTTGACGGTGTAAATGAAAAAAAATGTCCTTTTGAATCGAAATCGCAAAAGGGGTGACTAAAGGTCATATGGTCCGAATTTTTTTTGTTTTGTTTTTTTGCTTTTTTTTTCAAAAAACACCTCATTCATTGAATGATGCTCATATGTACGATGAAAGTTTCAATACTCCATCAAAGTCTTAACACTGGTCAACAAAACTTTGAACATCGCTTAAAAGTGAATATTGTCGTTCCGGTTAATGTTTCTTGTTATTCATCATTGTTGTAAATTGCAGAATTTTCTATTTTTTATTTTGAAGTATTTTGAAGTTTCTATTTTTGTATTAATTAGGATTGACAGAGATAATGATTTGTTACTGTTCTGTGTGAAAAAGAAGTTTAAAAAACATCTGCAAAAATAATTGAGTCAACTGTTGAATTTCATTGGCAGCACAAACAGTCAATTAGCCTCGACCTTTTTTCTATGCAACTAATTCTGTTTGATGTCTGTGGAATTTAAATTCCTGGTGACTGTCGAAATCGACATTCTAAAAATAGTTGGTACCATTATTTTATACTATGATGATATACTAAGCTGAAAATAATTGATCATATCTGAACATTTCGTTTCATCAATTCTATTCACTCGGTTCTTTTGTGCGTGAACGACTTTCCATTAATTAGTGCTTTGCAAATTCGTCTCACAGGCAAATATTTTTATAGTGAAGTAGATCCTCACTGGGTGGTTCAAACTTGTTTATGCTAAGCGATGTTAGGTTCAATACTTATAAGAACGTTTAACTGTGGAGCTAAGTTAACAAGCCATACTCACGTATCATTACCTGGTCAGTTTGATCCTTACTGGTTTCTACAAACCTATACCCTTGTATAAAATGCAGTTACGCTTAATTGATATGCAAGGGTTTCATATCGAATCAGGTTTCTTAATCTTATTTTGTGGAATATTTTGTCTGTGGTTGAATGCACTCTATTTGATAGATAATATGGATGAAAAAAAATCACAGTTTTTTGACAATTTATTTTATATAAATTAATAAAATCATAATTCAGTCATCAAAGTATTTTCCTGGATTTAAATGATCTTCTCCCACATTTCATTTAAATTGTGCATTCAATTCTAAAATAGGATTCCAATTTTGTTTCGATTAAAATCTCTGAAGACGTTTCTATATCTTCAATATAATCGTTAACACAATGAATTGTATACATCGCGTGTGGAGAAAGTTCTGATCATTTGTCAAACAAGAACGCACGTTTCTCTGAATTTTTTAGATGAGGCTTGATCATTTATATTATTTGGATTATTTGGACTGTTGTCCTCATCTTTATTGTTATCTGTACAGCATTTTGGCCGATGTTTCCTCCGGCCTTCTTCAGGCATTTCTCATCGGACTCGAGAATCTTATCAAACTCATCATTTAAATCCCATTTAGCACGACCATTTTTTCCACAGTTGGTCGATTTAGGTCGAAACGTTGAAGGATGACCTGATTTAGCTACGATTTTCTTCGTGTGTATTTTCATAATAATCCCATTTTTAATTACCAGTGACTATCCCATTTAAGAAAAATAACAATTTTTTTAAATATGTTTCTATCATGAATATAAATAAATGTATTTGAATATTGATTGATGTTTGCATAAATAAGTTCATGGGGAATCCAAATTCCAAGCTCTAGAGATTTTTTTCTTTGAGGCTTGTAAACAATTAACTAGATCTGACCGTTTTGATTGTAATTTTTTTCATATTAGTATGTTCTCTGTTCTGAATGTTTCTGACAAATTTCCTCCTTCCGGGACGAATTATAGTTATAAAGAGGAGTACCTGGTCCTTAATGAAATTACCTTGCACATGAATTATAGAATCCAACTAAAAAAGATTTAGGGGATGAACATAAGTTAGCATACGCACTTTAATAAGCCTGAAGTTATACAGCTTCATGTGCAATAATGTAATTTTTTCCCTTGATTTTGATTAAAACTATATACAATGACCACCGTTCATTTCTCGCATCGATAAGTCTTGGCCGCCCAATATCCTGTTGATGATTGTTTATTTTTCTCTATTGGATCACATTCATTTTTTGTATCTACCTCCCATATTGACACAAACACGTGGAAGGTAGATGCAAAAAATAGAGCGGCCTGGCGCCTCAACGTTAAGCAAGTCACGGAGAGGAGTGAGACAGAGAGGAGAGTAGCATCGACAGAAAAAGAGAGCCAGAAAGAGAGAGAAACGCCAGCAGCCCCAGAAAGCATTCAGTGCACCAAAGATTGTCACTCAAGAATTGGCCTGCTGAGTCACTTGCGCAGCTGCAGATAATTTTTTTAAATATTTTTTTAGACACTACGCCATCGTCCTCAGTGGATGGAAAGGGTCCAATAATAATCGGATCACAACTCAGAATTATTCACTGTTCAACTGAATGTTGTTACCCGACAAGCCGGAAAGGATCTGACTTCGTTTTCTAGCCGTAACAATTTGGTCGATATGTTCTTGCTCATAAGTGAGACATGCAATATATATCCGGAATCGGTTTATCTATCGATATATCTGATATTTACATGCATAGTTATTATTATATAGTAGCTCTCATTATTGTCATATGTTGCTAGTTATAATATTTTGTCTTATCGGTTTATGTGCACTGCTCAACGATATAATTAATAATATGGATATGCTATATAAATTTTATCGGCAAGGAATGGGAAGGGGGAGGCTTTTTGTATTTTCTATCTGTAACAGGGTATAATTATTTTAAAGCGAACCTTGTCATTTGCCTGTATTTGCCATTAGCTATATCATCGTCAAGAGTCTCAAATCTTCCTTACAGCTGTGACGCGTAAATCATTTTAGGACACAATGGACTTCAAATATACACAGGGTTACATGAATGCTGTTAGCTGATGGAATGTTGTCGCTGTCGTTTGGCCTCGCACTTGCCAATCTGATAAGCAAAGCATTATCTTGATATCAGAACCCGCAGATATCTCAGCCAAATTTTTAGATAAACGAGCTGATTTTAAAAGAAACTTGCCAAACGCTTCTAACTGAAAAGAAACAAGCTACTATCATTGTCTTGAACGACCTTTTGTCGTGAAACTAGGGCTTAAAGTTTTCATTGCACGGATGTAAAAAGAGTTGAGCAACGTTCTATTAGTATTCTGTTCCGGTGGGAAATAACCTGCTAATATCTATGTCTGAGTGAGATGGAGTTTGCATAAAATGATCGAAGTATTATCAGACTCGCTGGGCATTACAAATAGATTGCCTGTTTTCATTATTAATATTTAAACCTCTTATATATTGAATCACATATTTATTCAGCATTTGATTGAATATTTCACGCACTCGCATATGCATACGTATATACGCTTATGAACACTCAAATTCTCAAACACACACGAAGACGCGCACACAGATAAAAATAATTCCTACTTATTTTTTATGAATACAAATCGGCTAAATATTAACCTGTTTGCTATTTTCTATCTCACTGTTTCTTGCTCATAGGAGTGGCAATAAAAATTCAAGTTGGTGGGTATTTTGACTCTCAATCTAATAATAAAGTTGAGATCATTTATGAGATAATCGCTGAACCGTTTCCGGAAACATGTAATTTAAAAAAAAATATAAAACACACCTAAAACCGGGATGTACCCGACATTGTAAATTGTAAATGACATATATGTTATTTGCACGATAAACTTTATCAAACGTATTCAATAACATTCAGTTGTATCTTTTCAAATTTTATCTTTGCCACACCACTGTTTTATATTCAGGGGTTCATTGAGTCCATGAAACATAGACATCTTCCTTTTAACATTTTCATTTATTGAACAACTTGTTTAAACTTGAAGTTTAAAGAATTATCAGATTTTTTTAAAGTTAGTAAATTTTCCCTCCTAGTAAAATGATATTCATTACACTACAACCGGTATATTAGATACGTATTAAATTAACACTAGCTATAGTTTATATATATATATATATATATATATATATATATATATATATATATATATATATGTGTGTGTGTGTGTGTGTGTGTGTGTGTGTGTGTGTGTGTGTGTGTAACTTTATATATATATATATATATATATATGTGTGTGTGTGTGTAACTATATATATATATATGTAACTTTATATATATATATATATATATATATGTAACTTTATATATATTATTATTATATATATATATATATGTAACTTTATATATATATATATATATATATATATATATATATATATATATATATATATATGTAACTTACAAGTAAGTAACATGTAAGTTACATTGTATTTTGTATACGTGTGTATTCATCACAAGCAGGATGTAACATAAAGTCAATTCTAAACGCAATACTGCTGGTTTAAATTCAGAGTTTACTGTCACCTAGAATGGCTCTCTAAACAAAGCCAAAAACACAGCCTATATTACTATTGTATTCATAATTATGGGAAGAACATCTATCTAGTCCTTTTCCCAAAAGTATTAGAGCGAAGTTAAACAAAAAGATTCATGTTACCAATTCCATTTCCCATGATGGCACCCGTTACGCTAAGTGCATCTCCATATTTTGTAAATACGTAGATAGCTCGAATTCTATGTTTTACTATAGAATAATTAATCTATAATTTGGGATTACAGAGTAAATTTGACGTTTCTTCAATAGAGGTTCATAGAAAAACAGATTGATACGAAATGAAATAAAGTGTACAATGATTATGTTGTGCCTGACTACTTCTGAATTTCAAAATATAGACTTTTAACTGGGCTTGAAAAAGGATCCCTAGTCCCAAGGAAATTTTTTTTTTTAATATTTAGCAGAAAAGTCCTAATTTTTTTACAAGTTGAAAGAGGGTGTTTCCAGAAATCAGTTTTCTCTCTCTCTCTCTCTCTCTCTCTTCTCTCTCTCTCTCTCTCTCTCTCTCTCTCTCTCTCTCTCTCTCTCTCTCTCTGTGTGTGTGTGTATGTGTGCTGAAAGACGACGTTTCCAGAAATCAATTTTCTATGTGTGTGTGTATGTGTGTTTATGTGTGGGTGTTTTCGTGCTAAACCTGTTATGGATTGCACAGTGCCTATTTTGCTACATGACAGGGTGTAAAAGAGAACCCGCCATTTCTTTAATAAAAGTTTAGCCGTTTCCCAGATTAAGTTACAGGCAAGTGACGCCAAAGGCGAATTTTCTTTTATTTTACGCTCGATAGCGGATCTGCTTGAATATATAATGCAAAGAGATGGCTAATTTCGCCAAAGAAATTTGGTTATCAAACTCTATATGAACAATAAGACGGATATAAAAATGTGTATTATCTATAGCGATTCGAACCTGTAGCAGATGTAGTCAATAGTTTAAGCTTAAAGAATAATTAATGTCGAATTTTTTTTATCTGTGGTCATAACGTAAATTTATATTTCTTCCAAAGAACCAATTGGAAAATTAGTAAAAACATATTAGAAGAATTTAAAAAAATGTTATTTGATTGCTTTTTGTTGTTTTTATTGGTTCTTTTTATGTTTTTATATTTATATGGTTGAGTAAGTCATTTTTTTTATTTTCTGTTTATGTTTGTAATGATAAAAATAATGAAACTAAGTTGAGAAGTATAAGTTAAGAAATAGGGTTGTTTTTTTAAATTATTACTTATTTAATTTTCTTTCTTTCATACCACTTTTTATTCGGAAAAAAACTTATCAGTTTATGTTTTTCTTATTCGACCCTTAATACCCCCCCCCCCTCTGACAACCAGCCAAAAGAAAATGGTGTGTGAATTTTTTCCAGTTTCCTTCACGCAAGTCAATTATCATGAAATGAGATAATGATTGGTTGTGAATTTACACTGACGTCTCTCGACTTCGATTTGTGGCTTGGCCGAGCCACTCGTCTCCCGGTTACGAGCAACCAAATTTTGATTGAAGAAATAAAATCAATTTTACCCCACATTTTTTCTTTCATTAAAGTTTTTCTCCTCTACCTTATATCCTAATTCCATTGACTATAAAGACAATGTTTAAACCACCGACAAACGATAAATGCGAACAGATGAGTCAATAAACTCTTATATATATATATATATATATATATATATATATATATATATATATATATATATATATATATATGCGCAGGTGTGTATATGTGTGTATGTGTGCGTACAATAATAAAGTTATGTGTATATATACATACATATATATATATGTCTATAATAGATACACACACACATACATAAGATATATATATATATATATATATATATATATATATATATATATATATATATATATATATATATATCACAGATTTCTTAATCTTTTTTATTCGTTTTCTAGTATAATAATATTGGGAAATATCATTCCAATCCACTCAAATAAAGTTGCATGTTCAAAAGAAAACCAAGTCGTTTTGGCATCGGTATATGACAAAAATGTTTTTATCTTTTTTTCCCTCTCTACAACTTCGGAAGTTCGTTGTAGAAAAGGAAAATAACTTCAAGGAAAAACTCAGAAAAGTTTAAATCAAATATACATTGGTAGACATCTTCAAGTTTTATAATCGGATAGGAAGTGAAACAAAATGAGAATATATACATAATTCTTTTTTCTCCAGCCAAATGAAATCCTAAAGATTCTTCCGACTGTGAAAAGAAACAAAGAATAAAATAAGCGCCTATCGTAGTAGAGAATGTTCTGTTGGTTTACCAAATAAACTGGGAACTATCTCATTGGATACCCTCAGCAATGCTGCCTTGTGCCAAACTAAGTCGAATTTGGTGAATAACTATCAGTCGCCTGCATCAGTACAATACCAAGTGTTTCTCGTAGACTGTTTTGTTGATATAGAACGTTCAATTGAGTGCCATGTTACCTGATATTAGACAAAATTATAGAAAAATATATACATACTTAAATCATGCATGGGGCATCCGCTGTGGGGCGATAGTTAGAAAAAAATCTACTTTTCTAAAAAATCAAAATCTATCTAACACACGGCATTAAAAATCTATTGAGTTTAATCCTCACTAGGTGCCATAAATTTGTGACTTTTTACAGCACCGAGTTAAGATTAATGAAAACTTGGTTTTGGAATGTACTAGGCTTATCTAATACATGTTTGCGAACCTTTCCAGGAATTAATGCTAGGCAGTCTATAAGGAGTTTGTAGTGAGTTTCATACTCACTGAGTGCCCCATACTACATAGTTGTGTTATAAACTAAGATGATTATAGTAAATGTATATAAATATGCCCACATCAGAATTATGCTATTATGCAATGGTAAACAACCTAGACTTACTGTTGTAATGGGTTCCATCCTCACTGGGGGCTTCACATATTGTGACCTAGTGTCGTAATAATTTTAATATATACCTATCAATGCTTTTCATGTAATGGGTAGTAAACTAGTTTTGAAGAATCTTACTATTGTAGTGTTTGATCTTCGCTTGTAACCATGTCGTGGACTAAACTTACTAGTTACCGTGTATACTCGTGTATCGGTCAAAATTTGAAGATCTCATTTTAGACAAATATTTAGAATGATTATGAACAACTTTTGACTTCAAAAAAGAATTCTACCAATAAATTAATGATTTGGTGATAACAAATCAAATCTTCACTTATATATAAGATCGACTTAAACACGAGTATAAACGATACTTTTTTTTTTTTAAACTTTCCAACGAAGCGGATAATTATATATATATTAATTACACATTTAATGTGGAATATTTATATAAGTTTTTTTTTTTAAATTAAGAAAATAAAAAACAGGTGAATGTAAAAAGATCTCTAAGTGTTGATTAAGAGCACAAAAATAAAAAATGAAGATTACAGAAGTCAGAAAATAATGAAAATTAATGAATTTTATTCTCTTCGCTAAAGTACAAATTCGAATGGAGTGATGGATAATTAGAACGTCTCAACAACAAGCAGCGTTTTTCATCACGAGAAACAGTTCTTCATCATTTTCCACTTTTTCTAACGTCTAAAGATGTCAACGTCCTTTGAAACGAACCCAATCCCCCTCCCCACCTCCTCAGCTACTCATTCCTTTTACGCCACAATGCCTTCGCAATAGACATCTTGCCTCAGAAAAATCAATCAACATTTAACGTGGGCTAACTGCAGCAATGCAGATCCCGATCGAGAAAAGCAAAGACATTTCGTCCTCTAACAGCTTCCCAACCTTCCCACCATCCCAGCCAACGACTTCCTAACATTACTAAATCCTTTTCGCCTACTTTCGTCTCGATCGTCTCGATTATTTTAAATTTTATCCTTTTCTTTCGCGCCAAAATTTCCCGCGTAAAGCGTTGCGCTACAATCACTCAAAATCAAGAATTGTTTCTATATTGGTCAATGGCGACCGGAAGAGATCCGATAACGTTCCTCTTTCGTCAGATTCATAATGGATTGGCTAATAAATGATCCGATTTGTGATGATGTGGTTTCAGACCAACACGACGGCAAAATCTATATGCATCGATAAATTATAGACATCGTTTTACCAATCGTCTGGCAAGGATTCGTGATGCGACTCAATTCATATTTTTACCTTCTTTTTTGCTTATTTTCTTCATTTTTTATTTATGCTCTTTCCGACTTGTTTTTTTTTTTACCATTTTTTTTTCTTTTTGTCCTTTTTGTGTATTCTACGATTATTGTCTTCTATCTGTGGCGCCTGCTTTTCATTGCTTTGTCGAAATCTATTCTGTTTACTACACAACATCAAGGAGTATTTAACATTTTAGTCAGGCAGATCCTTAGATTACAATTGTAGTGCGTTTTACCTTTTTATCGATGCCCCACAATTATACCTTGTACCTGATTTAACTAACATTAGTCATTTTTCTTTGATGTCTCGCCTTGGTCTAAGAATTACTAAACTCGAAATTTCACCGATGATATATTAAATTTGATAGAGCAATTATATATAATTGATAATTGAATCACATTACCATCACATGTCCTGGGGGTGACCTTGCCCTCTGTAATCCTGCGATGGGATACACGGCAATACAGGTTAGGTGGCTGCGCAGTTTGAATTAATATTACCATTGACTAGATGATTTGGCATTCTCCGTTTGAGGCATGGGCTGGTGGCCCAGTGTGTTGAGTCTCCACTCTTCACGCTGTGGTCCCCTGGTTCAATCTCTAGTGGCGGAGATTGTGGTATGCACTGCTTATGAGACCAAAGGAGGTCGAAACAGCTGTCCAGTGCTCCGGATGTCGCAAATGGTGTTTGCCGAGTTGTCTGGTCGTGGTAATGTGATTCAATTATCAATTATATATAATTCCTCTATCAAATTTAATGTATATATATACACAAATACATATTATTATTATTATTATTATTGTTTATTTAATGAACATCACGTAAATCTAATATTTAAGTCTTTTTTTTTTGGACATACTCGTAAGAATAAAAACAATTGGAATTTCAACATAATTAATTCCGGCGTGATTCTTAATCTATAAAACAATTCTAAACGTAAATATCTAGAATCTGCATTATTCATCATATATCAAATGATAAGAGAATGACTATTTTTTAATTGTCTGTGTATTCATTTGGGTAAAAACAAATCTGTTCAAAAATTATTTGTATTGGTAGAATTGTAGAAAAACTTTTAAGAAGAAATTATATAAAAATGTTAACAAGAACGTACAATGAAAGCGATTCTCAACCTTTAGGCATAAAATAACCCTAGACTGGTTGCTATGTCGTTCCAATCAATCAATTAATCAGTGAGAAAAATGTTATGTTATACAGAAAACGTAACTAGCAAAATTATTTATGAGTTTTTCAAAATCATTTTGCCATTTGCAGTTCCATTTTCCGGTTTTTTGTTATGTCAAACCGAAGAAGAAAATTAAAAACGACTATTCTAAGTTTTCTTTTTCTTTAAGATGCAATTAATAAGAAAACAATAATTTTAATTATAATTTAGGATTATATCATTCAAGGGACCGGTTTAGCTCACTCGGTAGAGCAATCGCCAGGTTCCTGGTTCGATACCGGTCCCCGCCAACCAATGAGTAGCACAGATTGGGTAATCTGATCTGTACGGTAATCTGATCTGACGGTAGATGTGGCTCCCCACCTCAGCAAAAAATAACCGCTCTGGTCTAGCGTTAGTGAAAAGGAGATAGACTCCCTCGCTGTCCTATTGATACCGACAATAGGCCCCTCCGCCGACTTTTTAACTTTATGTCATTCAAATGATACTGATTCCAACATTCTAATTTTTTGTTACAAAAAGATTTTGACTTGAATTTTAATTTTAGTATCAAAAGACTGATATTTGGTGACGGGAGACAATTTCCAACGAGTATGAAATAGAGACATCGTGAGGAAAGAACGATAGAATGCACAAATGAATAACAGAAAGAAATAGAATTACTAAAGGCGAAAAATAAAATGAAATAGAGAAAAATGAGAGAAAGATAAGACAATATTAACACGTAAAGAAACGAAAAAAAGAGAAGAAAGAAAAAGAAAGAATCAAAATGAATGAATGAAAGATGAAGAGAGAAAAAGCAAAAGAAAAGACAATATCCCTTTATTTTGTCAACCTCTTTTCTGTTTTGATTTTGTAATAAAAAATGACATAAAATAAAGAAATGGCGACGAGTTGAGATGTTTAAACATAATAATTAGAATAACAAAGGTTAGTTTGAAGATATTAATAATTTCATCAATTTTTTCAAAAAGCAAATAAATTGAGCCTATCGCTTATTATCATGCCTCAAATTAAGCATTTGCTGTGGCATAAAATATCTTCTTGTTCAACATAAAGCTAGTGATTAAAGCAAAGAACTTTAAATGTAAAGAAAATAAAACATTTTATTCTATCAAAATATCTGTATATATATTCTTAATCAACAATCCAATGTAACAAGGAACCGTTTGTTCTCTTCCTACATAATTATCTACTTAAAAAAAACATCTTTTATGAATGCTTCCAGGATTTTGTCTGTGAATCGAACAAATATTGCTGCGTGTATAAAATATTCCTTTTAAAGGGATTCTTCTCCATGAATAGATTCAAGTGGTGAGGGGGGGGGTTCTTATGAAAAGAAACACATTTAATACTTACCAAATTGGTTGATGTTTGCTTCAGTTTTGGACGATTTCTTTCCAACTCGACTACGTACTCATGTGTATTGTTTGACCGTGGTCATAGTGGGGTTAATCCACCAAAGTTTTACCATAACCTTCCAGATTTCAGAATATGGTTTCAGCTGATGTTTCAACATCTCATTCACATACAACCCCTTGTTAACATGCATCCGGTTCTTTTACAAAAATCGATTTTCTTTTTTCATTTTCATTAGAAATGCTGATACAACACCAAAGTCGATTAATTTTCTCATTTTGAATTTGATTGATGATTGCTTTTTCTTGTTCCTCATTCATTTTGAATGAAACAAATTTATCGGAAGATTTTAAATAATTTTAAATGGATTCTTTCGATATGTTAAAGTTTGTCGAGGTATTTCTACATCTCAACATGCTGAGAGGTTTGCATCATTTGTCGCTATACTTTAAATTTTCATCACTAATTTATGGTGTTGACTCCCCCCTCTCCCTCTCCCTCTCTCTCTCTCTCTCTCTCTCTCTCTCTCTCTCCCTCTCTCCCTCTCCTCTCTCTCTCTCTCTCTTCCTTCCCCTCCCTCTCTCCTATCTCTCTCTCCCCTCTTTCTCTCTTTGCCCCTCTCTCTCTCTGCCTCTCCCCCTCTCCCCCCCGAGTTTCTCTGAATTTTCCATTAGCAAATGCTTGTTTAATAGAACCTCCAATTAACGAATGGTCAGCGAATGTTTAATTTATATTTCTCACATTTAAGGAAAATATAAAACAAAATATAACGGGGGAAAAAACTTGCTTTACTTTCCTTAGCGTTTTTGATAATCTTCCATTTTTCAAATGATCAAATATTTTGCTAGCAGAACGATTGACCGCTGGAAATAATCAAAGAACAATTTTCCCATTGATACAAATCGATGATTACAAGAATCTCGTTGGTTTCTACAATTAATGGGGAGATATTTTGGGGATTTTATTCATTTGTTTTGTTTTTGTTTTTTTGTTTTTAGTTTTGTTTTTTACATCTTTTTGGTGGGGGTGTTGCTTCGTCATGAAGGCTTTTGAATAGGAAATCTGAAAATATCACAAAAACTGTTCATATGAGACTGATTCATATGTTACCAGCACCAACCTCCAGCACAATATTATAGAAATCTTAGAAGCGAGGAAAATGGTTTCTACATTAGGAAAATTAGTCAATGTTTGAATATGAGCATTTTTCTTTTTGTTCAACACAGAAATGATAACTTTTGGACCAGACAATCAGTAACGATAAAAAATAGACCCATGACAGCTTTGAAAATGCTAGCCTGAATTGAATATACTATCATTATCAATTTAGCTTCTTACGAGGCCAAAATATTACACAGGGTCGGTGTGGGGACACCATACAGAAATAGAAACACCCACTGGGTGGGGATAAAAAGTAACTAAGCTGTTATTAAATCGAATATAAATTATTTCTGTATTAGTTCTAATTCAAATGAAATGTTTTAAGAAGAATTTCTAAAATCTTAACAATCAGTTACTTCACTAGTTTACAGTGAGTAATTCTGTAATTTGAAGAATTCATAAGAACAGAAAAAAGATGGTTTTGCAACAAGTAAATCGACAGATAATAACAATACGTATTATCATACTACAAATTTCATGCCTCTAAAAATCATGTTGCGGCAATTGTAACATTTTGTATGAAGTGCATTCACTAATCCTGTTACACTTAGGTTATAATTTCTTTCCATTACATACATTATTACTTGTCTCATTAGCGGATCTAAAAACTTCAAGATATCGAAAAATCACTTGAAGAACTCACTGAATTGGAACGGGAATTGTTCTTACGGCCGGTTTAGTACAATTGGTAGAGCATCCGCCAAGAAACCACAAGGTTCCAGTTTCAATACCGACTTTCGCCAACTCAGCGCATGAATAGCACTTCTTGGATCTGTGTGGTAAAGTGAGGGATCTGATGATAGGATTAGCGCTCCACCTCAGACACAAAACAATCTCCCTCTGGTACTAATGAAAAGAAGATAGATTCCCTCACTGTCCAGTTGATACTAACAATAAGATCACTCCAATGACTTTACTTTTACTTACTAATTTTAAGCCTAATGTGGCGCAGTGTTATACTTAGCCAGGGAAATATGTTGATGAATTAGGATGCTAAGAACTGAGAGGAATAAAATATGTTATCAAAAACGTTGGAAACTTTAGCAACTCAGTATTTTTATTTTATCAAAAAGTTTGCACTTTGAAATATTCCGCATTTAACTTTTCTTTTAGCTGGCTTGGTCAAACTTGAATCTGGCCATTTTTTCTTGCCTATTCACGTTTTCTTGTCACAAATATTTTAAAAATATGCATTTTGCAAATTTATTCGCTATTTTCTAAAAACTAAAATCAATGTTTCACTATTTCTAATACAACAAAAAATGTGTGTAATAGTTGAAATACAGAATGTAGAATAAACTCATACTCACCTTCACAAGAAGGCTATTACAAGCATCTAGTCACAAAACAAACAAAAAAGACAGTGTCACCGAAAACACTCTGTACCAACTGCTTGAACACAGTCAAATGTTCAGTATATATGGATAAAAGTGTCCACCTTAAAACCAGTAGCCAATGAGAATCCTAGAAATGGACAGCCAAGATATACAAGTGGAATAGCCCAAGCTGTTATTTAAACCACCTACCAAGTGTGGATTCTCAGAACAGACTCAGCTTGCAACACAGCTGGATACTGATCACTCCACGAATCTCTACATAAAATTAGAGGATCCAATAAAACTGTAGCCAATGTTAAAGAAGGACATAAGCAGATTAAACAATTTAATTTGCAGAAAATGTGTGGTCTTAAATACATTTAGGTTTAATTCGTTTCTATAAGATTTTCAATAAAGAGTTTATCTCTTTTCTTAAGTGGAAAGGGAAAATAATAAAAAGATTCTCTTCAAGGGCCCAAGATAATCATGGTCAACCGACTTGTCCTGGCGTCTAATAGTCTCGCACATCAGAGGATAACTACCGCTGATTCGAGTGGATTCGCCCCAGGGGTCTTTTAACCCACTTGAGATTCCACCCCGACACGGACATCCCAATCGCTCTGTGCAGCCTTATAATCGCACCATCTGTTTTGATTCTACTCTGACCCAAACGATCGGAAGATTTAAACTTCCGATTTTTTTCTTTCTTTCCCTTTCGAATTTCAAACCCTGAATCAGGTCACATTTGCAGAAAAGGCATAAACCTCATAAACCAATTCTTTGTCTAAATCTTTAAACCTTTAAATAATAAATTTAACGCTTTATTTATTGTATCAAATGTATGAATAAGTTTTAAACTTCAGTTTTATGCAATTTTAATCAAGTATTATTTTCAAATAAATTTTGATTAAGAAGTTGTTCATATTATCTTACCATAGAGCAATGGTTAGCACACTATCTTTATCAGGCCATTATATCTTTAGTGAAATTAATCCTCACTTCAATGCTCATATCTGTTACCTTGTGTCAAAATAAACCAAGCTGAGTAAATACCAATAAGCCACAATTGTACACCTTGCTGTGTAGCTCATCGAATTCTTAGATATCTGAACTTTTATCAGAATTATTTATACAAGTTTTATACAATGAGGATTTCAAACCAGTTTTCCTCATCTTCATCACAACATTTTTGCCGCTGTATCCTTCTGTTTTCTTCAGGTATTTTAGCACTCGGTAACCTTCCAGGAATTTGAAGCGTAACTGTGGCAATCGATGCTCTTTACGAAATAATTTCAGAAGTGATAATTTTCAATGCGTGGCTCTAAATAGATGCACTGGTGACAGTGATCGATGTTCAAGTATAGTTAGAAAATCCAATTTTGAATGCTGATTTTCAAAGCTAATGTTATTTGGAAAATTGGCATAATGCAATCTTTCTCCACCAATTTTTCTCCTTTAGACTTGTATTATACGAAAGTAATAATGAAAATCTATCTAATAATCATTTATGCATCTACATACGCCTTAAATAGATGTGAAACTTTTCAACTTATTCGCATTAAGTATTGAAAACATGCACGCAAATAATTCTTTTATGTCACAATAACAATGAAACATCGGTTAGCGACTCAGAAGAATAAAGAGAAACACACGCCAAGTATTATTTGAACTTAGCCGAATTTATCGAATGTAAAAATCAGTAAAACCTTCGTACAATACATTCTTTCTTTATTGATTAAAAAGGTTTTTACTAACTTTTTATGCTTTTTTTAATCTTAGGTCGGTAAAGAGTTATTCTTCACCCGGCTGACTAATGTATTTCAAATAGGCAGATCTTATTGCTTGGCCTACTTTTGTCTTTCTTTCTTTTTTTATTTCCTTCTTTTTTTTCTTTTACAATCACTTTAAGCAGAAAAGAACCTAATTTCTCTTTTCAAAGTTATAGCAACGTCATGTTTCAGTTTTGTTTTTGTTTTATTTTTTAAGACAACTTTGTGAGCAGGCTTTCTGTCTCAAATAGACAGTTCGATTTTATGCGATCTCGCACTAGTCGTACCATTCTGTCTCCGGCAGACAGTTCGATTTTATGCGATCTCGCACTAGTCGTACCATTCTGTCTCCGGCAGACAGTTCGATTTTATGCGATCTCGCACTAGTCGTACCATTCTGTCTCCGGCAGACAGTTCGATTTTATGCGATCTCGCACTAGTCGTACCATTCTGTCTCCGGCAGACAGTTCGATTTTATGCGATCTCGCACTAGTCGTACCATTCTGTCTCCGGCAGACAGTTCGATTTTATGCGATCTCGCACTAGTCGTACCATTCTGTCTCCGGCAGCACTAAAAATTGGTGATCATTCGGAAAATGAACGCGTACGATTTCTATTCATCTAAGCTAAGTCTGGCATAAGGCTAAAATTTAAGGATTTCAGTGAGTATCAAACTTATTACAATAGTGATGGTCTGTGAAACTAGTTTGAAAACCTCTACTCAATAACAAAATATTTACTCATACTTAAACGGGAGGTGAAATACAAAGTCCTTTTTCATTATATATAACGCCACCCGTACATTTCCAGTATATTCGGGAACCTCTCTTCGGATATGCTTCAGGCATTAGAATTAACATTAAACATTTCCCTTTAGGTTCAGTAACACGGTGATTCCTATAAAGGCGGCCACTTAAAATTGGCCATTGGCATTGATAACCTCTTCAGTCGAAGAACAATAAATGAAGCGTTCTTATTTTCTAAAATTAACTTAATTTGGTAAAATTCAACAAATGCCACGAGCACAGTGATAAAATAAATCATCAGGCTAAACTCTTATTCAGAGAGAAAGATTTTAAAATCTTAATTTTTGCTATCGTGATATATGAAAACTTTATCTATCCAATGCTATTTCTAAGGTATCCTGGTTTTTACCTAGTAGCTGACTATTCCACTTCTGATTTGATAGTCGATATTTAAACTAAGTTTGATTTTCAATGCAAGGAGACTTTCTCCACTTTAAAAATTGTCGCCATACAATCTTCATAGTCGTCTCACTTCCCATTCAAGTTTCTGTGCATTTCACTCTCCGTTGAACGAAGCTGAATTTAGTAAATATCAAGATCTGAAACGACGCCTTTTCCATTATGGCTTTTTTCTATCGCCAGACAAAGATGGAAATTGTCCAGATCCACCTGTGATATACGTATATATTTTTCGAGAAAAAAATATATACAAAGGAAATGTGCATTTCCTTTCAGCAATAGCAGTAGCTGAGTAGCTAGTTTCATTGATAATTATTATTGCAGTGTGTTCAATCCTTGTTGTGCGCTCCATATTGATAGCCTTGTGTCATACTGTTTCAACCGTGATGGATCTTCTATGTAGTCTTGTGCCAGACGAATCTAAATTGAATATATATCATTAATATTCATATTTTGTTCGGAATTGCATATCTTTTATTTTTTAATCTAATCAAATTCCCAGTAAATAAGTCTTTGACTCCTGATGAATTCTGTAGAAAATATCTATTTTTCTCCGATGAGAGATCAGTTCATAGAATTTCTTTATATCAATTAAGAAATTGGATTACATTTTTAGTCAGTCAGCATTTGTGATGAGTTCTTTGATGAAGTTTCTTCTTTTCATTATTTTTCTTTATAATTTGGTGTTTGATCTGTACGTAGATTAATAAGATGTATCACCTTTATGTAAGTTTGCTCAGAATTGACAGAATTTTTAATCTGGTTTCCTTCTTTAATCTATTGACGATGCAAACATTATATATATATATATATATATATATATATATATATATATATATATATATATATATATATTGTTGGCCCATAGATATTCTGAAGGGAAATCTTGACCCGGCATGCCAGCATTAATTCCATATGGCAAACCCTCTTCTTTCAGTGAAACTACATATTCCTGGACGATTGTCCAAGTTATACAATTCTTTTGATTGAAGAAATGCAGATGACACAGATTTTATTATTAATAATAATAATAATAATAATAATAATAATAATAATAATAATAATAATAATAATAATAATAATAATACTCGTGTTCCTACAAAATATGACCGTTATCATCTTGCAACACCCTCTGGTTAAAAAGGGAGCAATCCAAATCGTTCAAGATGAAATGCAAAAATGTAAATCCTATTTATCTGGCGTCACATATCCACCGAATTCTTATTTCACCCATTTTAAATTAAAAATCGTTCTAAACAAAATAAAAATGCAAAGAAGAAGATAAAAATAAAGAACTTAAAAAGAAGAATATATAAAGAACAAAATATAATAAAAGCGATCTATTGAAAAATTAGTTTTGTTAATCTATACATAAATAAAGATAAGTAAGTAATTTATTTTTTAAAGACTTTTTATATCTCGGGCAGAGTCGGGTAGCTCTGCTACTACTACTACTACTACTACTACTACTACTACTACTACTACTACGAAGAAGAAGAAGAAGAAGAAGAAGAAGAAGAAGAAGAAGAAGATTCTAACTGGTTAAGTGTTAGATTTTGCAGTTCCATCAGATCCCAGGGTGATGATGAAAGAAAGAAAGTAAACGAAAAGATAAACAAATCCACCTATGAATGAAGTCCCTAGCTGAAGCGGTGCCTGCTGTATATAAAAAAAATAATTTGTCGATTGAAGGCGTTTTTATCGACAATCTTTTTGTTTTTTGAAGGCGTTAAAAGTAAGCCATATTTTTAAAAGGTTAAAATATTTACATTTACCTGTCAAAAAAAGACTGGAGGTGGTAAAATATCGCATTAACTTTTGGGGAAACGCCTTAGGCGCTGGTTGTTTTTTGGAGTTTTTTTTTTTTTCAATATTTTCAAAAATATGGCTTACTTTTAACGCCTTCAAACCACGAAAAAAATAATTTGTCGATAAAAATCGACAATTTATTTGTTCATATACAGCAGGCACCGCTTCAGCTTGGGACTTCATTCATAGGTGGATTTGTTTTTTTACCTATCACCGCCTAGCATTTTTTAAGGCCGGGACGGAACTCTGCGAATAGTACCCAATATTGTACTGTGTTTGCGATAAGTTGAAACACAGAAACTTATGGTTTTTACCTGAGCTTCGGTTCGTGGGTGGCCTCCACATTAAATGGACCTTTGTGTCTGACCGGCATAATGGGATATGCGGAAAATAACCAGAAACTTATGGGATTTTTTGTTAGACGAAACGAAATCTAGTGAATAAAAAAATAGTAAAACTCATATTCATATAAGATAAAAGCATTAATTAATTTGCGTTAGTTTTTTTTCTAAAAATGCCATATGTTAAGAAATACACTCAATGTGTTGAGTTTGAAATAACAGGAGGTTTATGGATCAATGATTCCGTGTTCCGTAAAAGACTGGATGCTGTCAAGATTGACAATAAGTATTTAACCAACTTCACTGTCACTTTCAGGATGTAAGACAAGGTCAATTTTTCTGTGGAATACAAATGGTTTGAATTCAGTATTCTTTCCCTTATACTAGCTACTTTGCCAAGGCAAATAATCAACACTGTCATACTATTTACCAATATATGGAGGGAAAGCAGATGGATTCATGTCTGTGTCAAGAGCATTATCGCGAGGTTTAAAACAACAAACTTCGTTCAAGATTTGAACTTTTTTCTCAGATTCCATTTCCTATAGAAATAAATGTTACACTAAACGCGCCTACTAGGATTACTGCCCTTTTTGATAGTTACTACCAGCAAGATAATCATGGTAAAGTGGTTTGCCTAAATACTTATTTGCCTACTTTCTTTGGCACCATTTTCTGTGACATGTTAGTGACGTGATATTCGTGGCCCGAATATCCTATAATGAATCGAAATATATTTGTGCTAAGAGAACGTAAGTATTCTCTTCGTGAATTTGAATTCAGTTTATCGATGCAGATTATCGTACTAATAATTGTAAAGCTAAAAATGATGGAGTGGAAATACGTATAAAATTTATCTATAAATTATTACTATCGTTATAAACTAATTCTTTTATCGTATAGTTGATTTTATTAAAACAAAAATACTTAAAACATGGACAGTACAATGAGAATAATGTACACTCGTAGAGTGAATAAAATATTCGGTTTGAAATTCTCAAAAGGCTACCGTCTAAAAGAGATATCTGAAAAAGACTGAAAGATACAAAAATCGATATTTTCTGACTATAATAATCAAAATGTAGACACTAGCACGAATACGTGCATAATGAATTATTATAACTTTTCCTTTGTTTGTTTGGCTTGTTTTGTTTTACGGCATATCAACCTCAGTGGGTCATTTAATGCCGATAGTTTTGAAATAAATCAATTCTTAATGGATAATACAATTTTTTTATAGATACATTTTTCTATTTAACCCATAGATGGGACCCTAACAGGTACTACCACTCCGGGTCAGAGTGAACCAGGGAGCAATGGTGATGAAGGGGTGCTCCACATTCCCCAAACCTCCAAAACTGGAACCTCACCATCAGATAGAGTTTAACGTCATTCCCAGGACATGTAGACCCTCAGTCACCACCTTCTAGAACCCATATGATAAAAAGGGGTTGGGGCTTGCCATAAGGGCAATAGGGTTGGGAAAATCATATAGGTGCTAGGGCTTGACGTGACCAGCCGATTGATCGGAGGGGGCCTCTCCGACCGCCCGTCTAGCCCAAGATAGGGCCAAAGTGGAGTATTGCATGTCATGAACTGCTCATCCACCTGGGCTCCATCCTTAAGTATAACGGGTCGCCACCCACGGCCAACAGGTGGCCCCATTGGGGGAGTCTTACCCCTCTGCAGAGGTGCAGTCGGTGCATTCTAACGCCTCAGCCGACAGGGCGGAACTTTTCCTTTAATCTTAAATATAATTTCTAATTCTTATAAAACACTAATTGTTAAAATAATTAAACATGATTTTATCTTTGGCAGCTAATGGCCGTTATCTCCAAGTGGAAGTTTCATCCTGTTTCAATTCAGTTTTGTTGGCAACTTGTGGCGAAATTGAAGGGCAGAGCTACGGACGAGCGGATTCCCAGCCTCCACAAACAAAGCGCGTCAGGATATGTTTGGCCTGTGCGAAGGGGAGGAGTGTGGCGAGTGGCCACGGATTTTTGAACTCGCTACCTCCTCGTAGCTGAAATGCTGTTGGCAGAAACCCGGATGAGGTATGTCGGAACTGGCATAAGGGTAGCCGAACGAGCATAAACAAAACGGACAGTCGCTGATACTGCGAGTGAGGAAGAAAGCAAGTGTTTGGACGACAAGTGAAGTCTGACGACTGCTATTTGGGGTGTCAGGAAGTGAGAGTAACGTGCTCAGTTGGTAGAGACTGTGCTGACGGCGAAAGGAATTTACATTTCGTTTGCTAGAGAAACTTGCAAAAGATTAATATTATCTTAAATCTTTAGACCATTCAAAAGACAACTCCAATAATAAAAGTCCAATAAAGATACAACTTTAACTTAAAATATTCAATTGTTAAACATGGCTCCTCGTATTTATATATATCCACAAAAACAAATGTCATTAATTTGTGCTTATGTCAGAAAAAATATTTACGCTTCAAAATATTTGTGTAATAACGATTCCGCCTGTCAGTATATATTCACGATGAGAGATTACCGGCATTTCTATCCACATTGTCTGTAGAGAGCAATTTCTTCTTGTACTGGTGTATTTGCGAGAAGCGTTGGATCATCTGCCTAGTCTGTACTTGTAATGGTTTCAATAGGATATCGCTGTCTTTTTGCCTTTTTTAATGTGAAATCTTTTTCTTTCATTAGATCTAATGACGTTCGTCCAAAGAGGTCTAGGCATATTATGAATATAATGCTAATGTATCTCCTTGTAGGGACTCCAGTGATGATGTTAAAGAAATATGTGCCACCATCCAGTGAACGAATCATTACTTGAGTGTTTTGGGGGAACATCATTATAGCGGTAACAGTTTCTTTTGGGATAACATATGCTAGTAGTATTTGCCCCATTTTCCCTCTGTTTATGAAGTCAAATGCCTTGCAGAAATCTACAAACAATAGTTTTGCCTCGAGATTTTGTGTGTGTGTGGGTGGGGGGCTCTTCTAAGAACGAAAATAGTTAGAATCTGAAAAGTTTTTCGATTTCTTCGAAAATCGTTTTGATTTTACCAAATGGTTTTCTCTCCTTCAGATCGAGTACAATTGAGAAGAAAGACATTTTATATATATATATATATATATATATATATATATATATATATATATATATACTTCTATTATTATACTAAAGCTGAGTTTATCAACCTTCTCCAGCTAAAGGATTTTTTTCTATTACATAAATAGAAAAAAATCCTTTAGCTTTAGATGGACACAATATTTATACTTAGATATTCCTTTGTGTTAGCACTACAAAGTGTATGAAAAAAATTCAGTTTAATTGGCTTTAATTAGGCGTAATTAGCAATTAAGTCAACGACCGACCAATCCCTGTCTTGGAGATTACCTGTTTCTCTTCCCATCTCGCTTTGTCAGTTAAGTTAACTCTCCTCCCACTTTCTATTTGTCAGTTAGTAAGAGTGAGCCTGTAATAACTGAAAAATCAGCAGTCAGGCCGTGGGTGATGGGATGGGGGGGGCCATCCCATCACCTACGGTACTCCGTAGATTCACCCCCCTTTCATTTCTCCAGGCTAAAGAGAATTTTTTTTAATAAAGTGGCGTAAATCAGACTTTAAAATAGATTTTTTTGAATTACTTTAATTATTAATTTATAGAGTCAAATTTAACATGATTATTAAACTTACTTTAAAATATTTCATGTTGGGTAAAAAAAAAAGTAGTTATATATTTAAATGTGATGGGATCTTATTCAAATGAGCAAACGTTGACTCCCCCCATCGTTTAAATAAAACAAACTAAAAGAATACATTGCTGACTAACTCTTTGATTTTTGGTAATTTATCTATCTTAAATTAGTGAATCAATCAACTTATTTGGTAAGTAGATAAATTGCCTTTGTTTCTCTTTTCCGAAAAATCAGCTTATTTTGTTTTAAAATCAAGATTTGTGGGTTAAACTTCGCAAATTTTTTATAAGAAGTATATATTAACATTACCGACAAAAACTTAGTTACCTTAACCCCTAAACTGTAACGGAATTCGCAAAAAAAGTTAATTCACAACTGTCATATATCCCCAAATAAGTTTCCGTTTTAATTTTGACGACGATTTGCAAGTTTAACCGATTTAAGATTGTTTTGAGATTAAAAAATGTATGAGATAAATAATACACACACACAAACAAACCAATGCCTTTTTATTGTAACTAAGTTTTTGTCGGTAATGTTAATATATACTTATAAAAAAATTATTATGTTTCCTACAGTTTTTAATACAAAACAAATCAAGAGTTTATTAGAAAATAAGTTGTTTAGAATTAAATTGTCAGCTACGACATAATTTATTTACTAAAAGAATAGGTAAATGCCTCATGATTTAACTCTTAATATTATTGAAAAAGAAAGTTGGGAAAATCAGAATTACAATGTCAGAAATTATTTATAATAAAATTTTAACTGAACGGTAATATCTGCTTTCTGGATATAAACGGGAGAATTATTTGTTTCCAAATAAAATAATACATTTCTTCAAACACTGTTTGTTTGAGTTTTCTTTTACAGAGTATAAATATACATGCGTCACGGATTAACTATTAACTTATGGACCCAGAACTCAAGCAAGATATTTTTTATACAATATTTTCTTTGATTAAATAAATACGATTTTGCTGTACATTAAAGAAAAGTATTTATTTTAAATTTTATAAATTTTTAAAAATCCCTGAAAAATAAAATAAAAATGTAGACAATAGGAACTTTTAATATAAAATTCTTTTGAAAATAATCTAACAATTAAAAACAACAACAAAAAAGAAAAAGATACATATTTTTTTCTTATTTACGAGATTTAAGTTTCAATGTTTAAGATGCCCTAATTCCAAAACCGATTTATTAGTGAATTATCTTTTTTTACATATGTTTCATCATTAAATTGTCTTTCGAAAAATGTAAAATTTATTTATGTACAAAAAGAAAAAAAAAAAAAATCTTGGTACGGGGGATCAACGCGCGAAACTTATTGGTGCATATCGCATTAATGCGTTCTGGCCCTTTGCCTTAAAAAACGCTACATGATGCCTTCTGAAAATTCGAACCGTGCTATTTATGAACTTCCTACCTGGGTAAAGAAGAACAATTTCCTCATAAATTCCTACAATAAAATAAATTGAACCCTCATTTTATGTCTGTGTTTTTGCAATAAATGTTTTATTTTTCTTGCACCCATTATTTTACAATACTAAATATATTTTCTTGGAGATATGTTAGCACCATATATATTTATAATATGCCTAGACTACATAAGTAAACATCATTAGATGTTATAAATAATTTATTTTTTAAAAGGCAAGAAGCAGACAATATTCTGCAAGAATGCAGCATGGAACATCACCCTCTATGTGAACTCCGATAAAACCAAGTTCATGTGTTTTTAAAATTAAGGAGGCATCTCCACGTTCGATGATAAACACTGGAAATTGGTGTTACAATTAACGTACCTAGGTAGTAATATCTTATCTAAAGAAAGCCATGTTAATCAATGCATAGTGAAAGGCATGGTCTTCCATGGAATATCAGTCATATAGAAATCTGATCTCATTGACAAGTTAAAGCAACAATTCTTCACAACCATAGCTGTATCATTGCTACTGTACAACTGTACCACTTGGACACTAACATAGCACCTAGAGAATAAGCTACATGGGAACTGCACAAGAATGCAGTATGTAATTTCAAAAAAGTTGTGGAAGCAACACCCCATGAGAAAGCAGCTGTATGGCCACTTGCCACTTATCACACAAACAATCTGAGTAAAATGCTGGACACTGCTGGAGAATCAAGGACAAACTCATGGTGTTTTTATATGGAAACCAGCAGACAGGCACGCCAGTGTGGACTGTTGAGCAAAGATGTACATTGACCAACTCTGTGCAGATATTGGATGCTGTGAAGAGGACCTCTTGAGAACAATGATTGATTGATAGGGTAGGGTTGGCTAGAGATTGTCATGGATATCCATGATTAAAATCCTACTTACCTTGAATTACAAATTAACTAACCAAGTGACTCTTCTCTTGTTCTTCCTTTGGTCATTTGAAAATGTTTACTCCAGTTTAAATAACTTATTTGGACAGTTTGGGAAAACTTTAAATTAGTGAAATAATATTATCATGTGATTTTTTCCAACAATCTAAACCGAGCACAATGGGTGACCCAACGGGTCACGTATTTTCTAGTATATATATATATATATATATATATATATATATATATATATATATATACTTTCATGAATCTAATCGGGGCTTAGAATTCGCTGAATACACATCCTTCAGAGGGGGTAAGATCACATCTCCCCCAATAAAGGAGTGCCCTGAACACTAAAATGCATTCGATGATGAGATATCCCATTCTGAAGCTCGGAGTACCCATTCGTTGCCATTAAATTTAGATCTACCCAGACCCAATGTGGTAGTACCTGTTAGGGACCTGTCTATGGGTCAAATAGATATGTTTAAAAGTTATTCGAATTAGATAGGACCGTATAAAACCTCTTTAACAAACACCTATATTAAACATACTAATATAAATGTAAAATGTACGCGATTCCATTACCGCTACACATAGAATATCCCCTAGTGCATTGGCATACCGTTAGAATCGACCAACCAATCAATCATTGATTAGGTTATCAACTTTGTTCAACCGATGATAAAACATCTGATGTGCCAACAATTTGAATAATGGTTTAATGCTACATTTTATTTCTTCTTCCTTGACGTTTTCTTCAAGAAAAGTTTCGTATTGCCAAAACACTAAATCAAATTGGACATAAGATTTCAGCTTAAAAACAAAATAAATTCATAGATATTCGACAATTCCTAGTTTACAATAAAATTAGTACCCTTTTATCTCCAATCTTTCACCCTGCAATTCTGACTTGACAACCTTTTATATATGATTTTTATGTGAGCTTTTCATTTATTTCCCAATTAAATAAAATGTAATCGATTTTGAACCTCTGAGAAATATATAGTTCTTACTCCTGATGGCGACACAGATTTCTTTGAAATTGTTGCTGGACTTCTACAAGGAGATACATTATCACCATATGTATTTATAATATACCTAAACTGTGAATTACGAACATAATTAGATCCCATAAAAGAAAAAGGCATCACAATAAAAAAGGCAAGAAGCAGGCGATATCACGCGCAGACTATTACGGATGCGAACTACGCAGATGATCTGGCACTTCTTGCAAATACACCTGCACAAGCAGAATCATTGCTAGATAGCCTGGAGAAAGCAGCACAGAACATTGATCTATATTTGAACTCCGATAAAACTGAGTTTGTGTGTTTTAAAAATTAAGGAGGCAAAAATCGGTGGAACAATTCATGTACCTAGGTTGTAATATCTCATCCACAGAAAGCGATGTTAATGCACGGCATGGGGAAGGCATGATCTGCAATAGACAGATAATCAGTCATACGGAAATCCGATCTCACTGACTAATTAAAACGATAATTCTTCGAAGAAGATATGGTGGGCAGTGGTGGAGAAGCGGGGAAGTACTCATATGTGACGTTTTTTCTATGGAAACCATCAGAAAGGCTCACCTGTGTGGAACGCACAGCAAGGCCCTACATGGATCAGCTCTGTGCAGATACTGGATTCTGAACAGAGGACATCCCACGGTTTAAGTTAAATGGATTGAAAAAAATATTTATAAAATAATCATTTTAATTAGAATCACTTTTTGAATTTTCACCATTTTTTTTAAATTTTCGAGATTATTCATATCAAATAAAACGTGTTATTTTTATTTTTTCCTCCAGGTCTTTTATCTTCAGGGTATTTCTTGCGGCAGTTTATTCCACTTGTCTTGTCTTGTCAGTGATTTCGGACCATATGACCTTTAGGCACCCCTTTTGCTGTCTCGTTTCATAAGGATATTTTTTTCATTTACACTGTCAACATCCGGTTGTTTGTTAGGGGTTAGGGTTATGGGTTATGATTATGGGTTAGGATTAGGGTTATGGGTTGGGGTTAGGGGTTAGTTTTATAATTTTTAAAAAACTCTAAAAATCATCTGTTAACAAACAACCAGATGTTGACAGTGTAAATGAAAAAGTGTTCTTATGAAACGAGACCGCAAAAGGGGTGCCTAAAGGTCCTATGGTCCGTGATTTCAACAATTTTAGAATACTGAAAAATCACATAACTTATTTTATAACAGAAGGGTTTATAGGATATAAGTGAAAGATTGAGCCATAGAAATCAATGGAAATATGTTGATGTCTGAATAATAACGTTATGAATTTATTTGAATAAATGATTTTGTCAAATTTATTCTCAAAATTTTTCCTTCTTCCAAACAAAACTATGGATCCTAGTATTTTGTTCTGTTTACGAAGCGACTAAAGCAGAGATATTGTATTCCACCGATTTTTCAAATCTTAATGTCATGCATGCCTTGAAAATCAGTATTCAAAATCTTGATTTTTACCTGAGTACAAACAGAGCCCAATAACTTACGAGTAAGAAATAGACAACTATTTCAGTCTCGCAGCAAATCCAAAAAGAATCTTTATCTTATGATGACATCATCTGTTAATAAAAAAAATCTATCATTCAATTGTCACACAACGACGTTAACTACTCTCTCTCTCTCTCTCTCTCTCTCTCTTATATATTATATATATATATATATATATATATATATATATATATATATATATATATATATATGCATAATCGTTTTCCCACCGGCACAGCAACAAAGCATTCTCTCTCATGTAAACGGCAAATTCTATGTTTAGAACTTCCTGTATAGAAAACCATTGGTTCTAAAATATTCCTTATGTTCTGTGTTCAACAAAACAAGGATACCCACTTCGTGGTGCAGATTTTCCCATATTAGAAAGACAAAAGAGGGAAATATGAATCGACTTACAAAGTAGACAGTATTATTCATGGACAATTGTTGTAAGAATAATACAACGTCGATATCTATTCATCTGTTTCGTGCACCAGCAGATAAGCCGACTCATATATCTCGTTGCTCCTACTGCTTTTTAGACAAAGGAACCAAACGTAAGCTCCGCACTCGAGTTATGAATAAAACAGTTTGAAGGAGATTATGTACTCAAGAGGACAACAGATATTATTAAGATGTAATTCGTCCAATCAGAAAGGTCAATGAAGCACAAACTTCCCTCTTTGATGAATTAAAACTAAGGGGACTCATTTAGTTTTACCACGATTTTGCTTTTTTTAATTAATTTCTTTCTGATTTCATACAGAGACATGAATAAATAGATGACATTGTTTTATTCGTATTTTACATTAAATAAAATATATACAGTGAGGATAAAAATGCAAGAGAAATGGTATAGAGACATAATGAAAAAGACAATATTACTCTACTCATATTTTCATATTTAATATAGAAATACAAATGACAATTACTCAATTTCTTATTAATACGTAAGAGAAATCTCTTAAATCAGAATAATTGTCAAATTTTGAAATATTATCAGAGGAAAATTGGCAGCATCAAATGGTATAAAGTAAGTAAAGTCATCGGGGTGACATAAAATCGGTATCAGCCAATCAGCGAGGGAGTCCCTCACCTTTTCACTTGCGCTAGACGAGATTGTTTTTGCGTCTGAGGTGGAGCACCACACCGACCATAAGCTCCTTACTTTACCACACAGATTCCTGTGCTACTCATACACTGAATTGATGAGGGCCGGTATCGAACTAGGAACCTAGCCGAATGCTCTACCGTCTGAGATAACCCAGCCTAAATGGCATGAGATTTGGTAATTCCGGTTTCAACAATGAAATTAAATCATTAAGGAAAAGGAAACATTAGTTTATGCAAAGTTTGTTTTTTTAAATACCGAATAACTGAAGATTATAAATCTGACAAATATCTTCATCTAAGAGAAAGAAAAAAGGAAAAATCAAGTTATTTTTTATGAATAAAAAGAAAATCGCTAAAATCTTTTAGCCTCAACTTTAATCAATCAAATATATTTTAATTTTCTTTATTAATATGCTTGATGAAGGTGGTTAATTCATTGATTAATTGATTTTAACGGCACATTAACCTGTTTAGGGTTATTTTATGCCTTCATGTTAGGGAACTAATACTAATTGTAAGTATTTACCAGCTCCTTCGCACGAGCAGGATGTAACGCAAAGTCAATTTCAAGCGGAGTTTGCGAGGTTTGAATTCAGTTTTCCTTCTCCTAGACCAGTTGCCGTACAACGGTTGGAGAGCCTAGTCTTTACCCATAGTTGGAGGGAGAATAGTAGGATTCATACCTTTCACACGGGTGTTAATGCCACATGAAATTCAACCAGCTTCGTCCAGGATTTGAACTCGTATTGCCGCGTCCATTTCCTTCAACAACAACCATTACTTCCCATTTCATTGTATGTTGATATTTACATTTGTGTATAGGCTTTTGCATAGGAGGGTTTTATGCACAGAGATAATTTGTAAATGAGATCCTAACAGGTATTACCATTCCAGATAAGAGTGGACTCGGGATGATAGAGTACTCGACATTGCCCCTGAATTCCAGACCTGGAGCCTCACCATCAGACGCAGCTTATTTAGAGCACCCTTTTTTGGAAGGAGTGGTCTTACTCTTCTGTATACGTTATAGTCAGCTTATTCTATGCCCCGCCGACAGGGTGAATTTGATGGAGGTGGAATTCGAGTCAGAAGTCCATTCTGCATAAAACTAAAGTGTATATTCGATTAAACATTTTTGTGAGAACCTTTAATTTTTATTTCACAACTTCAAAATTTCCTCATGAAAATTGATTTAATCTTTTTGATATAATTAAATATTCTATTTCAAATTAGATATCGTGAAATTTTATCAGAAATAGAAGATATTTTCAGCACAATATTTCAGGGACATACGATGATAAAGGGAAAAAAATCAATATTAAGCCTTTTGAGAAGAAACATGAGATTATTGACTTTTTTCAAATGTTTATTGCTTACATATGACAGATTTGTTTAAATAGCTGAGAATTCACACTTGGTAAAAGGAAACATAAGAAGTTTCTAAACAGGCAAAATACATTCTTGTCGTGGTCTCATGGGAGATTTTTTTTAAATAGATGCCTTCAAGAAATTTTTAAAAATATAGATTATTTCCAATTCATAGTTTTAGAGATAATTACTTAGTTACTTAGCCTCGCACAAAGCTCAAAGAGGAAGACGCTTAGTCAGAATCACACTCACTATATAATAGTAATATTATTCTAGGTCATTAACCATCAGCCCACGATAGCGGTATAACTCTACATCTCAGCCCATAACCCTAATGTAATGTGGCGGGTGTTCGTAATACGTTATGTAGGGGTTCCAATTCGTAATATTTAACGTAGTGCCTTTTCTTTCACGGCACTACAATTCGTATCTTCGTACGTACGGGCTTCGTTTGTTTACAAGCACGAATCTAGCTGTAGCAGTCAGTCTCTTCTTAGCCCCAAAATTCTTCCACACTCCTTTCGTTTATGGTCAAGCGAAAGGTATCACGTTTCACGGCCGTCGCGTGCCCTTCGTTACGGCCAATTTGACTTGTTGACAAGTATACACTTTAATGGCTTTCATTCATGAGTTCCCGTACGATTTCTTTGGCGTGTAGTAAATAAAGATGTGGACAGTATTTCTTGCTTTTCATGAATTTATTTACTTAATGAAAGTTATTGAGAGCGAGAGAGATAGTCGGCTTCCTTAAATATGTTTTTAGTGATGCTCTTAACTTCGTTCCAATTATCAGGCTTCACACTTAAAATATGTTTTCAACTTCGTCCAGTGTAAAATATTCCATCTCAGGTTTAGTACTTAGCGACATCAGTTCATCAACTGCCAACTGCCGCGCACGGCCTCCTGGCTCTAACTGCCTCTGACTCTCTCCGGCCGCCGATTCTAACTGCCCGTGATTCTATTCACGGGTCTCTTAAATAGCATTTCTAAATAATTTTCCAGAAGATTCTACTTTTAGAAATTTCGAACTCTTTCTCGAACGAATCGAATGTTCGATTCGTTCTATTCTCACTGGTCAACCAGAGTTCACCAACCTAAAGATCAAAGATTTCTTGGAGTCACTCATCCTATTTTTTCGTTAAATCTAGACTTATCGTCTCCTTTCCCTCGTTAAAAAGATGTTATCTTTCCTAACTACTTTTTCGGTGATTCCACAAAGACCACCCAGCAATATAAGATAATCGGTAGTACATTTTTCCAAAGGTTCTTTTCTAAGTCTGGCACAAGGCCACAAATATAGGTGCTGGGTGGCGATTACATAACACTAACTTTAACCCAGCTCTCTTGGGGCTTAGAATTGTCTGACTGTATCCTCTGTAGAAGGGTAACCCCCCACACACACACACACACACACACACACCACCACCACCAAAAAAAGTATCCTTGTTTAACACTAAACTGCATTTGCTGGTGCGGCTCCAGTTTTGGAGATCTAGGGATTTTTTTTGGGGGGGGGGCTTTATTGCCATTACTGCAAGGTCCTCTCAGACTCAGAGTATGAGTACCTGTTATGGTCCCATCCATGTGTCAAATATATCTGTTTAAAGATAATTCGTTCCCAATAGGATCACGCGCAAAAACTCAGCTACATAAAAACTAAATATGAACGTACAATGAAAGCAATTCCCTAACTTCTGGGCATAAAATAACCCTTGACGAGTTAACATGTACGCTTGGTGGACCTCACAATTAATATGCCTTGTACTAAATGCGATTTCCGTAGGATTACGTAAACACCGCTTTCCAAGCGAACTTAATCAACTTGTATAATAGACGATCTATCACAAATCGAACAAAAAACTGAATATGTCGAATGCTAGTAAAATCGGTGATAACCGCAAAGTTTTCGTTAAGAACTGGTTACAAGTCAACAATTTGATTATACAGTAATCATTGGGTTGTGAGTAAATAATCTATTGACAAAAATGATATCTGCTACTCTTAATCATTGTCTCCCACTGTTCTACATATTCCAATAACTGAATTGGAAAAATTCTGACAATCAGATCAATAAAAGGCATAATCCGCTGTCAATTATTAAATTGGTAATCGATTATTATGAATGTCACATTGTTAATTGGAGTAAGAATTGAAGGAAATATTTTCATGCCTCTGTGATGCATGTTCAAATTTAAAGGGACGTTTACACCTGCAACCATAACTTATGATAAACACTTCTGTGGTATCTACTTGATGTTTATTGGCTATAAAAATTCTAAGAGATTAGGTTGTTATTGTTGTTAATAATCATAAATGGTGATGATGATATGATGCCAAAGTTTGAATTCTAACAGGCTAGTTATCTGACAGTGTTGACGAAGATAAACTAATTCGTTAAAAACAAAGTAATCATTTACGTATACGTTAATAAATTTATTGAGTTTGTTTCCTAATGGACTGTCTGTCTAAGACTAATCTGGGCGTCTTTGTTTGGAATACGAAGATTAATAAATAGTTGACAGTGAGGGAGTCTATCCCCGTTTCCCTAGCGCTAGACCAGAGATATTGTTTTTGCTGAGGTAGAGCGCCAAACATGCCGTCAGCTCCTCACTTTACCACACAGATCAGAATACCCAATTTGTGCTTCTCATACGCTAAGTTGGCGGGGACCGGTGTCAAAATCGGAACCTTGCGATTCCTAGTCGGGTACTCTACAATCTAAAAATATATATTTACACTCGTTGGAGGTAATATAATTCAGATAAGTATTTTTGGACGAAGCTAAATTAATTTGCAGCTGAAAACTGGTTTACTAAGTTAATCAATGCTGACAAGGTGGGGCTCGTTAATCTTTAGTGAATATTTGAGACTATGAATACTACTTCATTTAAGTCTCGTTTACTGTTACCAATTTAATATCATTTGATAGTTCCTTCCTCATACATACATATATATATATATATACACTAATGTTATCATCAACATCATCATCAAGTCTCGCTGACAGCACGGATATCCATGACAATTTCTTGCCGACCGTCCCTATCGGTCATTGCCCCTTGGAGGTTTTCTACACGGCATCCAGAATCCATGTAGAGCTGATTGATATAGTTTTTTTCTGATCGGCCTACACTGATGTAGGTGTATACAGGATAGCGTCATTCGTGAATTCGTCCTTACTTCACCAGCAGTGTCCAGCATGTTTTGTTCGTCTTACTTGGATGGGTTGTGTGATAAGAATTAAATGGCTGTACAGCTGTTTGTTGTGGGGTGTTGCTTCCTATATGTATAGCACGCAGCAATTTTGTGTAGTTCCCATCTAGCCTTTTATCTAAAGGTTTCGTTAGAGTCAAAGTGGTGCAGCCATAAAGTAGCACTAATACAGCTACAGCTTTAAAGAATTCTCGTTTTATTTTATCAAATTTCAGATTTCCATATGATCTTTAATCTGCCTATATCAATACACGCCTTTCATATGCGTGTATTGACATCGTTTTCTGTAGACGAGATATTACTACCTAGGTATGTGATCTGGTCTACTAATTTCAGATGCTTACCATCCAATGTGGGTAATAGTAGTTTATAAATATATGTGGTGCTAATATACCTCTTGGTAGGACTTCAGTGACAATGTCAAAGAAATGTGTGTCAACACCATGTGAATGGACCATAACATTCGTAACTTTGTAAAACATCATTATCTTGGGGGATAGGGTTGGAGAAATCTACAAAGTGTTACCTCGAGATTTTTTTTTAATTGAAACCCTTCTACGATTCGACGAATAGCAGAGGATAATAGATTTCTAAGAAACCCGTTGTGATTTTTCAAGTTGGATTTTCTCTACTTAAAAAAAAAATGATTTTATAAGTACGCAACATATTAGTTGGACAATGCTCAATCTTAAATTGTTAGTTTCAAAAGTGTATATGTTTAACCAACTTGGCTAGAGAGCAATTTTAGGGAGTTTGTTTCTGCTCTTGTGCCAAACTAATCTTAGTTTAGTCAATCCTATTAGCTTGACAAATGCTTACATATAATTAATTCATTTTGGGTACTTTGTGGCGTGATTTTTATTCAGCCTGTTCAATTTACTTAGGGTTGTAATTTCGTTATCCCCACTGAGTACTCAACTACTATGATCTTGTGCCACACTAAATGAAATAAATAATAGCACGATACTCGTAAATTGGATTCAATCATTGATTGATGTATAATATTTAATGTAGCCTTAAAACTCTTGGGAGAAAACATGAATCTACATCAACTGCCGAATATATTGAGAAAGAATGTTAGTTTCTGGTATGCCACAATAGATGCTAGGAAAGGGTAAGCGAGTGAGTACTTGGACAAAAAACAATTGGGTGGCAATTATAAAATTTTAAAAAATTTTAAACCTAAATGCCGTACTAAACAAAAGATGGTCAAGTATCGAAAATCAATTTGGAATTTGCTTGTCATTTCCCAACAGGTGAGTATTCTCGCTCAGGTAAAATCGGAGCTTTGAAATTGAATTTTAAGGCAAACGGTGGTTATATTCCTTAGAAATCTGGCACAATATTTCTTATTCCCATTTCACTAAAGCCAGTCATGTATCCTACTAAGCTAAGTGTAGTAAATATCTTCAATATTGTTGAATAGAAAAAAATCTTAATCTTACCCTAATTGAGCAAATGTCCTTTTTTTTCTCAACATTGTATAACTCAAAGCCAGCTAGAGCTACTATTAACTATTACCAATTACCATTACCTATTACCAATTACCATCACATTTATGTGGTTAATAAGACGCTATGATCTTAGCATATTTATTTTTTTAATTCCCATAGTTTTTATCATCGGATTTGATTTTCAATGCAACTATGATCCTAAATTGAACCCTTTCTCTATGTCCGTCAGGTTAACAAAACAGTCTATCTTTTAATTGCAAAAAGTAAACGTCTTACCAAAGACAAAAGTTAGGATATGCTTCCTCGGACACGGGGGGGGGGGTCAAGACTTTAAAAAATTCAGTTTTTTTTTGTTTTTTTTATATTTGTAATACAAGCAACAGTGACATGCGTTAACCTCCAAACGACGTTTATTAAGTGACCTAGAAATGTTCAGTTTTATGTCGGTGTTTATCTCTTTAAAAAAAAAAAAAAACAGAAATTTACGACCAGTTTACGTAAAGTTAAAAATAAAATCAATTTTCTCCATAGATTCACTAAAGAACAAAATGTGGGGGGTCAGATTTTGAGTTGGTCAGGAATAAGTTTCGTATAACACGAATCTTAATCGAAACTTTTAAACAACTTTCTTATAATTCAAATGCGTTCCACATTTAATCATAACACATTTTTTAAAAATACCAACAGGATTTGATGCAGAAAAGGATTTTAATTTCGCTTTAAGAGAATCTGTACCCTTTCCAGATTCAGCGAAAAACTTTTGTCCCTCCATTTTATCTTAAATGACTTCCAACATAATTAAAGTGCAAACTTTGCATAATGTTGGAAAACAAACTTTTTTTTAGTCACAAGAATTATTGCAATATGTTGGGGGGGGGGGTGACGTTAAAAGATTTACAATTTCTCATGTGCAACAAAATTAGATTTTTTTCTTCTGTTTAATCATGGTACTTGTTGAAAAAATGGCCCGCCGAGAAAGTTTCTAATATAATGTACAAAAAATCAAATATGAATGCAATAATTATTTTCACCACCCAATGAGTAGGTTTAAGCTTTCCTTCTCCACTACTCCTACTGAACACTTATAAAGCTACGTCTGTAATTTGCTACACTTATAGTTTATCTTCTCCCCTACCAAAAAAAGAAGATGAAATGAAAGTAATATATATATATATATATATATATATATATATATATATTATATATTATTAATAATAATATACTAAAGCTGAGAGAATCACTATGTACAAGAGGCTTTTTCCTGTTTAGTTTAATGACAAAATTCATACTAAAATATACCTTGCCTTTAGCATTGAGTTATGTTTGAAAGAAATTCCAGTTTAATCGGTTCTAATTAAGTCAAAAAATGATCCGTCCCTCACTAATATTCTGCATATTACTTTCACCTTCTCTATAAATATCGCCATTACCTCCTCCTTTTTCTCTAAGTTTCTCTGTGTGAGTAAGAGGGAGATGTGAGAGTCATTGAGATAGACATTTAACTACTTACTTTATTTGCATATTAAGATTCAGCGACAACCCATAGCTTTAAAAAAAAAATCCATGCTTCATTTCAATTCAAATTATGTCAATAGTTTCCTTTCTTAGAAATGTTACAAAATGATTTTAATGTTTGTTTTTTTGTTTTTGTTTTTGTTTTTTTAACTCTGCGGTCGTATTTTTATTTTTTTTTTTTTTTTAAATTTAATTCACTTTGCAAACGTTTTTCCCTAATCCATGGGCCTGCCAAAATGGTTCATTTTCATTTTAAAAGCGAATTAAAATTGATTTGATAGATTATTTAAGGTCGAATTTTTGTGGGTGCATATCGCCCCAGTCTCCTGCCTTAAAAACTCTAAGAGGTGCCTGCTGAAAATCCGACCCGTGCTACTTATGAACTCCCTAGCTGTTTGAATGTGTTTTTCCAGAAAAGTAAATGAGATATCAAAAAAAAGGGGGGGTGGAATATTTACATTTACTTGTCGATTAAAAAGGGGGTAGTTTACTTTTAACGACTTCAAACCACTAAAAAGAGTTATTTGTCGATAAAAACGCCTTCAAACCACTAAAGAATATTTTAAAGAGGGAGGGGTTAAAATATTTAGATTAACTGGTCTAGAAAGGACTTGGTGTCTGTGAGGGGAGGAAATATCGCTTTCATATTGCATTAACTTTTCGGGGAAAATGGCTTCAACCAGCGAGGGAGTTCATAAGTAGCACGGGTCATTTTCAGCAGGCACCGC
Source organism: Doryteuthis pealeii (assembly GCA_023376005.1). Classification (NCBI taxonomy): domain Eukaryota; kingdom Metazoa; phylum Mollusca; class Cephalopoda; order Myopsida; family Loliginidae; genus Doryteuthis; species Doryteuthis pealeii. The sequence continues at coordinate 113,627,252 of CM042144.1, forward strand.
TTAACGTTTTTAGGGGGAGGAAGCCAGGACACATTTATTGGATATGCACCTTTTTGTCTAAGTAGAAAAGTAATAACATGAGCATCAGTAAAAGAAAAAAAAAAAAAGAAAAATCAAAATATTACATATGTAATTTATTTTTAATACATTTTATACTACACAATTTTAATGACATTTTCAGTGTTGACTTATCAATGAACGCATTTTATAATGAATCGGTTATTTTATTTCAAAACTGATTTTTTTTCAGGTCAGTTTACTTTGAACCGCCTTATTTGGGGGGGGGGGGGGCAAAATATCGGTGGAATTATATTTCGAAACTAATTACAGTATAAATAAAAATACAAAAGACGGAAGGTGTGAAGAGAAAAAAAGGGGGAGTTATCCTTATAGAAAATAAGGACCGAAAATCGGAAAATTAAATGTAAAATAAAAACTATAATGATTTCTAGAATTTTTTTTTTTTTTTTTTTACTACTCTTTTCGATAATTATTTAATTGGCTGTTATCTTGTAAAAGAAAAAGATATACATCAATATTTGTTGTGTTTAAAGGGGGGGGTTAAATTTTCAACAAAAATTGTTAAATAACAATAAACTAAAGTAGTTATTAGATAAATATCTGTCCATCTGAATCTAGAAATATGAAATTTGAAACAGAATTAAGCGATTCATATTTTAATGAACGATTTATTTCCATTGAATCAGTTTGATTGGAACGATTCAGTAAAAAAAAAAAAAGAAAAAAAAAAAAAAAAAAAAAAAAAAAAAAGAATTCGTTGATTAATAAGTCACAGAAAATGTTATTAAAATCAGATAATTCCCAGATTTTTTTATAGTTTTTCAAAAACAACGACCTCCCATTCAAATATAGGTCACGTGACATTTTCTCTCGGCCATTTCTTTTTGTAAACAAATTCACAAGAAAATTTTTAGATCGTCTTTTTTTTTTCTGCGTGATTAGACCAAAAAGATTACATTTAAAAGTTATTAATTCTGCAATTGAGTGAATTTGTTGGTTTTGCCGTTTAGTTAGAAAAATAAAATGAAGCAACGCCACAGGCTTTTCTTCAATAAGATATCCTGAACAAATACTAAAAGTTCTCTATATAGAAACCCACTCTTAAAAACAAGTAGACTTGGCAAAGATTTTAAAATTTCTACATTTCTATTTTTCAAGAAAATCACTACCATATATTCATATTAACCGAGTTAATGTTGAAGGTGATTTTTAAATTAGATACACTAGGCGAAAAACCTAGAAAAAGTCAGTTTGAAAGATATTGCCCTAGAGGGTAAAAAAAAAAATTGAATAAAACTATTTAATTTTTTTTTTAATTGTTTATTTTAAAAAATTTTACTCCATTAAGTTGTGAGTTTTGTTTTACGACAGACGATAATTATTTTAATACACATTTTCACATAATTCTAACGAAATTTTAAATTAAAATGGAATATCTAAATTTTGATAAATATATACTTTTAAAAATTTGTCGTCGTCCAAAATTATGCAAATGGGTTTTTTTACCACGCTCTTTTGTAAATTTTTTTTTTTTTTTTTTTTTTTTTTTTTAATGGAAGATCTTTGAAATCTAAGGCATTCACAAACTTAAATAGGAAAGAGTTAAATGCAAAAACATCTTCAAATTTACATGTACAAGGACATTATGTATTTCTTGTTTGTAAGTAGTTTTCTCGTAAACTCTATACGTTGGATAACTGAATATATTTTTGAATACTGTATTTCAGAGAATATATAATACAGGGTTCTTTATTTTGTGTTAATGATTTTGACTATAAATTAAATACTCTTTGATAAACCTACGTAATTCCTGGAGGTATTGTGACTCAAGTAGTGACAGTTTCGATTACAGACAGACACCGAATATATTCTATATAAAAGGACACAGTAAATGCGCATCAACTATGATCACTTCTGATTCAAAGGCTAAATTTAAGGGGTTTTTGCGGAAAATTTCAAATTGCAAAGCCCCAGTAGACATTTTAAAATGTTAGAATAATAGCACTTACTATTCCTTAAATAAATAAAAATAAATAAACGGAAATCACAAAGTCTGGTTCCTGGGTAGGTATATGGTCTAAGATTTGCATGTGTATGCTTAAAGATATTGGAGTGTATACCTATAATGGTAAAGTCAAAGTAAAGTCAACGGGGCGGCCTAAAGTCGGTATCAGCCAGTCAGCGAGGGAGTCTATCCCCTTTTCAATAGCTCTAGACAAAGGAGATTGTTTTTAGCATCTGAGGTGGAGCGCCACACCTACCAACAGCTCCTTACTTTACCGCACAGATCCCTGTGCTACTCATACGCTGAGTTGGCCGGGACCGGTATCGAACTAGGAACCTTGTGGTTTCTAGCCGAACACTCTACCGACTAAGCTAACCACTGGTGTAAACGTGGAACACACAGTCGAATTCTAATTGAAATCTATTCAATAATATTTTGCTGCAAGAGTTAAATATTCTATTTGGCTTATTTAAGTGTGGAATGAAATTGCTAAGTAGAAGTCTAGAAATGTTTATTTTTTATTCCTTTTCAACCTTAAACCAAAGGAGACAATTGGTCTCCTTGCATCTCAACAAAAATGTTTTAACACCACATAAACTAGAATATCTATTCATTTTCAAACTTTGAATTCCCAACACCCCAGAAATAAATTGAACGGGTTAAACCTAATCTGCGGCAAATTAGGATTTTTTTTTCGGTGCATATGTGGTGTACTGTCTGTATTGATATTACGAGTTAAGAATGGGAGATTTTCCTTTTGTTTGGAATAGTTTCCTCATTTATATCAGAACAAATCTGGTACTTAAGAACTTTTCAGTTCGATCTAGATCGTTAGCCAACATAAATCCTTGGCAATAATAGACTGCACATACAGAATATTCCAAACTAAAATAAGGGGTCATACGAGTATACACTAAACTGGACAGTCTGACACAAGATTGCAAGGTAGTCATTCAGTCAAGCCACAGCTGGTTACTCAGTATCAAAGGTCTTGATTACGGACTTGCTAACCATCGACCCCACAAGACGCTTCCCCCAAAATCTACGCTTAATTATAAGTGTTGCATATCTCAGGGTATGGGTTGAACTTTGATTTATGGTTTCTTTAATGGGATTGTAGATTAGCTTGCTAACCAGTGCTTTTGTAAGCGCAAAGCTAAGTTAGCATAAGGCTACAATTGTGTACCTAGTGAAAATTAAATTAATCGCACAATAGTGATGACATTATAATGGTGCCAATCATAATGCACTTATAGCAAACCATGAGTAAATATAAAGTGTGGCACTGTACCAAACAAAATTAACTTCAAGGCATTTAGCAGGGGTTGATGGTAAACAAGCTAATGTCGGAAAACATTTGATAGTTTTGTGAATTTAATTCTCAGAATGTTTCACTGTTGTCAGACTGCGTAATATACGTAATTTTCAACTTTATATAATCTTTCGATTTTATCAACATTTCAGCCTATACATTCAATTCTTCAGGATTATCCGATTATGAATCTTGAACACCTCCGAATGGATAGGGTTTGCATTTATTAAAATCGAAGTTTGCATATTTTCACACATTGTAATAAAGACCCGAACAAATCTTCGAATTACTTTAAATTTGAAGTTCTGGTATGAATTTTTAAATTCATACCAGAACTTCAAATTTAAAGTAATTTACAAAAGTATGAATAACTTTAGTCTTCCAACGAATGTAGAGATAGCATCCTTAAAAGATGGCCGTCGGAAATAATTCTCAATCATTTAAAAATAAAGAAGTTCTGTTCCACAATTTAAATCCCAAGATATGCAAGTTACATACGACTCCCATCAAAATTTTTTATCTAGAAATCGAGAAAAGGACTTACGTCCACATGATAAATTTATAAACTACTTTAAAATCCTATCAAATCGCAATATTATCTTAATATGCCCCGCCATCAGTTTTTATATATTTTTTCATTTCATATCCTGATTTAAAGCAATTACTCCTTTGAATGTTTAAAAACATACGAATTTAGGCAGGAATGCGTCATTCTAATTCTCTTTGGGCAAATTTGTGCATACTTATCAACGTTTCTGTTAACGAGTTTGTTTTTTTTTTTCTTCAGCTCCCGTCAAATATACAATTCATAAGAGAAAACGATCATGCACTTGACGAGAGAAGAGAATAGACCACCTAAAACGGTTGATATAAAAAAAAAATTATAAGAGTTCATTTTCTTTAAAATTTGGAAGATTAAAGATTTTTTAAATTGTTTCAAGGAAGAAACTGCGACATAATGTAGGTTAAACGAAAACTAATATTTGAAATAGGACATTTTCTACTTTGCACGCGCTGCGATATACTGTTCAAAGACAAACGTTATTTTAAACGTTTTGTCAAAATTAAAAATAAACAACAATCAGATTTAAAGAGTTTTCGCCAAAGATGCGGTAGATCTATGCACACTCGTACGTTAAAATAGCGAGTTGTCAAAGATAAGACAAATGAACAGATTTTTTTTCTAGAAGTGACGCTCTCATTAGATCCTTTAATAAAATACCATGTGTCAGGTAAAAGGGTCAGCAGCAGGGAAAGATATTTCATTCAAATATTACTATTCAAGTTACATTTGCAGCATTGAAGTTTAACCATTGAACTCTTGATATAATTTTTTAAATATATTGATCATTACGCACGAGAGATTTATCTTAAATGATAAAAGACAATCCGTAGCAGGAGTCATATTGCTCTAAAATTAAATCAGTAAGATTCTATAAACTTGCAAGTAATCTTACGATAAGCTGATCTTCAAACAAACAATCATTACGAATACTGGTTTAGAGCACGGTTTTACCAAAAAGAAAGCACTCCCAGTAATTATATATATCACAGGTCCATGATATAAGTCTTGTTGCATTAGACATTTTAATTAGGTGCCTTCCTAACAACGAGTGTGCCGAATTTTTAACTAAGAATCCTCAGTCTTTCTCGTAGAGTTAAGATGTTTTTACTATGCCAAGCAGAAGAGTTACAATTAGAGTCTAAGTAAGCAAACTGTTTTCTGTAAATCATTAAAATAGTTTAAAATAAATCTGTAATGGATTTAAAACTAGTTCGCTGTGTAAGTAAGATTTTTCTAATGATCGCTTGTCAAAAATATTTGTTGTAACTCAAAATAATACGCACCTGCTGCTCGTTATTTAACAGCAAGTATGTAAAGCAATCTTAATATAACATTGCAAAACATCGAAGTGGAAGGACGAGGAATAACCCCTCAAGTCAATTAGGGGGATAATCTATGTGTCTACCTTGAAAAATTCAGCATCCCAAGTTACAATTTTAACTGAACTAGATTAAGAGACCCTCTGACATGAGCAAGATTTTGGTTACATAAAACTTATAAACGACCCCTCCAAAATACAAGCCATTGCAAGATCGAAAGTTTTACTTCATTTAGCGGTTAAAACTTAAGAGCGCCAAATCGCTATTCCTTTGAAAGGACGTAAATAATCCTGACCAAGCTATACTAGTTTTCAAAACTAGAGAAAAAAAAAAAAAAAAAAAAAAAAACATTTTGTCTTACAACTATTAAAGTCTCACTCAAATTATGCAGTATCGGTTTGTTTTGTCCTTAGTGTTTCACAAAAGAAAAAAATGCATATCAAACAAGTTCGGCTCCTTTTAAAAGACAAAATTAATAGCAGCAATTAGGATCCGTTGACAACTTACATATTAAAAAGTTGTTTAAGCACTAGGAAGACAAACACGAAAAATAAGGTAAATAAAACTAATGCTAACTTTAACAAGTAGTTATAATTAAGTAGTATTTAAATACAAATATGTGCGTAAATTGAAGCGGTTTCAACTTCAATGTTAAACGGACCCACTTTTTAAAAAAAAATTTAAACTAATACTTTTTAAAATGTGGCCTTCATAAATACAAGGGCTGAGTTTTATGGCTATTTAGAGTCCAGCAATAAAGCTTAAATATTCCAGAGTTTTTAAAAACCACTTCGATATATTTACGTCTACGTTTGGCTTTAAAAAGTTAAATTAAAATAATATTTTAAGTCATCGAAATTTTAAGTTATTAAAGTAGGATTGAAAAGCCAAACATTTTACTAGTCTCACTAATTAAAAACAAAAGTCACGATGCTTGGTAGCTAGTTCTCTCCAAAAACGTAAAATTGTGCCAGTGAAGATAAAGTTTTAATTTAATTGACAAAACCTACATAAATTGGATCGTTGTGATCAGGTAGGTACTATTGGAGAAGAAAGTGAAGAAAAGGTCGGTAAAGGAAAGTAGGCTTTACGTTGAATCATCGTAGATCTTCGGGTTTCCGTAGTAGAATGAACTATGTGGAGTTGTAAAAGGGTTTCACACGACCAGGGATTCTTTGAACAGTAGAGTTGTGGTACGAGGCTATCAGAAATACTATTAACTTTGTTCTGTGCTCTGTTAATTGATAACTGTAAGGAAGCAGCTGCAACCTTTGCAAGGTTTTGTTGGGAGTGGATTAAAAGCTTCAGACAAGCGAATGAAAATCGAAACGAATCACGTTCGTAATTTTCCATACTTCTGTTTTGGTAGCGAAAGCGCTCGACATACAGAGCAATGTCATCAAGTATTTCCTTTTTTAAATACACAATGTCCAGATTGTGTACAGATCCCTTTCTGTAGATCATATGACTCTTGGTCTTTGTAAGAACGTTTATAGTTTGTCGAAGAGTTTGCATAAGGCAAGATTTCAGGTTTGGGGTACAGTAGAGAGCGCATGTAGATAAATAGGACCACACTTGAGTTAACAGGTCTTCTTTTGTGACACAGAACGTTGGGTTTTGGAGTAATAATTCGAGAATTGCAAGTTCAATTCTATCTGTTGTTTCGTGTACAGCATTTTCCATCCTCATACGATGCAAGCCCAACAGCAATTCTCTCCGGCCGAGTTCACAACACAGGGTCGCTGTCGGAACCAAATTTTCGAAATATTTGTATGGAATTGTGTCTTTCTTAAAACAAGCCATGATGCAACAAAAAGACTTTATCAAATAACCTTTACTTTTTTATAGACTTTTTGTTCTATGTTCGGTTTTTTTGGTTTTCTTTTTCTTTTTCTTTTTCTTTTTCTTTTTCTTTTTTTTTTTTTTTTTTTTTTTTATATCATAATTATCGTGCCGTACTTGCACTCTTGTTTTCTGTAGGTATATGTAGTCTTTCTGCTCGTAAATTTCTATCACTTTCGTTGAATTTGCATATGAAAGGGCACTTAGAAAATATAATTTCCTTGTGTTTACGAATATTTATTTATGCATTGAATTAAATGTAACACAACTTCAACATTGAGAATGGGTGATGCTAGTTTTCTTCTTGTGATTCTACTTTCTATTACCCTTTTAAAATATATTTTGGCGGTAATAGCAACTACTTACCTAGCTGTACTGTTGGCAAGACTTTCTAGCTCAATATTTGTTTGTACAATCGAATAAAACCTAAATTCAGCCTGGGGACCTTTTACATTCGGGAAATAATACAACGAGTTAATTAATAATTCAATAAAAATAACAAGATAAATGCGATTTTATTTCGTCACAATAATAAAATGTTTGCTAATGTAAACACAATTTTTCTCTGTCAAACAGTTTTAGTTACTGATCAGAAAAAATATTTAGTTGAATATATTTTCTTAGCGGAATGTTTCTTTTTATATTACTGTTACTATCGCTACTGTAGGGACCCGGTTTGTTTGGTTAGTGTGTGGTTGAGGAGTTGAAGATTGGAGTTATGGGTCCCTACAATTTATATGTATAAGGACTATGGAAATGTATTTTCCATAGAAAACAAAAGAAGACATTGATAAAGGAAACAAACTTTATATACATGAATACAATTAATATAGTTTCATTGTTCTTTCAGTGGTGATGCAGTCTGATTGTGTCTGTGTATAGTTGTGTGTGACAACTGTGACATGGTGTTTATATTAGTGTGATTGCTTGTGTCAACATATTAGTAGTTTGTCTGTGATTGGAACTTGTGATTGAAAGTTGTTGTTGTTGAGCTAGAGAGAGAGAGAAATAGGAGACAAAAAGATAGACGGACCTGTTGAGTCGTATTTGATGTTTTCGGACGTTCCCACTGTCGAGTTAGGAGCATCCTCTCCAACTCTGTTGAGTCAGGGAGAGCGAAAGCTCCTCACTGTCTCTGTCTCCCCTCATCTTTCAGCTAAAAGGGTCTTTTTATAATTCTCTTTTTGTCATTGTCTAGTGTGATCATTAAGCTAAAATATTCCTCAAATATCAGGTGATTCGCAATGATGCAATATCGAATGATTTTGGTATCTGTGGAATTCTGGTGACATAAATTATCGGATGAATTTAAACCATTGTTTCTATTGTTTCTAAAATATTTCTAAACTAATATTCATTCGATTCTCTTTTGTTTACCTAATTCTAAACTCATGACATACCATTGTAAAACTAGTTATTTAAGAAAACTTAATTATTTTAATTCGGTCAATTCCACATGCCGTAAAAATATAGGGGCCGATCCCTATACTATTGAAGAAGGTTGGGCGTGTGACTAATTAAATTAAAAAATATAACATTAACTGCATGGTTAAGACTATTTGTTGAGATAATGTTGTGGCGACCGGAAGTTATCGCTTCAACAGACAGAGGTCGAATGCCTATTTGTTGAGATAATGTCATGCTTTATTGATCACATGGAAGGATAAATACACTAAAAACAAAAGTATTTTATTTTTCTGGTAGTTCTTAAAAGTATCGTTTCTTCACATCAGTTTTGGATGTTAGAATTTAGTCAGTAGTTTCTCCGACTTTCCTCAGGTGTATGCCGGATCCAGTAATATTTTAGGCTCTAGTTTTCCCCTTGTTGTTCTAAGCGACAGTCCCGAGGAGGGTACTGGAGACTTGGGTTAATTTTTGGTCATTTTAGCTTTAACATTAAAAATATCCCAGGCAAAAAGAAATCACTGAATGAGTTTTACTTCACTTAAATATTGACCTTATGCCACGTCCTACTCATGACGGAGGGGTTGAGTAAATAAATACTTTCAGAAATATCTTACAAAAAATGATATTCTGTGACAGAATATGTTGGCATGTGCGCGTTCGTAGGCGAGAAAATACCTTCGGGATAAATAACAATTAAAGCAGCGTAAACAGTTTTCTTAAAAAAGAAAAAAAAAACAGAAAACATTTAGGAATCTCAAAACACATTGAAGTTTTGTATACAAGATTATTGACGGTATAAACTTTGCTATGACTTCTTAGATCGATGGTCCATGAAAACGTCCTGGAAAAATTGAGATATCGCCTCGTTGAACCACAATGTAATTTACTGAAGAAAAGTTATCTTGACACCATGTTATTCAATGAGTGTATTTATGCACTCGTGCATTAATAAGAAGTTTGCATCAATTTTAATAGTAACTTGTAAAAGTAGTTTAGTAATGTAGATAAAGTATACACAGTGTTTCATTTGTATTGTAGTAAAAATGTTGGATTAGTTAATGTTTGTCACTTACTTTTTTGTCATCCCTCGTATTTTATTCCTAATAAGAAAACATTTTTCTCCCTGATTTTAACAGCATTTCTATGAAAAATGTTTCCTTACTGTTTATTAAATTAGTAATGCCTTTATATTGTACGCACAATAAACCTATTCTGTCTGCAATGCTTAAGTTAATTCCTAACTATTAACTTTTTTTTATCAGTGCGTCACGTTTATCATGGAATTCGATCAACATTTGCAAAATACAGGGCTTGATTATCTAAATTCTATCGCCAAAAATATATTTGGGTTTTGTGAGTTAGAGAGGCGTAAGATAGTAATAAATCTAAGAGTGGTGAAATTGTGGGATTAATAAAAGTAAAAGTTAATAAAACAAAATTAAATAAATAAATAAAAAGACACAAAAATAACAATCTCCCAGTGGGCTTAGGACAGGAAGAGCCCTCCAGACATGCGCAGGAAAAACACCAAGTTCTTAGCGTCGAAAAGGTCTCTAAGACACTTGGACTTTAAGACTGAGAGGTAACACCTATCGAGTTTTTCGGGAAATATATCCCCTTAATCGTCTTTTATTTGGACCATATGACCTTCAGGCACCCCTTTTGCGATCTCGATTCGTGGGGACATTTTTCCATTTACACTGTCAAAATCAGGTTAATTGTTAACAGACGATTGTTATTTTTTTTTTTCAAATTATAAAACTAACCCCTAACCCTAACCCCTAACCCTAACCCCTAACCCTTAACAAACAACCGGATTTTGACGGTGTAAATGAGAAAAGTGTCCTTATGAGTCGAGATCGCGAAAAGGGGTATGACGTTAAAACGGGTATACATACTGAGTATGACGTTAAACTGCATCTAGTGGTGAAGTTCCAATTCTGGAGCTCTGGGTGGTGTGGAGTATCCCTTCATCGCCATTACTTCTAGATCCAAACTGACCCGGAGTGGTATTACCTGTTAACGTCCCATCTATAGGTTAAATTGATAAAAAATGAGCTTTAAAAATATGCTTAAATAGAAAATTGAGTTTGGAAAAATTAAATACCCAGTAAGAATGATTAAAACAAAACGTTTTCGGCATGAAATAATCCAACAAGAGTTGACATGCCGCAAAATCCAACCCAAATTCTTACCCATTTATAATTATATAATTCACTTAATTAATAAAACTGTGATTATTGATTCATTTGTTTCTTAAAATTTACTAAAGCAATCTAACGATGCAATGGTTAGCCAGCTAGAGAAACAAACTCTTGTTAGTGAGTTCGATTCTTATTTGGTCACAATATTTCTGGTAATGTACTATGTTTAATAAATGAATACAATATAACATTATTATAAAGTACTAAGTAGGATCAATGTTTCCTAACTTTGATTATCCAGTTGGAATTGTGGGTTTATGGTAAGCATTGTTTCTTTTACCGCCAGAATAGGAGTTCTGGGTGCAACACAAAACTAGAGTCACTGACTCATTACCATTACTCGTAGGGTCCTTCTTATCCTGAGTGGTAGTACCTGTTTGGATCTCATCACTAAGTCAAATAAATCTATTTCAAAATTATTAGTATTGGATAGGAATGTTTAAAACCATATAAGTGTGTGAAGAAAATAATTATAATCATTAGATAGTAATAGTTACTTAAAACCATAGAATTGTGCATAGATAATTGTTGTTGGTATCCTTCCATCTACTAAAGACAATGGCGTAGTGTTTATTTTTATCTGCTACTGCGTGAGTGGCTGAACAGACCAATTTTAGAATGGCAATCTCTGGTGCAGTTACTGCAAACAAACAGTGATGCTTGCTGGAGTTGCTGTTGTCTCTCCTTCCTTTTGACTCTCTTTTGTGTGGTGGCTAATTTCCTCTCTTATTCGCTTCTTTCATTCCTTGTTTGACGAGGAGTCGCCAGGTTGCACGGTCTTTGCACAAGCCTTCCATGTGTTGGTGTTAATGTAGCATGTTTCTTTTACAGACATCTTTAAAGCGCAGGCGTGGTCTCTCTACTGGTCGGGTGCCCTCTTCTAATTCTTCGTAAAGTTGGTATTTTGCATAAATTATTAGTATTAGATAGAAACGTGTAAAACCCTATAACTGTGTACAAAACGTTATTATTAGATAGAAACACTTGATATCATATATCTGTGTGTAAACAAATAGAAATTTCTTTGTTAAAGTTCAATGGATCATGGAAAATATAATTATGATTATAATCGAACATTGACAAAGGAATCCAATTGTGGCATTAAATAACACATAAGATGTTTCTCTGAATGTTTGAGATGAGGTTTGATGATTAGTATTATCTGCGCTATTCGGACTATTGTCCTCATCTTCATGAAGAAGGCCGGAGGGCACATCGGCCGAAGCGTTGTACAGATAACAATGAAGATGAGGACAATAGTCCGAAAAACGCAGATAATACTAATCATCAAGCCTCATCTCAAACATTCAGAGAAATAGTATATAATCGGTATGGACTCGATATAATCAGTCAATGGAAATTCCTATAGAAACTAAATCAAAAACAGTCACGAATGACGAACCACCTCCCATTTCTATACAGATGTCGGGATCTCAAGCTAATTCCACCAGGCTTAACACTAAAACTACCAGTTAATTCCAGGAGAGCACAAAGGATCAGCAAATGAGTAGGGCATGAGCTGGTCCGAGATCGTTTACAGAACAACCGCTGGAGGAAACATCAATTACGGTCTGAAATCTCCAGCAAGCTCGCTCCATTCCTGGAAAGAATTACAACGTCAGATGACAGAGCCCGTATCCAACAATATATGCATGACGTCAAAATTAAGAAGGCCGGAGGGCACAGCGACCGAAACGTTGTACAGATAACAATGAAGATGAGGACAATAGTCCGAATAACGCAGATAATACCATAAGAAGTTGATATGGCAAACCGAACCAAACGAAATAGCCAGAATTTGATTTCAAAATATGTTATCTTTAGAGTGAATTTAAGCGTTAACATATTTATTTTACGATCCCAACCCATGATACTACAGGACACAGGAACAGTTCTATATTGTTAAATATAATGGGGGGGGTCGTAATATAATTCTTATTTTGAAAACAAGACAATGCGTGGAGCTTTCAAGTGCGATTCAAATTACTATAGAATATTACTATAAATTTATGTTATTTCGAATTTCCTCTTTGGGAGATTCGTGGGATTATTGGTATTAATCGGACTATTGTCCTAATCTTCATTGTTATCTATACAACGTTTCGGCTGATGTGCTCTCCGGCCTTCTTCAGGCATTTCTTGTCGGACTCGGGGACTTTCTTGACGTAATCGGGAACCTTCTTGTCGTAACCGGAAGCCATCACGGAACTTTGAACCTAACCCTTTATTCAGTCCACGGGGGTATCCGGTTCTCATTCCACTAACCATAGCAGGTGTTAAGCTTGTGTTATTTATTATTCTATGTTACTGCTACCCTTGACCAGGATTGAACCTGTCACTTAGAACGTGTGTGTGTGTGTGTGTGTGTGTGTGTGTGTGTGTGTGTGTGTCTGTGTGTCTGTATAATCGCTTTGAACTTACCTTGTGCTATAATTTCGGGAAATTTAAAGGCTTATTGAATGAATGAAAACTTGGATTTATATTTTCTGTTACAATGATTTTAGAAGTACATATTTTTACATTTCTAAAAGTACATATAAAACTATTGTAAAGACCGAGAAACAATGAAAACTTTGGATAATTTGAGAAAATGAATAGATCGATTGATCCTATCAAATTCTCAAAATGTTTAGATTGTACATGGTTTATGTATTTGCGTGTATGGATCTAGTTGTATACAGGAATTGCCTATGTTTTAATATGTATGTGTGCGCCTATAAATCACAAAAGTGATGTCATTGAGTATTAAAATCAATATATTTGTGGAATTCTACAGTTTGTCATAAGTAGAAAATACACGTGAGCACAGAATTCCAAAGGCGAAATTTGAATTTAATGCTTATTTCGTCATTTAGTATATTTTTTCTTAAATCTAAATTTTTGAAGAACTAAAATAAATCATAAAAATATTTCAAACTTTTTAAAAATAGTGTTTGGATATAAACCAAAAAGATAAATCAAAATACAAAAAATGTTGCATTTTCAATTCTTATTTTCTTCTTATTGTTACATTTTATAGGGGAAAAAAGAAAAGAAATTAAACGAATAGATTTTTATCACTGTAACTGAACTGGTAATTAAGAACTAACTTTTAGAATAAATAAAAGTATTTTTTAAAATTAAAGGAACTCAATTAAACATTCCTATAAATAAGCTGAGTAGAGGAAACAACAAAAAGATATATGCATCGGCAATTCAGTCTCGAAAGACTATGATAAAGTTTTTGTGTGTCCCTGAAGTTGCAGCGCCTTCTGTGACTATGAAGTCCTATGTTTGAGAAACATTCTCGACCACAGATTTTGCATTTGTAGGTTGTCCCTATAGATGATGATGTTCCGATGCTTTGATGACGCTGCTTTCTTCTGGACCTCTTAGCTTCATGATGTTGTATCAGGGTGAATTCTGACATGTACAGTCCTCTATGGAGATTCTGCCGCCATCGAGGGCGGTCTTGAGCCAAATTTCCCCAGCTGGAAGGAACAATGCCAAAGCACCTGAGATCATTTTTGGAGACATTCTTGAATCGCAGCTGGGGGCGACTAATCTGTCTTTTACTAGACGTAAGCTCTCCATAGAGGATGTCTTTCGGGATTCGTCCATCATCCACACGACATATATGACCCAACCATCGGAGACGACGTTGTCTCAGTAAAGAGTACAGGCTGGTGATGCCCAGTACACGTCTAAGGCAGTGAAGGTATATATATATATATATATATATATATATATATATATATATATATATATATATATGGAATCAGCCTAAGGAAGATTTAAATATCTGAAACGACAAGTTGAATGAAAAAAATGTTGTTGTTTTTTGTTGTTTTTTTTTTGTTGTTTTTTGTTTTTTTTCTGTTTTAAACAAAATTCAAGACATTTTCGGACCTTCTTTATGATATAAACAATTGCTTATCAAAACAAACCAAAAAAAAAACAGATAATTATTTGGCATTAAATAACTTTCAAGTGTTGATATTCCATTAAACAAAATCACCAGCCAACCCAAAATATTTATCTACAATCTATTTGTTTACAAATCTTACATATACAAGTTGTATCAAAAAGGCATTGATTTTATGTACTTTTTTAATACACCTTGTATTCTGAAAAAAATAATGTTCTGTTCATTAATTTTTTTCAGAATACAAGGTGTGTCAAAAAAGTACCATGTTTAAAGCCGTATTTACCAAAATAGAAATGAAGAATGAATGGAACTTTTTTTTTTTTCAGAATACAAAGTGTCAAAAAGTACAAGAAATTTCGATTTTAGGATTACATTTTTTAAATATCATCTTAAATGTAAACAAAAAATTCTTTAAAAAAACGAATACTATAAAACACAAATTTTCAGCAGGAACTGAATTCGATTTCTTTGTCAAATGTACAAAAATGTTTATAGAAAAATTAAGTTTTAAAATTCTTACAAGTTCAGCGAATATTTCAAAATTCGATCGGGAAGTTATTTTTATTTTACCCTTTTCTTATTCTTCTCCTCTCTCTCTCTCTCTCTCTCTCTCTCTCTCTCTCTCTCTCTCTCTCTCTCTCTCTCTCTCTCTCTCTCTCTCTAATGTTCCTAAAATATTTTTAGTCAGATTATCGACTAGGTAAGTCTGTTAGCATATATATATATATATAAAATAATAAAATTCGAAGGCAATACAATGCGTATAAATAATAAAGACAAAAAGATGTTTTATATGTCTTATCGATTTCGAAGCTAGAGCTTCATCATCAGAGCTTATTTTCAGAAATGACGTGCTTATGTTTTTTTATTTGTGTGGTTATAATTTCTCTTCTTATTTCCTTTTCCTCTCCTTTTTTTCCTCTCTTTCTTCTTCTCCTCCTTTATGAATGAAATGGGCGAATAACTGTAATTTCTTATTTCTCTCTTTATTTTTCTTTTTTAAAAGTTTGTTGAGAACAAGAATGACATCCGGTAAAATGTTGCCAATATGTTGCGACCGTGTAGGCATGTCAAAATTTAAAAACAAAAATGAACAAATAAATAAAAACCGTTAATAGAAAAATTTACATACTTAGCTTTTGTTTCGCTTTCACCTTTCCTTTCTTATTCTTTCTCCCCCTCTTTCTTTTTTTTTGTGTTATTTCTCTTCTTTTTCTTTTTTTCTTTTTTATCCCCTTTGTTCTCTAATTTAAATTATTTTTATAGTAAATAAGTAAATAAAAGATTATCTTAAATTATGTATTAGTATTGATAGAAAAAATAAATAATTCTTTTTTTTTTTTTTTTAAGAAAATATCTTTTATGAGTACTTTTTTCTCTTTTTCTTTTAAACTTAAATAGATTAAATATTATATTAATTATATATTAAAATATCATATAATAATTACATATTAGGATTGATGCAAAATTCAAAACAATAAAACAAACCATTCTCCTTTTAAATTTCAAATAGATTAAATATTATAAATCAAATATTTGAATTACAAAAGGCATAGTGTTTTGCTTCAATTATATATTTTATTTAACTATTTTTTTCATTCTTTTGCTGTTATTATTTATTCTTTTTTTTTTCCTTAAATATTTATTAATAGTTCTAGACTGACCGTAATCCTAAGGGGGTATCATGGTTTAAAGAAATGGTGTCATGGTATAAAGAAATAATGTCATGTAAAGGAGTTAATAAGTATGTTAATATTGTTAAATTAATCGTAATTAATTTTTTTATATATTTATTATTTTTTTCTTATTCCTAATCATTCCATCACTTTTTATATATATATATATATATATATATATATATATATATATATATATTATATTTAATATCAATTTTTAAAAAAAATTCCTTTCATATTGTGAGTGCATGAAATGTTGAGAATCAATGGTATGTCTTAATGGATATCTATTATAGATGTATTACATAATTCAAATATGCAAACAGTTGATAGTTCGTAGGTTTAAAATTTGCGATAGGGAAAATACATATTTATGTGGAAATATGTATACTAAAAAAAAAAAAAAAAAAAAAAAAAGCTATATATGAAACGTGTAATTTAGTTAACTGTGTATTCTGAGTTTAATTCTAATCTATTGATAGTTGGTAGGTTTAATATTTATGATAGGAAAACTTACATATATGTGTGAAAATATGTGTACTAAATAAACTAAAACCTATTTATGGAACGTGTAAATTTAGTTAATTATGTATTCTGTGTTTAATTCTAATCTATTGTTTATATTAGGACCTAATTTAGCTATTAATAAACTCTCTCTAATTCTGAGATTACCAATGTTGCGTATTATAGCCTCTATCTTAACTGAAAAATTGTTGTCCTTATTTTTGCATTTGATTAGGTGTTTATGGAATGAGGATGCACGTGTGTGGATGTGTTCCTTGATTCTAATGTGGAGGGGTCTAATTGTACTACCTATGTAGAAATTAAGGCATTTGGAGCAAGTTAGACGGTAAATTGTATAGGTCTTGTGGCATAAGTTAGGATCTTTTATTGGGCAGTTGGTTAGTGTGCATGGTGTAATAACATTTTTATGTTTTATTGTTAGATGTTGGCGTAGTGAGGGTTCAGAGTGGGCTAGTTGGATATCTAGTCCCTCTCTATGAATAGCCTTGCGTATTTGTTTAGTGATTGTTTCACTGAAATGTGGTAGTTTCAGGAAACAGGTGTTAGAGTGTGTGTGTAGTGTCCGTGTTTTTCTGTTATTTAAATGTCGTATATATGAAGTTGGGTAGCCATTGTTTTTGAGGGTGTTCCTGAAGTGTGCAGTGTGAGTGATTCTGTCTGTTTCTTCACTACATCTATGGTGTATTCTATTAATTTCGTTTATGATGTAACTTGTCTTGGAACTGAGTGGAAGTGCTGATTTGAAGTGTACAAAGAGATCCTTAGTGGTGTTTTTTTTTGTAGAAGCAAGTGTAAATTTTGCCTGTAGGTGATATTCTTATGTTACATATTAATTGGATCCCTATTACTTTTTAAGGTAGTATAGAAATCCTTATGGCAATCAGTACAGCTGATGGCCTTGAGAGTGAGTGACAATGCTTGACCTCACTCTCACCTTGCGTTCTGGGATGAACGTGAGAATCGGAAGCGATAGAAAGCCCTTCCGGTTTAAGGTGTAAGCAACTTAGTCAGTTGCAGTAAGTGAGTTGCAGAGTTAGAAGCTAGCAAGATGTGACTCTCAGCGCGCATTGTCTGGTCTGGGTTCATGAATAAAGAAACATCATTATAAATCGAAGTCTTGTTGTTATTACTAAAAGCTAACAATGACACAAGGCTTCTGATAAGAAATGATCCCCAGCAGAACCAGACACGGAATCCCCAGATAAGAAAGACCAGACGAGACCTGTAGAAGATATACAAGACCATTAGAAGATAGAAGAAGCAGATCCGGCCAGAAGAATAAAAGAGGTATATAACACTTATTCTAAAATCTAGAAGTGCTAGGGAACCAGTGTTATCTGGATGTTCTATTTGGAATTGGATGTGGTTGTCTATACTATGGAATTTCTCAGCTATGTCATTGGCTTCTTCTTTGGATGAGGTTAATATAAGTATATCGTCAATATACCCGGTGAAGAATATATATATATATATATATATATATATATATATAAACATGATAGTAATTAATTTCTCTCTCTCTCTCTCTCTCTCTCTCTCTCTCTCTCTCTCTCTCTCTCTCTCTCTCTTTCTTTCTTTCTTTCTTTTTATCTCTCCATATCTCTCTCACACAGACACGCAGACATATACATATATATATATATGTGTGTGTGTGTGTGTGAGAGAGAGAGAGACAGACAGACAGACAGACAGACAGAGATATGGAGAGAGTGAAAGATAGAGATAGAGTAATTATGGAGAGGGAGAAAGATAGAGAGAGAATAATTATCATGTGCTTATTAATATCATATCTGTATCTCTTAGATGCAAACCTTATGTAGTTTTATAAAGTATAAAAACCTGTGACCCAAGAAAATGAAATTATGCACAGAATTGACGGCCACTCCAATTGTTTGTCTTTTGGTGTGAGCTTCAATGCATCTAGAAAAGTTATTAGAAGCGACGTTACTTGGATTGAGACCAAGAGGTGCATATCAATTGTTCCCAAAAGATCCCAATTCTATGGAATGGCACGTTATTCATAAATCAATATGCTCTAACATTGACCAGTTGTATCTTAAGACGATGCAAACGAAATGTATTTGAAATCTGGTGACTTGAGATTATCCACCTCAAGACAAAAAGGTTAATTACTAATCTGTCTACCGATGGTAAAAGCTAGTTGAGACAGACAGGAATTTGTAAATTCAGCTTTCTTTTCAGCATCACTACACTAAAAGGCTTTCCAAAAAAATTATTATCACAAGCTACTATGAAACATTTCCTAATTTATAATGCGACAGTTTCACCTACTGCTCAGATTTCTTAGATTCTGCCCTACTATTTACCTATAACTGTTGGCATCCTTCCGTCTACTAAAGACGATGGCGTAGTGTCCATCTTTTATATCTGCAACCGCGTTAGTGGCTGAACAGACCAATTTTAGAATGGCAGTCTCTGGAGCAGTGACTGCAAACAAACAGTGATGCTTGCTGGAGTTGCTGTTGTCTCTCCTTCCTTTTGGCTCTCTTTTCTTTGGCGGCTTCTTTCCTCTCCTTTTCACTCCTTTTCGTTCCTTATCTGACGAGGAGTCGCCAGGTCGCACAGTTTTCTGCACAAGCCTCCCATGTGTTGGTGTTAAAGGGGCATGTCTTTATATTTCTTTTACAGACATCTTTAAAGCGCAGGCGTGGTCTCCCTACTGGTCGGGTGCCCTCTGTTAATTCGCCGTACAGTTATATATTTGGAGATGCGGCCTTTGTCCACCCTCCTGACATGGCCAAGCCAACGCAGGCGTACTATTTACCTATAACTAGGGGAAGGAATATCAGATGTGTTCCAGTCTTTCCTAAGGTCATTATCGCTAAGTAAAGCGCAAACAGTATCTTCCCGGATTTGAACTCGGGTCACCGATTCCATTTCTTACGACGACACCCATTACGCTAAGCCGAGATGAAATCAAAATAACAAGACTAACGAATTCTGGAAAAAGGTAAATATTCCTGTTTCAGCTGAGAGAGAGAGAAGGTGTGTGTGTGTGTGTGTGTGTGTGTGTGTGTGTGTGTGTGTGTGTGTGTGTGTGAGCGAGAGAGAGAAAGAGAGAGAGGTGAGATAATTGCTAATACTAATATACTAAAAGATAAAATACATACTCATCTATTTCCATTTTTCTCTTCAAAATTCATTTACTTTTTGTGTAACCCATGATATCACACGTAGGATTTATTAAATATATACTTCAAAGCTTCCATTCAATTTAATGATTATGAATAAATTGAGAAGCTTGAAGTCGTTGAAAGAGCCAACTCAGCAAATCTCAAAGTCAGGATTTTCTACTCCAACTTCAATCGACTGACTAGATTATCTGCATGGATATGTTTAGCATTCCGTTCTATGTATAACAGGCGCACGGGATATTTATGCAGGGGACATAAGGACAGTGACGAGTTCTACGTGAAATGAGCAGATCTTCAAACTTGAATATTGAATCCGCTGCTTCTGACAGAAATATCTGACACGCCATAACTAGGACGGCCATATCCAACTAAGAGAGGCTGACTTACAAACCAGTATCTCTACGGCTCACTACCGGCGTCATGGAATGGTTTCTGCTCTTGTCCTGACAAGTGGCATCCACTGTTTCATCTCTAACCGGATGTGAATATTGAACTTTGATCTTCCAAGATTTCAGCGATGGACACTGAATATGTTGATTGTTGGGGAAAATAAAGCAATAATAACATTTGCATTTTGTGCATGTTGTGCATTTCAATCACTGTACACTCCAAAACCTATTTTATGTAGTAATATAAATGTTTCTGGTGGTAAAAAAAAATAATTTTATTAAATTAATTTTTGTTACCAGTATGTAACCCCTGATCCTTGAAAATCCTTTCCCTCCTCATTTATATGCATTTATTTAAAGTGTAATTATTGGCATAGAATTGTATAGTATACACATATACTTATATTGGGTACATACACAAGTGTTCGTTTACTGGAGAGAGGGGGGAGAGATAGACACAGGTAGACAGAGAGATGCATATGCATTACTTACTTCTTTGGCCATTTGGTGATCTCTAGTTTTTTCTATTATTTCTCTCCATGTTGAATTCTATTTCTAGATTCTTGTTGGCTGTTCGTCTTTGATTCATTCCTTCTTCTTGGTCAGTCGTTTTGCCAAGACATTCATCAAACAAGAACATCATCTTATTTCTTTAAACTTTTATTTACTTAACTAAAATTCTTCTTCTAACACAACGCGCGTGTGCATAATGAGCCCATGCTTCTCATCGGACAGATACTAACGGGTTAACTTGGTCCCACGTGACTTCAAGTACTTCGCGGGCTTTCTGTAATATTCCATGGAAAGTCCCGCCCGTGATATGAAAAGGGGCCATCCCTTCAGAAATAGAGGGGGTTGACAATAATC
This sequence comes from Doryteuthis pealeii, assembly GCA_023376005.1. Taxonomy (NCBI): domain Eukaryota; kingdom Metazoa; phylum Mollusca; class Cephalopoda; order Myopsida; family Loliginidae; genus Doryteuthis; species Doryteuthis pealeii. The sequence continues at coordinate 113,648,446 of CM042144.1, forward strand.
TATGCATAGATTATGTAACACAGGAATTTAAACAAGTGCTACAAATAGAATATGCGGCCGCATGCTATATTTTCTTAAGTATACGTGCCGCATTTATGAAGTATGCTATATGCATATTTATCTACCCAACCCCTCTCCGTACGATCAGGATCCATCACATGGTCAATTTTTATGCGTTTTTCTTCTTGCAGACAGGTTGACATACCAAGGTTAAAGAACACAGTCTGGCCTAGTATTTACCCATAATTGGAGGGACTTAGATTCATCGGTTTTCATAGGATGTTAGCTCTATGGAAATGCAATCAGCCTCGTCCAGGATTTGAAGTCGGGTCGCTGTATCTAATTCTTATGACGATAACCGTTACACGTGTGCACATCCTCTGTTATCTACATAAGAATTGAACCCACCAAAGTGTTTATTATTAAGTCCCAATATTGTTTTAGAAGATTGTTAACATCATCCAAGAATCGCATATCCAACATTGAAATCATTTTACAAGATCTTTCATGTGACTAAAAGCAATTTTGTTTTCCTACGATGCTAGTCTTTATGGAATTATGATTGTTCTTTTCTTAACCAACTCACATAAGAAAAAATCAAAATTTCCCTCTGAAAGTATATTGTGTAAGTAAATAAAATAGAAAAGATATTGCTAACAGAAACTTTATATATAGTGAACGAGATTATTCCAACAAAAATATACTGGTAATAAATCATTTAAAGTTTTTAAATGCCATCCTTAGCCAGTTGAAAATGGTTTAAAATAAGTAAATCCTGAGTTATGGAATCCTTTGGAAAACGAATAAGTCCTATCCTGCGTATTGTTAAAGGTCCAGTGATTTAATCCTATGTCCATCGTCCACGAAAGTCAAAGTAGTTATGGCCAGTACTGTCGGTTTAAGTATTCTATCAGCAACAGAGTACTGCCAGTGATTGGCCAAGAGGTAGATCACATGATTGTAGCCGAGTCTATAAGTAGGAGCAGGCGTCTAGCACACACCTTATATAACAAAAAGTCAACAATTTGATAGACAAATAATTACTCCTATTTCTTTTTTGGAGACTAAAAACTGTTCGACGGACAAGTTCTTATAACAGAGTGTGAGATATTTTCTCCATTTATGGATGTGATTTGATACTAGTAATGTTAGGCCACAAAATATAATTCTATATCCCTCAATATTTATTTCTTTTTTCTATCCACCCTGATAGTTCTTGATTAAATGTAAACAAAGAATGAAGACTTTTATTGAGATGAATACAACGAGACACAGAATCTAATATTTTGTTATTGAGTGTATTAAGTTTAACTTGTTATATATTTTAGGGTTGTATTTCATTATCATCCAGGCATACTAACAGCACAAATCTCTCTCTCTCTCTCTCTCTCTCTCTCTCTCTCTCTCTCTCTCTCTCTCTCTCTCTCTCTCTCTCTCTCTCTCTCTCTCATTCGTCCGTATCGGCTATTGCTCTTGGTAAGTCCTTCAAACGACATCTAGTGTCCGCACAAATGTAAGTATTTGCTGGTCATCCAACACTGTGTCCATCTGTAACACTCCATACGAGAAAGTCGCTTATGAGTCCGCCTTTAAAAGTATTTATTTCATCTTATTCCTGTTATTTTTATTGCATCTTTCAAGTCATTATATGTGAGCCTCTCAGGGAGGCGTGTGGCGTAATGGTTAGAGTCGTAGAAAATGGACTCAATTCCTAGACGAAGCTGTTTGCATTTCACATAGCGCTAATACCCTTGGGAAATGTATGAATCCAATTCTCCCTCCAGTTATGGGTAAATAGCAGGGCAGACTGGGCTCTTTAACCATGCCTAGGTAACTAGTCTAGGAGAAGGAAAACTCTGAATTCAATCCTGTTAAACTCCGAGTAAGAAATTGACCTTTTGTCGTATCCTGCTCGTGCGTATGGGTTGGTATATTATATATATATATATATATATATATATATATATATATATGTGTGTGTGTGTGTGTGTGTGTGTGTGTGTGTGTGTGTATGTGTGTGAGAGAGAGAGCCTCTCATATCGAGATTATTATTTTACCAAACTTTATTTAATCCAGCACAGTACCAAATGTCGTGAAAGTAGAATGTATATAACAGTTTTACAAATAGATAAAAGCTTGAATGATGGACATGAAAATCAGCATTCGAAATCCTTGATTTTGACCAGTGATCGAAGACATATCACTAGTGTAAGTACAAGTTGTGCATCCACCAGGGCGAGTCAAAAATTTTGCAAAATTTTGGTACGTTTTAGATTTCAACGCATATATCACGTGATCGAAGAAGTTCAATTTGTGATAGCTACCCAACGTACTGGCATATTGTGCATTGCTTAACTCTGAGTGTTATTTGAAAGCCGTACAGATGAATTACATGTTTGAACTGAGTCATAACGCCGTGGAAGCAAACAAAAATATTTGTTGTTCGAAAAGTTAAGAAGGTTCAATAAGTTTAGTTTGTGTTACAAAAACTACGTCCATCTGAAAAGATCAGGTAGGCGTAAACCGGGATTTTCCGAGGCTGTGCTCAAGGCCATAGAGACAAATCCAGTGAGTATCTCTCGTAGATTATCAGGCGAGCGCGGCATCTCAAGTGTTGTGTGTTCGTCACCTTCAAGACTACAGCAAAAGTATCCAGAGCTGTAAAATTGGGCATCACGTTACTAAAATGTTTCAAAACTTTTTACTCACCCTAGTATTTTAACAAATTTGATCTAGCACAAATTATTGTTGGTGCCTTTGGAACTACTTTGAAGGGTTAGGAAAAGATTTGAGGAATTGGAAATCAGGGTGTGAATAAAGAGACCATCTAAACAATAGCATAGTTAAGATCTGCTAGAATACTCAGAAGAGTCCTGGAGACCTGATGAGACTTGCTAATACTCAGACTCCAGTGGAAAGAACTTGCGAGGCGTCATATGATGATAATAATAATAATAATAATAATAATAATAATAATAATAATAATAATAATAATAATAATAATAATTGTGGGAAAACTAGCATAAAATAAAAACGATAATGATATCTTTTTCTCCTATTGTTTTTATGCTAGTGAAATGTCTGTAGAGAGGTAACTTTATCTCATTGAATGTCATTTTGCTGTGCCCAGAAGCTGGCATAGACTTGGCCATGTCATATTTGTGAACCTCAACTTCCTACACCGCCACGGGTTCTCCGGTTTCTGCCAGTAAAAGCGAAACCGGAGATGTCGATTCACACATACACCAGAATAACAAACAGCAATAGAAATTACAATAAGTACAACGAAGGATGTCACACCTCATTTTTTTTTCTTATAGGACCCGATCTGAATTGCCGCCTACCATTGCGCAGTTGTTTAGTTTAGCAAACAAACCAATTTGTTACTGTATGGTCTGCCTTAAGTCGTTATGAACCAAAACTTAATTAAATTCAATGAATAATTATTTAGTTCTATTGGAATGAGTAGTGCTTCACAAACAGGTTTCAATATATATATACGGTATCTACAATGAATACCATTGACCATGTCGCTTTTCGTAAGATTATTTCTTAAACTATCCGGTTCGGAGAGCAAGATTTTTACAAATGTATTATTGAGCATTAATTTGTTTGTGTAGTGAGTTCAATTCTTAATGAATGCCATTCCTTAATGACAGAAATCGCAGATGCTACACTCTGATCCTAAGTAGAAGTTACAGATAGTACAAAAAATATAAAAAGACACATTCTTATATTATATTTGACGATTAAAATGCATTAAAAATCAAATATAAAAGGCTTTTATTAGTCAGAAAATAATACAGGTGTTACTGACTCTACAGGATTGTTATATGTATAACTTAAATTTACAGTTAATTATTTTTGTATTGAAATACATTAAAGATAAGAAAGAATTGGATTTTCAGTGGTAAGGAATTAATATGGGTGTTGCTAACAAAGAGTTTTTAACTATTCTATGTAATTCTAAAATTGTTAGAATTCATTAGTACTGAAAGTCTAATGAATAAATGAAATTAAACATTTCCACGTGTGTTTCCTTGTCTTATTTGATACAACACTTGTATTTGTTATTTATTTTTCTGTGTTAAAAAATCGTTTCATCAGTATTTAAACTTATTAAACAATACATTATAAAATAAAGTAAGTAATAAAAAGCTGCCGAAAGATATGAGAACCCTGCGTTTACTATACCAGTTCGGATTGGTTATTAGTTTGATCTTATCGACTAATCTTGAAGTTTTTGACACTATTTCAACTATTTCAGGTTCAACAGTTTAACATTCGGAATGCAAATTATCATTAGATGTAGACTCAGAAAGGAATAAACTTACAAGTATTTACTGCTTTACGTAACGAGATTTTATAGATTAAGAATATATGGAAACTAGCAATTAAGTATTGTTATAGGGACGTATTGAAAGTATTTTCGTTTTTATTCAAGAATTTTTTTTTATAATGCACTATGTGTGGAATCTTTCAATGATGTTGGCTGTTTTGAAAGTTCCCAAATGCCGATGATCCTTGTGTTTTAACTTATTATAATTGACAACCAATGGTCACCCAATCATAGGCTTTATTTAAAGGAACAATTCAGTACACTCAAAATTCCCTCCCACTTCCCAATTTCAGCAGATACAGTGGTGTTGAGGCCCACATAAAAATAATGCCTAAAAATTCCCAGATTTTTTATATTTACATCCACTATTATAGCATCTACAAAGAGGTACAGGTAAATGATACTCTGTAGCAAAAATATCGTCAAAGGAATAAACAAATAGATTGTCTCCAGTGTAAGATACTTTTGGCAATTCTTAAAATGTACAAAGTGAAAATTCAAACAAATTGACCAAAATCAAGGAAATTGATGACGATATATATAATACCTTCTGACCAATAGATAACATATGATATATGTGTCAATAACCAAAGGAGGAAGAGAACTCGCCAGTATTGAGGATTGTGTTGTTGTGGCAATTCGACGACTCGAAGAATGCACTAAAAAGGGCAAAGAAATATTTATTACAGTAACAGCAATGACAACATTAGGACAAACAGAAAACAACAAAAACTAGAAAACAGAAATGGAAAGAAGATAACTATATGGATACTTCAGTGACAAACTGGGGAGATTATTCATGAGACAACCAGAACATCGCTAAGGAAAGGAAACCTCAAGAGAGAAACTGAATCCCTTTTAATAGTAGCAAAAATAATACCATAAGAACCAATTATATCAAAGTGAAAATAGATAATAGAATAGCAAGTAAAGATTTTGTTGAAGGAGACGAAGTGGTTAATCACATAATAAGCGGATGCATAAAACTAGCATAAAAGGTGAATAAGACTAAGAACGGTTGGGTGGTAATGGGGGATCCAATTGGAATTGAGGTAGGGATTTAACTTTGACCGTACTACCAAATACCATATGCAAAACCAAGATTTCATCCTAGAAGATGGTACGCATAAGATGTTCTTGGATTTTGAAATACAAACGGATTACCTAATCCCGAGCAGAATACCAAGCTCTGGAACATGAGGGTGACAGCGATAACAATTGTAGTTGGTAAAATAATTAGATGGAAAAATCAAAAGAATGTAGATAAGAGTGGAAAGTTACTAGAATATTTAGGATGACGTATGAAAGGTTACTTGTCGATCTCGGATTGGTCGATGGATGTTAACAGGCGAATAGTGGAAGAAATATAGTGAGAAGAGAGGGTCGGTTTCGAGTTGCCGGAGGAGACGGACGGGAGACAGAGTGAACGGAGTGTTTGAAGAGGACAAACGCAAGATGAGTGTCTGTTCTTCAAGGCATTTTACTTGAGGGTAAAATAAAATATAAAATCTGAAAAAGCAACAAAAAAATCTTGTGTTCGTCATTAAAGACCAAGCAGCAACTCAAAAGGAGACATCCTCAAGACGATCACGTAGTTCCAAACTCCTTGAAGAACAGCAATAATGCCATTCAGACCAACAACAGACGCATCAATGGACACAGACAGACCCAGCTAATCCGGTCAAGAATAGCAGACCCAACTGGATCCAGCCAATAGAATAGTTGAACTGTAAGAAGATAAGTATAGAATTATTACTATTACAACCAACTTCTCTCAATTGACATCGAAATGTTCCATTGGAATGGTCTCCGTAGGAATTGGAAATCAGAAAAGGAATTGGGACCATCCAGGCAACCGCATTATTAAGATCGGCTACAAAATTCAAAAGACTCCTGGTAACCTGATGAGACTTGCTGTTAATGAGACTGCAGTGAAAGACCAGCAGTTGACAGTGGTTTGAAAACTCGCAAGGTGTGATACAATATTCTGTGAATGAATTTAGTCTGTCCAGACCACAGCACTGGTGAGATCGAATCGAATACTTAGAACAGTTCTACAGTGCTGAGGAGAGTTACTGTCACTCAGAATTCAGTGAAAACCACCAGTTAGTACTAGTGTAAAAAAAACTCGCAAAGCTTAAAATACTACCACTAATAATAATACATATATATATATATATATATATATATATATATAGAAGAGAGAGAGAGAGAGAGAGAGAGAGAGAGAGAGAGTGGGGGTGGAAAGGTCCGGTAGCTTAGCATGGAAATTTTTAAGGATGAATCATCAGAATGACACATGGCAATTTTTATATTTGACGAGACGTGAAACGTGGCGAAGTGGGAGGGGGGAAGAGTGAGAGATGAGAATGTTCGGAGAGTTTTGAAAGATGCGTTGACGGAGTGGGACGTGGGCAGCTTTGACCTGGTGAAAAACAAATAAGTCGCCTTGTGTTATTCCTAAATACACTAAATTGAACAAGGCAAAGTGTCCTCCATCACCCCAAGCTGGTTTCCAGGCATCAAACACCAAGGAATTGTCAGCATCGTGCCAGCAATCAAATTCGAACCTCTCCACGTAGCACAGAAGACGAGATAAGTATACAACTATTATTTCTATGTCAACACGTCATCACTCCATTCCGAAATGAAGACCATAACGTTACAATGGGTGGTTGTAGAGATTGATGGTAATCTACGCTGTTAGCACGACTTGATGATGATATCACGGCAAAAAATGATAAGTAACAGAATAGCAAGTGTGGATTATATGAAATCATGGATAAAAGTTAATCACATGGACGTTTCTATTTCTTAGGCTGATTCTAAGCTGCCTCTGCAATCTGGATCTGTCGATTCTTTTATTTGACCGATGTTTGAGAAGCTGACTTCTCTGTTTTGGATATTCGTGTTGTTTTTTTCTTTTCTTGATCCTGTATTGCGTTGTTTATTTTTTTTTATTAACGAACACAAGACGAAGTTGTTTATCTTTAGTGCTCTTATTTCATTTTATAAACCCAGATCAAGACAAACACGCGTTGCGAATTTGGTCCTATTCAGCGATCAGCCACAAACTGACTCACTAAAATAAGTTTCTCACGTTGGATCTGTCTAATCTGAGCCGAGGTTAATTACAAGTTAAAATCTGTCAATCAACTAATTCCGTACTTTTGCATGAAATCGTTATTCTAATTTTACATTGGTTTACTTGTAAAATAATCAAACGCCATTTATGAACGCATGTTCGTGTGTGGATTTGATGATATAAAATAAAAACAGTTGCTATGAAAAGCTTTCATTTCAGTTTTAAATACCATTGGGGATATTTGTCATTGTGAAAGTCTTCCTATTCGCTTTGTTGTTTTCTTTCCGTCTGCGGTTTCAGATTTCAGCCATTTGTCTTCTTTTTTTTCGAATCAAATTTGTTGAATGATTGTTGCTTTCCGGGGAGCCATGTAGAAGTCTACCCCGAGATTAGACACGCTATTCATTGAATGCAAAGTGGACAGATATTAAACCGGCCTTCGTAATTAAGTGTTCGCCGATACATACACCTGTTAATAACTATCAAGTTTTGTCGATGACAGAAAGAAGAAGAATGAGAAACGAAGGGAATCAGACGCTAGAACGTGGTAACAAATGTCGTCGAGTGTTTTGTATTCATTTGGAAATGAGAAACGAACAGCAACAATGTATTTCACTGCTGAGCTGATTTTTGCTAATGTTGAGTGAAAGGAGAGGAAGCTGCGCAAAATCTGGAAACAAATTATAATTCAAAAATATCATAACATAATTGTATACATCCATTATTTGCCATTGCTTTAATAGAAAAACAAATAATTTTCAGAACGCCTTTATTAGAAAAAGTATAGATATGTTTCGTATGATAAAGTATTGTCTGTGATTTATAAGTTATTAAAGAGTGAATTGTCAGGTGATGGTGTCCTTTGATATTTGTTATAATTAGCTTATTGTACTCGTTATCCATTTCCATCGATCTTCACGGCTTCAGAAACACGACAAAGAAAATAAAGCAACCAGAGGCGCTAACACTTAAGTTGCTTTTTTTGTGTTTCTCCTCCCCCATCTGACGATTATCCATCACTAATATTCATCGATGATGACGCTACATCTTCACAAGTAATAAGAAAAAACAACTGGATAAAAGTCAACGTTACAGATTTCGTTATGATCTACAAAAGATGTCGCGGTAAATTTCTGCTTAAACCTAACATTTATTTTTCAAACTAAACTATTTAGATTTCAAGTAAGAACCATTCTAATAGGGTGTGTCGATATGTCTGTGATTATTCTTTATTTATTGATCGAAGCATATAATCTTGGCTCCACCCAACAAACATCTTTTAATTGATAAATCATTGAAAACTTCTCTCAAATCAATTCTTTCTTTTTCCTCTTCTCGGTTGATTGGTTAAAAGTATTCATTTTTAATACTAGCTTTTATCAAGTAAAAAATGTTATTATGTAAAAAGCGGTTATTTCCTAGTTGAGTAATATGATATTTCAGGGTGACCCAGAAAAAATAGAACCAAAATTATTTATTTTCCCATTAAACTAACCTTAAACCCCAACCCTAACCCTAACCCTAACCATAACCATAACCCTAAACCCTTACCCTAAACCCTAACCCTAACCCTACCCCCCCGTTAAGTAACATAATATTACAGGGTGACCCAGAAAAAACAGAACCACAAAATTTGTAATAAACCTATTAATTTTTTTTTTTTAAGTTTAAGTCCAACAAGGGTTAGGGTTTAGGGTTAGGGTTAGGGTTAGGGTTGAGGTTTAGGGTTAGTTTAATGGGAAAATAAATAAATAATTTGGGTTCTGTTTTTTCTGGGTCACTCATGTTACTCAACTAGGAAATAACCTAAAAAGCAATGTTCTTGGAATAATATCGTTTAAAGAAAAAATAAGAACTAATATTATATTTCATCAGTCTGTGATGGACGGAAAACTGACTATTTTTATTGGGGGGTCTCAATAGTTATTGTAAGAAATTAAATTGATGACTCGACTCGAAATCATGGACGAGGCTGATGCATTTTATCTCGCGTTTCACTTACCACTAATGCCCTTTGGGAAAGACATGTATCCATATGTCTCCCCTCTACCAATCGGTGAATAGTAGAACAGGCCAGACTGTTTAGATTTGGTAAGGCAATAAGTAAAGGAAACTAAATACTCTGAATTCAAACCAACTTTACTCCTCTTAAAAATTGACCTTGTGTCATATCCAACTTGTGGTGGAGGGGTTGAATAAATACTCATATATATTTATCATTTGTGGAATGTACCTGATGTAATAATGCTAAAATGAAGCACAAGGGAAAAATGCAATGCTGGTCAGCCAGTGAGTAGATCGAAAAGAAATGTAGAAAGAAAGATGTGACAAGACATTGTCAAAAAACCAACAGGGCCGTATGAAATTATGGAGAATAAGATTTGTTTATATAGCAAAAATCTATAAAACATTCATGAAAATGAAAACTTGGCAAAGTTTCTGTGACAAAAGTAAAAGATATATATATATATGTGTCAGGTCGCCAAAAGCGCTACGGGTACTATGTAATCCAGTACTACCTGTTTCATAGTCGGATAATCGGCGACTAAACCGGTAACCCCACCAAGCTTGCCTGGTGAGGAGGGTGGCTAGACTTCCAGCAGGACGAAAATCAAGACCTGTCAAAGGGCGGAAGAAGCTTCTTGCTCAACGACCATCTAGCACATTACTTTACGCGAGGACGTAGAAATACCTGGGTTGGTATCCAGGCGCGTAGCAATGCCACTTGAGGTACCTTTGTCTTGCAGTCTTGTTGAATCTGTTCATCACACCGTCTCTCTGACTCTGATTACCAAGAAGTGGAGCTAGTTCCGTGCACACTATATCCACTAAAAATATTCTCTTCCGCACAGGTATTTCCTGATTTAAAAGATTTAATTTATTTTTCCATAAAAGTCCAGTGGCGATGGAGGTGTAGCGAAACGTACAGGTTTAACTAACTGGAAGTATGTAGTTTCAACCCTGCACACTGGCGGCTCAGAGTTTTTCTTAATGTCGTCTCCCAATCAAACTGGCAATTGTTGTGTTTGGGCAGAGCTCTGAGTGGCTGAGCAGCCCTATTTAGGATAGCACTGCTCACTCGAATGCGAAGCGGGACTAGAAAATGTGTCCTAAACATTGCTTGCCAATTTACAATCTGGTCAGTCTACCGCGACTGACGGATGTTCAACATAGCGGTAAAGAAATAATAATATATAAAGCAGCGACAGCTAAAAAATGCAACAATAAATACCACTCTCAGGATTTCCGTATAAATATATCATGTTGGAACATCAGAACAATGCAAGACACAACAAACAGCAACCATCCGGCTAGACGTTCTGCGATTCTCGCAAGGGAATTCAGCAGACGTTCTCTAGATATCATTGCGCTGTCTGAAGTTCGGCTCCCAGATGAGGGTAGTCGGAATGAGATGGGTTATACTTTCTTCTGGAAGGGGAAATCTAGTGAAGCAAAGCGAGAGTCGGGGGTTGGCTTTGCAATTAAATCCGAGCTAACCCAGAGGCTAGATGAGTTTCCCCAAGGTGTGTCTGACCGAATTATGGTGTTGCGCCTTCCTCTCAACAATGGCCGATATGCCTCTCTTGTTAGTGTCTATGCCCCCACTGTTGAAATTATCGAACATTTCTATTCTGAGCTCAGAGTAACCATCAGAGGAATACACAGGAAGGACAAACTTGTCATTCTTGGTGATTTTAATGCCAGGGTCGGAAATGATTACATCACATGGAGGGCTCTGGGGAGACATGGAATGGGGAAATGCAATAGCAATGGATTACGTCTCCTATGCATGTGTGAGGAATTTGATCTTGTCATAGGCAATTCTCAATTCCAACACAAAAACAAACATAAAGGGACCTGGATGCATCCAAGATCGAGAAATTGGCATGTGATTGACTATGTCATTGTTCATTCCCGTGATCGTCAGGATCTTCTTGATGTCAAAGTCTTGAGAGGAATTGAGTGCTGGACTGACCATCGTCTTTTGAGGGCAAATTTCAAGATGAAACTTAAAATAAAAAGCAAACATCATGTCAGTCGTCTACCAAAGCGCATAGACGTCTCCAAATTAAAAAATCCAGAAATTAAGCAAAGATTTGTTGACAGGATCAATAATTTCGAACCCTTGGATCCAAATAATGTTTGGTCAAGCTTTAGGTCAAAGCTTTATAATGCTTCGCTTGATGTACTGGGACAAATAAATAAAAAACACCAAGACTGGTTTGATGATAACGACGCCAGCATAAATAAGCTACTTGAGCAAAAGCAACTTCTTGTCAACAGATCGATTCTGAACAACATCTCTATCGCTGAACGATCTGCAGCTCAATTAAAGCTCAAAACAGTAAAAGCCCAGGTTCAGAAACGTTTGAGGGAAATCCAAGATCAATGGTGGAAGGACAAATCAGCTGAAATCCAATATGCTGCTGATTCCCGGGACCTCAAAACCTTCTACAGTCTTCTGAAATCTATGGCCAAGGTCATCCTCTATCACCCCACTTCGCTCAAAAGATGGCTCCAAGTTGCTTTCTAAACCAGAAGATATTCGTGATCGCTGGAGAGAACACTTTAATGAACTTTTAAACCGACCATCTAATGTTGATAATGGCTTCATAGACCAACTCGATCAGTTCCCCATTAAGGATGAGTTGGATATTCAACCAACATTTAATGAAGTTTATAGGGCTGTTGCACAAATGAACCGAGGAAAAGCCCCAGGACTGGACAGAATTAATGCTGAACTACTTAAATGTGGTGGCCCAGACTGAATGAGATGCTGCATGAAGTAATAATACAAAAAAAGGAGCGCCCAGGATTGGAGAGATGTACTTCTCATTCCTTTGTTCAAAAAGGGTTCTAAAAGCATATGTGACAACTATCGAGGAATTGCTCTGCTCTCCATTGTTGGAAAGGTTTTTGCGAGAATTCTTCTAAATCGCTTGGAAGAACATATATCACCAATTATTCTTCCAGAATCTCAATGTGGTTTCCGTTCTGGACGTGGCACAACTGATATGATCTTCTCGGCTCGCCAACTGCAAGAAAAATGCATTGTGCAGAATCTTGACCTCTACCAATGTTTCATCGATCTCGCGAAGGCCTTTGACACGGTCAATCGCGAGGCACTCTGGAGGATTCTTGGGAAGTTAGGTTGTCCTTCACATTTTATAACCCTTATTCAGTCTCTTCATGATGATATGAATGCTTTGGTCACGTATAATGGTACCCTTGCAGAGCCTGTCTCAGTCATGAATGGTGTGAAACAAGGCTGCGTTCTTGCACCACAACTATTTGGAATATTCTTTGCAGTGGTCTTTAAGATTGCTTTAAAAACAATATCAATGGAATTTATGTTCGTTACAGATCATCTGGTAATGTATTTAATATAAGACGACTAAAGGCAGGTTCAAAAGTGTTCACAGCCATTGTGCAGGAACTACTATATGCAGATGACTGTGACCTGGTAATACATACACAGGATGAGATGCAGAACCTTATGGATTGTTTCTCCGAAGCATGTGCAGCATTTGGATTAACCATCAATATAAAAAAGACTGTTGTCATGTATCAGCCTGCCCCGAACACATGCTTTGTGGATCCCACTATTTTTGTATATGGTGAACGCCTCAAATTTGTTGATTATTTTGTCTATCTCGGTAGCACATTATCCCAGGACAACTCATTAGATAGAGAAATTTCCCTTAGGATACAGAAAGCAACGAGATCCTTTGGTTTGCTTGAAAAGAGGGTTTGGAGCCAGCGTGGCATAAAAATTTCCACCAAGTTGAGTGTATACAGAGTCTGTGTGCTCACTGCCCTTTTGTATGCCTGCGAGACTTGGGTTGTTTACAAAAGACATCTCAGGACACTCGAAAGATTCCATCAGAATTGCCTACGCAGGATTTTAGGGATAGAATGGTTGTCATTTACACCAGACACCACAATACTTGAAAGATATCATCTACCTAGTATTGAGAGTCTAATCCTTAGATCACGTCTCCGCTGGTCAGGTCATTTGGTCCGCATGAATGATTGCCGAATCCCAAAACAATTATTTTACGGGGAAATTTCAACTGGCAAACGTCGTCGGTGCAAACCCAAATTGAGGTTTAAGGACTGCCTCAAGGAAACTCTGAAGAACACTGCTATTGCTGTTGAGGACTGGGAGAAGCTGGCTTGTAATAGACCTAGCTGGAGAGCCACTGTCTACTTGTCTGTGGAAGAATTTGAGTCCAACCGAATCAAACACCAAAAACTGAAACGGTCAATTAGAAAGGGTAATTTTCAGCCAAGCAACATTCAAAGTGGAGAAGTTCCAACATGTGGTTTATGTGGAAGAGTATGTCTCTCCAGGGCTGGCCTGGTGAGTCATCTGAGAAAGCACAGGAATGGAGAGTCAAATACAACTGGCATATAAATATGATGATAAAAAAAAAATTTTAAAAATTAATAGCAGGAAATGGTCTTACTCGAATCACGAGTTGACAGACAGCCATCATATATATATATATATATATTATATATTATATATATATATATATTATATATATATATATACACCACACAACACACATATATATATATAATATATATATATATATATATATATTCTTTCACACACACACACACACATATATATATACTCTCTTTCTCTTTCACACACACCACACACACACACATATATATATATAATATATATATATATATATGAAATGGGAAATGAATCCGACAATATGAGGAAAAAATGAGTAAAGAAAAGAGATGTAGATGGATAAAAATGAATTTTATCGATTAAAAGTGATATCGATAAAATTCATTTTTATCCATCTACATTTCTTTTCTTTACTCATTTTTTCCTTATATATATATATATATATATATATAGGGTGTTCGGGATAAATTTGACATATTTATATTTGGTTATTTTTCTCCGTAGGTCGATAGTATTGACGCACATTACGCATCATTTAAAAGCGTGGACCCTTCTTCATTCCTATACGTGATGACAGATAGAATGGATGACCAGAACCCACCAGAATCATAGAAGATTATAACTTGTATCATGATGATCTGCGTCAGCCATCAAAATAAGGAGGCTATTGTTGCTGCCCAATGCTCCTTAAACATTCTAAAACAATCAGGCATGAACTGGAGAGTTGCAATAGAAACTCCGAGGCTGTGGCTAGAAGAAAACAATATAACATACCATCTGATTGCGTTCGTACAGCAGAATTCCTCGAACATGTGCAGAAAAAAAGTGCTAGAGGACCCTGACATTGGAATTCAGGCTTTGTCACGTGAATTGAATGTTTCATCCTCTACCATGAAGCTTGAACTCAATGAAGACATTCGCTACTACTCATAAAAGCGTGCCAGAGGTCAGCTGCTACCAGAAAAGCCGCGTGAAAATCGTCTGACAAAGGCGAAGAAACTTCTGAGCATCCTGCTGAACCACTAACAATCTGGTTCTTTTCCGATGAGAAAAAAAACTTTTACCAAGATCAAAAACACGGCACGCAGAATAACAGATGGCTTACCTCAGTCCAAAGGATATTCCTCGTGTCATGCAGACTAAATTTCCCCAAACTGTGATGGTTTTCGGATGTGTATCCTCTGAGGATGATGTGATGCATCCGCATTTTTTCAAAGAGTGTATCAGGTTGAATTAAGCTGCATACGTACAGTTGCAAAACACTGTAGTCAAGCCCTGGATAAAAAGTGTAGCCGATGGCAGGCCATATGTATGGCAGCAGGATTCGGCCCCCTGCCATACCTCTGGGAAAAGTAAAAAATTGCTGTCGGCGAATTTTTACGACTACCCCAGTCCCAATGTTTGCCCTCCCAAATAATTAATTTCTACAGAATAGCATTTTCTGGCAATTATTATTTTTCTTGTCTTATACTCTCTCAAAAAAACAACCGAACTCAACATTGTTTTCGATTGTGTTTCATGAGAGACAAAATATTCACATCTGTCTCACCTGGCAGCTAGAATAAGACTGAATTGAGAACAAAGCATGTATTTCGTTTCCATGAGCCATACGTCATTGTTTCAGTTCTCTCGCTCTTCAATGTTGCTACATCAGTGCCTTTTTTTTTTTTTTTTTTTTTTTAGAGGGGGTGACAATTTCAAAATCCTATTCTTGTTTGTATTCTTCAATTTTTCCAAGTTTGCTTTATTTATTTATTTATGTTTGCTTTGACATTCCTTTGCTATTATTTTTTTAATTAATATTATTTTTTACTTTTTGCTCGGCTTGAACACAAAAAACTTATCAAATCAAAAGGCCTTTAAAATATCTTAAAACTTAATTTTTAGACTGATTAATTTCTCAGGATTGCCTCATCATATTTTAGTTCACGTTTCCTCAAAGTCTTTGAGCTCCTCTGTAGTTGTATTTCTTCGGGTGATATCAAGAAGGGATGCCCAAAATCCCAAGTTAGAGGGTGATAACTTATGTTTTTCACCTGGTAAAAAAAAGCTTACGATAAAATTAAATCTACGAAGGCCTACATGTGCAAAATTTCCCTGGGCAAAGTTACACTGTTTAACTAAAAGATAAAAGATAAACAGAACAAGGACGGGTATACTGAAACAGGCGTTGCTGTACCCATATTTTTAAATATATGAAAATCTCGAATAGTATGTTGCACTAAATTGTCCATTTCTAATCCTACATGGACAATTTACTGATTTTTGGTAATTGTTTTAAAATTTAGAAATTAAAAAAAAAGTATTTTATTATTTATTTATTAAAAAATGGACATACCTAATATCAAGTGATAGTCAGTGAAACAATCATGTTTTCTTTTGTTTGTTTTTTTGTTTTTAGGGAGGTTGCACCTTAACGCAGAGTAGTATAAAATGATTGGCTTCGTTTATATGATATATCACCATACAATCTTTCAAGTAGGAAGGGTCCACCTACATTGAAAATCCACTTTCAATCTGCTGGTTTTCACCTCGGCTCGATCATTGACCACTGGCGCTAAATAAGAATATGCAACTACTTCAGCCACCAGGCAGTCACTTCTAATTTCTGATCTTGCATTTTTATAGATTCAGAGTGACAATCCCACGGTTATTAGCCACATCTGTTACAATTTTCTTTTATAGATCGTTCAGTTGATGTCTCATTAAATTGTATCCTCACCAGCTGTTACTATATGACTGGACAGAGTCTTTTTATTTTAGCCTCCATTCTTGCTATTTTGTCTCCTTATAACTTTTCTTTAATGCTTTCTCCATTTGTTTAAAAATATGGACAATTATAATTAATGACACATTTTTACTATATTTGATTTTTTTTTTTTTACTGTGGGTATTTCTTTCTTTTCTTCTTTCTTCTTCTTTTTTTTTTTTTTTTTTGTCAATGATGATTTTTTATCAGCAAAAGATAAACTAATCTGAATTTTTTTAGTTTATAAATTCGTATATCATTTAATTCTGATTAATAACACAAAAGATCACATGAAATATATTCATGGTTTTTAGAACTGGTTATAATAAAGGTTAATTTAGGTAGCTCCTATGGTGCTATGGTTAATGAGCAATATTATCAAAATATAAAGACACGCTTAGCGTAACGGTTATTATCGGAGAAAATGGAATTGGTGACCCAAGTTCATATCCTGGGTGAGACTTTTTGCCTTTCACTTCGTGCTCAGGCCCATCTATGGGCAAATAGTAGGGCAGATTGGATTCTTTTATTGTGCCATGGCAACCAGCCTATAAGGAAAACTGAATTCACATCCTACTCTTGGCAGAAGCGTTACACAGATTATCAAACAATCGTTAGTAAAAGGCTTAGCAGAGTTAAATTAAGTTAGTGAATTATTACATCACTGGACAATTACTTATGAGTACTAAGATAAGCATAGTATAAACGGACACTTCATCATGATTTAATGGTTAGCAAGGTCATCTCGCAGACCAATTACTGCTGAGTGGTGAGATAGATCCTCGATAAGACCCTTATACATGTGGCCTTATGCCAAACATGATTAGAAAGTAGCAGCAATGGAGAATGGAATTAAACGAGATGAAATTGAGTTATTACTGAAAGTGTGCACAACTTAACAATGTGTGTGTGTGCGCATGTGTGTGTACTTGTGAGTTTTCTGTTTGAAACATTTGTCATTAACAAATGCTTCAATGCTCAGACTCTCATAAATGTATAAACTTAGTGTTTTTTTATAGCAGTAAAGATATGAATATTATTTTTTTAATCAATAAATCTTGTAATAAAATCAACCAACGTATATTTGATAATTGTATTATACACGACAGCACTATATCAATATAGACACGTTTTAATTGTAACTCTGATTATTACATCAAAGTTAATTATACCGTTTCACAACAAAGAACAAATATTATAAACATTAATAAATGTAGCTCTTGTAATTGTGCAATGCAGGATGTAAGCAGAAATATGAACAAATCTTGTTTGTTAATAGCAGCTGTGGTCATCACACAAATATTAACAAAAATAGCTTCCATAATCACAAATATAATGATTCGATGTTTATAAGTATGTTACCGCAATACAACAAATAGTAGCTAGATTTTTGTTTGTACGATAATGTTAAAATACTCGGAAAGCAATTTACATTAATAGATTGACTGGTTGGTTTTAAAGCCAAATCAAATCACCTAGGGTTATTTCAGGCCTAAAGATTAAGGAATAGTGTACCTTATACGTTTATATGTACATTTTTGCATAGTTTTTCATGTTTTGTTTGTTTGTTTGTTTGCTTTTTGTTGTTGTTTTTGTTGGGGTTTTTTTGGGTTTTTTTGTAGAGTTGTTTGTTCTTTTTGCACATGGTTATATATCGTATTCTTAATACTAAGAATTTTCAAACAGATCTATTTGACCCATAGATGAGACCCTATAAGATATTACTACTCCAAGATAGAGTGGACCTGGAAGTAATGGCAATAAAGGGTATTTCACCCCCCCCCTTGCTACATAACACTGGGAACACAATTTTTGTTAAATTGGACCTAATACCCAGATGTATGAGGGTTGGCTTAAAAGTTCATATGATGGCCAAGATACTATGTGGTTGATTTTTCAATAAAATCCCCTTTGCAGTCCACACACTTCTTCCATTGGTGTCGCAGTGCTTGGATCTTATAATGTACATATTTCCTCATGGCTCTTAGATTGGCACAACCAGACTTACAGTTACATGCTCGACTGAAACAAAAGAATAATAACACACACAAACCTTTAAAGAAATTATATGTTTATTACTGCATTAATGTGTACACATTTTCCCTAACCCGTAACACTAAATTTATTTCATTTACAGCTTCAAGAATTTCGGAATTTGTCCTGGAAATATTCTAAAATCTTGGTTTATGATTTTAGAATAAAATATTTCACCTACACAACATTATTGATTATTGGTTTTGCAGGGCAGAACTTTTATTACGTAGAATCACATTTCTAGTGTTTAAACGCACATTTTTTGGCAGCTGTCTCTTTTATGAAACGTTTTCCATGCCAACATACCTATTATTTGTGATGTAACAAGAATAGTCGCGTGGGGAATTTTATCATAAGCAATTTCGAACAGTCTCTTGCATTGGCAATCATTTCTTGTTTTCTGAAAAAGCTTATTTTCAAAACCTGCAGAAGCCATTGTTTATGATTAATACAGACAAGCAATAATTTACGAAGTGGTCTTGTGTCATATATATATATATATATATATATATATATATATATATGAGGGGTGTCTTTGTGTGTGTGTGTGTGTGTGTGTGTGTGTGTGTGTGTGTGTGTGTGTGTGTGTGTGCAATTCATGTTCTGGACAATGCTCAAAGAATGGCCGAAAATCCTTGGACTCGAAGAAAAAACAAACTATAGAAAATTCTTGCACTCTCTTAATACATATATGATTCCTCTGTAAGGAAACAATCAGTTGAACTAACAGGACATTTATCATCCATATAATTCATTCATGGCCTTCGTCGCAGAAAATGAACTCGGCAGGTCAAGTTCAAGTATTGTTTCGCACAAATCTTCTTTCCAGTGGCATTGGTAATAATAATTAGACAGACTGAACTCTTTAGCACTGGAAGAGAAAACCTTCTAGGAGAACGAAAAAACTCTGAATTTAAAACTAGCTTCATCATTGCAATGGAAGACCAACTTATTACTTTATCACAAAAATGTTTATGAAAAAATTTCAATGAGGGTCGAACACATTTCAACGGAAGAAGATAATTTAAAACGATAGAGATTTTCTTTAAATTGGTAGACATGAAATTGGCTGTGCGTTTTTTTTAATGAAAATAATATTGTCTGCAGCACGGATTTAATTGTAAAAATCTTTCTTAATTTTAAAATGGAGCTGTTCCAAACTCCATTTTTAGATCTGAATTTTATATTGCTAGACGGTTAACAACGTCAATTTTATATTTCGTTGTTTCGTATATTAAGAGTGTGAATACGGCGATGCAAGTAACCAAGAAAAGTGTGTGCAATTAAGAGATTTTCAAAAGAAAAATATGTCTGATAATTATCAAATGCATTCAAAATCCGGTTGTCCCGGTTGAACAATTTTCTGTTCAGTTGTTTTAGTTTAACTTATATTATAGTTGGCTTTTAGCATAACCTATATTATATAAAACGAATGTTGTGGACAGAAACATTTGAGTCATTCAGCTTTCATGAATATGGGGGGGGGTGCATTGATTAAATGAATGTATAAATACCCTGCAGAGAACATAGAAGACAGACGAACATACACACACACATATATGTGTGTGTGTGTGTGTGTTAAATTATATGGACATAAAATATATTCACATATATATATATGAATGTGCGTGTGTGTGTTAAATTATATGGACATAAAAATATATACATATATATATATGAATGTGTGTGTGTGTGTGTGTGTGTGTGTGTGTGCGTGTGTGTGTGTCCATACGAATAGACATATATAATAAGTATACAATAGTCTACAGTCATATCTATGACCGAGGATGTTTGAATGACGCACGGAAAGTCTAGTGACAGTTGAGAAAGTCCACAACGTGTTGTGATGAGGGCTAAGTAGCCCATTCCTAACGTGCATTCCGAATGGACTTTGACACTATGTCACGAAATAATAGGATATGCCTCCCTGATGTCCCAAAAGGAGAGGATCAATTCGCTTCAATTGGTACAAGTATCATCTTCATGTTCCACGTTTTCTGTAACATTTTCTTAACGACAACTTTTCTTTGGCTTCTGATCTGAATTAGGGGATTCATTTAAATGAAGTCCCAAAGGATTTTCTTTTTTATGGTCGAATCACAGTCTCATTTGATCTCATTTGTCGTATTCACTTATCACCTTACTGACAGATTTGCCCCTCTACATCCAAATAATCGGCATCTTCTATTCTGTTTGCTTCCTATATTGCTCTTATCATAATTGATTCTTATTGCCATATTCTGTGCCGCCATTAACAGCAATTCAGTTTTTTTCTTTGAGAGTTCAATTGCGCATTTCACCTACAATCACTTCAATTTCTTTTCTGAAATCTCTAATCGGCTCTCATTTTTTTATACCGGTCCGTTCTTCTTTTTCTTCTTCTTCTTCTTCTTCTTCTTCTTCTTCTCTTCTTCTTCATTCATTCATCATCATCTCTTCATCATCATCATCATCTTCATCATCATCATCTTCTTCTTCTTCTTCTTCATCATCATCATCATCATCATCTTCTTCTTCATCATCTTCTTCTTCTTCATCATCATCATCTTCTTCTTCTTCTTCTTCTTATTCTTCATCATCATCATCATCATCATTCTTCATCATCATCATCATCTTCATCTTCTTCTTCTCATCATCATCATCTTCTTCTTCTTCTTCTTCTTCTCATCATCATCATCATCATCTTCTTCTTCATCATCTTCTTCTTCTTCATCATCATCATCATCATCTTCTCATCATCATCATCATCATCATCTTCTTCTTCTTCTTCATCTTCTTCTTCTTCATCATCATCATCATCTCTTCTTCTTCTTCTTCTTCTACTTCATTCATCATCATCATCTTCTTCTTCTTCTTCTTCTTCTTCTTCTTCATCATCTTCTTCTTCTTCTTCTTCTTCTTCTTCTTCTTCATCTTCTTCTTCTTCTTCTTCTTCTTCCTATTAGGTCCCTTTCAAATTTCTACTGTTGTAATTAGTCTTCCTTATCGTCGGCTTTCCTCGAATGTTACTCGCTTTTCGTATCCTTCTGGAGATGTCTAACAGATATTTTTCTATTTGGATCTATGAATGTATATTTTTATTCGTGCTACGCCAGATGCGATCATTGGAGAAATTTCTCAACTCGTCACTTTTTCCTCATGGTACATATCTACTTACCTGATAAATATTTCAACGGTAACTGGTCCAGTGATTGAACGTACGAACATTGAATAAATGACATGTGTTTTACATTTTACATTTTATCCATTCGGAAATTAAGTAAAGATTTCAGAAACTTAGTTGCCATTCTCACAAACATAAAAGCACACATACAACCGCATTGAGATACAAACACGCTTATGCATCTCATCCTCGTGGGCAGATTCTGGTTTGTGCATATATGATTTGGTAACGCGGTCAAAATCTTAGTTTTTGCACAATTCCCAATTGATCATTTTCCGCACACAGTCGTGTCTAATCTAGTACCTTTGTGCTAGATTGCTGCATTCGCTTATTACATGGTTAAACATTTCATCTCTATCTCTTCCCATACTGCACTTTGTCATTCTTTTGCGTCTTATCTATTTTCTTTTTTATATAGTTTGATATTATGGCACTGTATTCTCCTGTAGTTATGAGAGATTCAGTTTCTCTTTTTAGGTGTTCATTTCGCGGACATATCCAGATCTAATCATATGCTATCTCTCCAATTTGTCGTTTTAAGTATCCATATAGTTGTTTTTCTTCCTATTTATGTTTACTAGTTTTTATTGTTTTTCGGTTTGTCCATATGTTGTAATTGCTGTTATTGGCTGCTGTAATTAATCTTTCTTTGCTATTTTAGTGTATTCTTCGATTCCTTGAATTGTCGCATCTATACAATACTCAATGTTAACGCGACCTCTTCCTCGTTCTTTTCTTAACACAAATAGTTTGTCGACGTCATCTCTCGGTTGTTAATGTCTTTTGCATTATCATCAATTTTCATTGTACTTTTGACCCAGGATTATCTAACAGGGCTAACAGCACTGGTGTTTATTCGATGGGCGTGATTTTGTCCAATTTTCCATAGTTTTCGTGATAAAATTTATGACTTTGATATTTTATACATTTTTACACATTTGGTTTGCCTTTCTGTAGTCAATCCATACCATGGCTACATTTTTCAGCCTTGTGATGTTTTTTTAAGAATCTGTTGATCTATACAGAGTAGATCATCTGTTCCTCTTGTTCCATTTTGGCATCCTTTCTGTTCTTCAAGTAACAGTCTACGGCATTACACCACACACATACACACATACACACACAATATTTGGTAATATTAACTATTGCTATTAATTGGAAGTTAACAATAAATAAATGTTATATTGAAAAGAAAATAATTGAAAAGACGAACCCTTTTGGCAATAACACTGCATAGTTGCCATTCTTAAGACACCGACTTGTAAAAATCGCCTATAATTTTTGCGATGATTACCTTCGATTGCGTGTTGTAAATGTACAAATTCTTTGGGGTATCGTGACAAATTGAAATTCTACTTACTCCTCCTCTTCCTCCTCCTTCTGAAATAACATCAACTTATCAGAAACTTGATAAATTTGCCGAATATTTCATCGTTCTTTATGGTTCAAAACATTTTCCAGGAAATGTTTCATTAATAACAGACATCCGAATAAAAAATAAGTTCGGGTAGCGTAGACATAAATCAATGGTACTTAGTAACTGATAGTTTCTCACATATGTGATTATCAATGCAAGACGTTTGATAATTACATGGACGAGAAATTGACTCTCGGTTTATCATCACTACGACATTTTACCATATGAAGCATTTTTTAATTTCTGGTGTCTATCGTAGAACTCGGGTTAGATAGATTGTTTCACAACCTTGTCGCTAATGTAGTGAGTTCTATTTACTCTGGGTAGTTTACTTCTGGAACACTATGTCAAAGAAAGTTGAATTTAATAAATAGCTAGTTAAGTAACTTTTGTATTTTCTGTGAAAACAGTGTAGTCCGTATGTGTGTGTGTGAGAGAAAAAGTGAATGATAGACTCACAAAAACTCTCAGATAAAAGAGAGTGTGTGAGACAGGCAGAGACAGACAGGGATTGAGAGAGATAAGAGAATGTGTGTAGAGGGATTAATTGGGATTATATGCATTGATTAATTTGACTGATCAGGTGATAAAAGTGCACTGAACGTATTGGTGTAATGAAATTACGATAACATCAATCGATTGAAGAATCAATCAATCAATTAAACGCTTACAAGTTCACTCAATATATAATCCTAGTATTTTCTTATCTGTTCGATGCAGTTCACGTCTATTTACGTCTTTGCATCTCTATATCAATTATTTTATATCTATTCCAGTCTTTTATTGTTACCATTTTATATCGATCTATCTATCTATCTATCTATCCCGTTTTTCTAGCATTCTTATCTTTATTCTTAGATATGCCTGTCACAATCTACTTATTATATATCTCTCCATTTTCACATCTATTTATCTATAAATATCTGTTACCTTTTTTATATCTCTCTTGTTCTCCTTTTCTCTCTCTCTCTCTCTCTCTCTCTATATATATATATATATATATATATATATATATATATATATATATATATATATATATATATATATATATATATAAACATAAACGAAACTTTAAAAGTTTGTAGTTTTGAGTTATTCTAGGTGTTAACTCTTTAATGGCACAGTTTACTTGAAATAATTCTTCTTTATCGGTTCACATGATTTAATAAGACATTAAAATTCTACAAGAAAATATCATTAACTTATTAATATCTAAACACATACGTAGATTGTAGATCTGTGTTTTTGTGGATGTGAATCTTTTCATTAAAACAAAACATGTATATGTATGTTTGTACAGCATCTCTTTTGTCAAGACATTAACTATACATTTCGGGAGAATCGAACTCATTAACCCTTGAATAATTGGTCTGCAAGACAAGATTAATCAATCATCACATTCCGACCATTTGGTCTATTTGGTTTGTTTTTGTTTGTTTTGTGCGGGGGGGGGGGTTAACTGAGCTTAAGTTAGTCCGACAAGTAACTATGTAACCAATCCAGTTCATTACTTTATAAAAGAAAGTTGCTGCTATGCATCAATGCATGGCCGAAATTATTCACGCAGTATAAAACATTCTAAATATTTGTCATATTCCCCCCCCCTCTCTCTCTCTCTCTCTCTCTCTCTCTCTCTCTCTCTCTCTCTCTCTCTCTCTCTCTCTCTCTCTCAATCGACCTTCTATTTATAAATTGTGCATGTGTATGGGTTTGTTTTGTTTTTTGTATGTTTTTGAGCTTTTGTTTTTTGTATGTGTATGTGTGTCTGTCTGTCTGTCTGTCTGTGCGTGTCTGTGTGTGTTTGCGTGTGTGCGCGCGCGTGATTTTGTGCGTGTGCGTGTGTGTGTGTGTGTGTGTGTGTGTGTGTGTGTGTGTGATTTATTTCGCCCCCTTTGCCCACCTGGTTCACACCATAAATGATCTGTTACTTGTATCCTATAGTTAGATATACTAGCAAATATATGCACCCTCCGGGTGCAAGTATTTAAGTTTTAATGTAATAAAATATTGTATTAAATTAGAAAGGCTAATGAAACTAAATAAGAATACAGATAAAAAGATTTGAAACAGAGGGAGTATAATAAAAAATGGAACAACTGAAACTTACTCTTCCATCACTCTCGTCTTTCATTGTTATTTTTTCTAATTTAGTTATAAGAGGAAGTAAAGAATAAAATGACAGTTATTTTTTCTTGTTAATGGATTTCATTTAAGATTTATTGAAGAGATTTTTGCTTATATTCATTATAATAAAACCAAACAGTTAGAAATCAATAATCCTAAGCACATATTTATTAAATTCGATTTTTTAATATTAATATGCAAATTAGCCTTCCCGTTCACACTGTAAACCGCTATTTTGTTGTATATATAAATATAATTGCATGTTGTCAGTATGTAGACATAGTTAACAGTATTAATAATGTAAGACCATTTTATTAATAATTGAGGTTTAGATAAAAATAAAATCATGGAGAATGTGATGTCAATAACTAAGAGAATTGTGACTTGAGTAGGAATATAGTTTCGGTTACAGACAGAAAAACACACAATCTCCATTATAATAAGATATATCGTGCGGGTACCAATAGGCGAACCCAGGTAAAAACTAAAACCAACCCATCCATCCCAATTACGAGAATGCGCTCAATTTCTTAACTTAGTCAATATGAATGTGCAACTTTTTTTAAATGCATGTGCAGTAACTAAACAACTTGTTGATTTTACAATCGGCACTTTTTTATGTAAAGAAATCCAGTCCTGTGGTGGAAATAATAACTCCTTTTCCCACTGGCGCCACAAGCGTGATTACTGATTTTCAAGTTTTTCTCATTTGCCAAACTAAACTAAGTTTTGAATATATCGAAATTGTTACATAATCCCTCTTGAACTTCTAGTTAGTGTTTGAGCCGAAATAATGGACCAGGTTTTCAGTGCTGATTTTCAAAGTTATCCATAAAACATTTAATGATTGAGGCAACACAATCTTTTACTTTAATTTGCCCCTATTTGTTTTCTGTCGGGTTTAACTATGTTTATACTCAGTGGTGCTAATATTTCCAATGGAATTTAATTTCTTTTTTTTTTTTTTCGTGTTTATGAACTAGGGAAAATAAGAAATGGCTTAATTGATCTGATTACATCTGGATTGATCTTAATTGTCTCCCGTTGGGACTAGTTCTGACTTTTTATGCATGCAGTATTTTAGTACTATTTTATGATGGTTCCTTTTTTACCGCCTAAAACAGACTATTTATTTGCCAGTATCCATTCATTCTTACTAATAAATATCTGCTCTAAAGTTGTTCCTTTTTTATTGATTCGATAGAAAGATATAACTTGATTCCCTTGTTTCTTGTTCAGTAATTAACGAATTCTTACATTCCTACGTTCTTTTAAAATATCAAAACATTACTCAATGAGATATATTTATTTAAGGATATATCAATGCTATATAGTAGTATTTTGTCGTCATTGATTTGTTCATACCGGTAAGATCTGATAGTATTTCACTAGAGATCTAGTGAAAGCAAGTTTCTGCAAGAGTCTAACACTCTTCTCAATATCCTAAACTGATTTTAGTGATGCTGTTGTAAAGATGGTTTCAATTCTTCTTTGGATTGCAAATTCTCTCGACCAGTTCAAAATTATCCAGGCTCTTTGTGACTGTTCAAAACGTTCCAATATTATCGATATGATCTCTTATGCGCACCAAATGTGATTTTTTTGAAAAGGAGGTACCAGTTTTCTTGTTCTTTGATCCAAATTCCTGTTCCTCTTTTGCCTGGTTTAGAAAGTTCCTAGAACGTCTTACTTTTATTCTTCTTAGTTATTATTTCTTTAATCTTAATATCCTCGTTATTTGTTTACTGGGATATTTCTACAATTTCTTTTAATCGTACATTAAAAATATTCCGCTGTTCATTATTTTTTCTTTTGAGTTTGAGCTTGAGTTTTGTTTAACGGCATATCAACCTCTTTGGGTCATTTAATGCCAAAAAGGTTATTTTGGGTTTCAGTATTTAAAGTAGTGGTTCTATGGAGATGTTCTGTTATGTTTGGTTATATCTTGTTGAAAAGGTTGCTTTTTTTTAGAAAATGTTAAATGTTTTCAGGGTTTGTATTCTTAAAGATGACCCTCAGGTTTCTTGATTGATAGTAATTAGTGCGGATATGTTTAAGGCTGTTACAATTTAAAAGGATATGTTTCGTTGTAAGTTGTACTTTGCATGTTGGGCACACTGGGGCATCCTCCCCTTTTAACAGGTACGAATGGGTAATGTGGGTGTGCCCAATACGCAATCTAGCGAGTATTACTTCTTCTCTTCTAATACATCTGTGGGCTGTCGGCCACTCTCCAATAACTTATTGTATTTCGTGGAGTTTGTTTTGTGTCTGATTGTCCCATGATTTCTGCCATTTGTCTAATATAAATTTGTTTATGGTTGGTTTCAGATCTGTAGATGGGATTTTAGATTTACTCATATCTGTTTGAAGTGCTTTTTTGCGGCTTTGTCAGCTTTTTAACTTCCTTGGATACCAATGTGGCCGGACACAAAACAACATTTTATGAAGAAAATATATCTAAATAAGAACTAAAAGATTAACACAACGGTATTAGGGGTATTATATAAGCAGTTGATTCAGACTACTATGATTCAGACTACTATGATTCAGACTACTATGCACAACGGCATTAGGGGTATTATATAAGCAGTGGATTCAGACTACTATGATTCAGACTACTATGATTCAGACTACTATGCACACTTGAAGTCTGGAGTATTGAACAGTAGAAACATTGCAATAAAAGTGAAATGAGACTAATTCTCTTAAAACATCGTCGAATGATTATTATATATTTTATACAAAAGATTATTGAATAAAACAGAAATCTTCATCACACTCGTCTCTTAAGATATAATTATTGTAAGACTGTTATTCTTCAAAAAGATTCCTCAGTATTCACGCGCCAAAAAGTGCCAACGAAGGAAACTTGTGTCTATTACAGAGCAAACAAATACTACACAGTGATCCGAGGCAGAACTACTGGTCTTTATGTAAATAAACATTTCATTTATACTGGTATTAAGCAAGTTGACTATGAATGACTGTTGCTGTCAAAATCGACACCTTCACATTTTTACATCATATCATATTTTCAGAGTAGCACCAGAATATTTATATAAAGATCACTGAAAGTTATATTTTATATATCAACAAGTTACTGATATATTTCACACTTGAGCGATTAGAGCTGTGAAAATCGTCGCCTTTATATTTTTGACATCACATATTTTCAGTAACGACTTAGGCTAGTCTGTTAGATAAAGGCTGTCAGTCGTTAGATTCTAAAGATTGCCTCAATATACATTGATCTCTTAGATAAACAATTAAATATAAGATATTTTTGAGATTATTTGCACTCGTGGTGTAATGATTATTGTCATAGGAAATGAACACTGCGACTCAGGTTTAAATCCTAGACGGGGTTGTTTGCATTTCACTCTAAGGAACCGTAGAAATCCAATTATTTTATCCCCCCCCCCCAAGCTATGGGTAAATAGTAGGCTAGACTAAGCTCTTTAACCCTCATGTGACAACCGGTCGGTGTCGCAGATTATTTTGCTATTATAATCATTTCGACTCTCACTTGGTGCCCCATAACTATAACTTTCTGTTAAGTTAATTTTTGAAAATGTCACTAGCTGCATGAGTATTACAATCCTGTGCCGGACTAAAGAATGCTTAGTAATTATTTCCATAAATATGAGAGAAAGTAGTTTAGTTATTTACTGAGGATAGATGAGTTTTGAGACATAAGAAGACAAGTAGGTGGTCCCTAGTGAGGATATAATTCACTAGTAATGATCAACAACAAAAGTTTGCTAACCATTATACCACAAGGAACTTATAGATAGATAGATAGATAGATAGATAACAAAAAGCAGATAGATAGATAGATAGATAGATAGATAGATGTTATGAAAGAGGTAGGGAGAACTGAATTTAGACTGATAGTGAAGGATGAGAATATTCGTGAAATTAAATTTGTTGCAATTCTATCGACACCGATTAAATATAATTAAGTTCGAAACATATTGTATATGGGTTGATTTGAAGAAAATTAATGGAATATTTCTTTTTTATTTACCCAAGAATTGAGCAGATCGAAATGGCTCTAAAATCTATTTGTTGTCTGGGCAACAATTCAATTGGAATATATTTAAGTCAACGAAAAGAGGATTTGCATCAGATGAGGTTGCATCTATTATAAGTGCATTTATTTCTTTTTCTGGCTTTTTTTAATACAAATTATTACTTTGTTCGATCCGTTGGAATTGTATTAAGCGGTCCATATACGTTCATCTCTGTGAAAGAAATTCAAATTGGTTACTCTTATACTTTTGTCTTTCTTTCCCAGTCGTTCATTTTGTATCAGTATAATTTACATCATCATTTTATCTATTTTTCTTTATTTCTTTAATTCACTGTTATTTTCATAAAGAGTGCACATGTCCGTTTACTCAAACTTTAAATTCCTATATCTTCGAAATAAATTGGTGTGGTGGTTAATATTAAGCATGTTTTCTCTTCTTCTTCTTCTTCTTCTTCTTCTTCTTCTTCTTCTTCTTCTTCTTCTTCTTCTTCTTCTTCTTCTTCTAAACAATCATTATTGGAAAAACGTACTTATACAACGTAAATTAGAGTTTAAAAAAACAGTGAACCACAATTCCACATTGAGTGGCGTATTGCGGTAAAACCGTTACTAACGACATGGAAATGCATCAACTGATTGGTTTACATAATTAACCCTGTATGATACAGCACTGTGTCGCGGTACCCAATATCATAACATTTTACCCTGACACGGCAACCAAATATCACAGCGTACCGTATTGGGCCCCGGGGATAGTATGCTGTTCACGGTATGAATTATTTCCGTGACTACCACATGAGCCTCCGGTCAGTTGCTCTTTCAATACCCTCTGTAGAACTGGGATCGGCGCAACTCAGTCGGAGTGTCTTTGTGACGGGTTGAGAAATTAGTAGATATAAACTGCCGGATTTGCTGGCAACTCTAAAAAAATCAGTCAACACACCATCAACAATAACAACTGTTTTTATTCATATATGATAAGTAGGAATAATATATAAATATGTTTTGCACACTTGTTTGGATAAATAAAAACACGATGAGCTTCTTTTGGCGTTTTGTTTTATGCGAAATTCTGGAATCAATTTTAGCAGCAAAAGTCAATTTTTCCAGTTGCAATCTTCTTTAAGAATTTCCCGTAGCCAGTGACAAATTTCGTTTTTCTATCCAAACTGGGCCATCCCCGGGACCCAACTGCTTGTGTCGGTCTGTGCGTGTCGGTCTCTACGTTCGATCTCTCTGCTTTCACGAGTCTTTTTAAAAACGAGAATTATTTTGATATATACAATTGTATCTATATCTGTGTCATCGGACTGAGGTGAACTAAGTATGAACCCCAAGGTCACCCTTTTGATCTGACTGCCATGTCAAATCTTTTAATGTTAACACTGCAACGTTTCCTGTATATATAAACAATATGCAAAACCAAAAATGTACTTGATATTTTGGATTTTTGTATTTTGCACCTAAACAAACCCAATGACACTAACACAAAAAAAGTATTCTACACTTTTCCTTTTTCGTTAAAAATTAGTTGACGCCAACAAAAGAAGCCATCTTGTTACACCTGTGTTGAAATTTCATAATAACTGAAGTTTCTTATTGCACAAATTTACAATTCAGAGCGTCTTTTTCATTAAAAAAAATTATAGCTTTTTTTGTCAAGGTAAATTAGTGCTAATCGCCAGTCCCCAAAACAAAGCTAACTCATTGGTTTCTGATAGCTTGATGAACGTATCAACTTAGTGGGTGCAGTGACCTTTGCTTCTATCTGTAAACACGATAAGTAAAATAGAATTTATACAATATTTTGATTTTCGCATTTTAACAAAATCATTTCCTTTAACTAACAAAAATAATGTTTATCCTTTCCTCTTTCGTTAAAGATTAGTTGACGCCAACAAAATGAAAGAACGTGACGTAGTGAAAGAGCGAGACGCAGCGAACGCAGGAAATACACGCTTTTTGTGAAAAACAATACTTCCAATTTGAATTCAAATTATTTTCTGCTTCTCTCTTGATGAGTCCGGATTAAAAACATTCATATCTAAAAACGGGCCTAATTATTATTATGCTCTGATGATGATTTTTAATAAATCGAAATATTGTCAATATCAGAAATGAAAAAGGATACAAAAATATATTCATTTTAACAACAAATTTTGTTTTCATACCCTTTTATCTATAGATATACCGTCGGATTCATTTCCTTACTCTTAACTCATATAAATATAGATAAGAAATTTATTTTTAACTATTTTATCTCTCACAACTCTAGGTAGCTCTACTAGTCTTCATTGAAGACAGAATAACAAAAGGGTTTAGATCACATATTTCTGATCGTGATCTTAAACAGTAATCATTTATTTTTTCTGAGAAACTGAATTAAAATAAATGTGTTGAGGTCGATCAGTCAAGAATTAAAATCAAAAGATTAAAACTGAAAGTGACTAAAATCCATTTACAGAGTCCATTGCCAAAATCAATCAAATTTGTATCACTTCCTGTTCAACTGTTTTCGGTTATTCTTATAGAGTTATTCAAAATACTAAGTACATTTATTCAAAACATAAATACCTTTATAAAAATATGACCTTTTCATTCAACATTCAAAGTTTGTACTCGCGTATGATTCGACATGAATATTAAATGTTAACCTAATATTAGGTGGTCACACAATACGCGAAATACAAACCTTTTCTGTATGAATAGTGGGTCAAGACTAAATCAAAAGCAACTGGTAAACCCACAATTTTCAACTGCAAAAGTCAGTAAATAATCCTGGATAGTATCAGATGATACTCGTGTATAGACGGTATTTTGTGCTTTTATTTAAAAACAATTAAGAACGTTTAAGCACATAAGAATGTTTATTTAATTTCTTTTCTTTAAATGTTGATATTACAAAAATGATGAGAAAATATATGTAATGCTTGAATCGCTTACACAAATTACATAGTAAAAACATTTCTAGAATTTTTTTATTCTGGATTTTTGAAAAGAAGAATTATCAATATCATACAATAATGGACTTAGACAAATGATTTAACTTGGCTGTTACAACATTTCGGCCATTTTAATCTGAATTTTTTACAGATGTACGTTGTAGTTGGTAACCTGGGATTTTTAAACCGAACAAATTATTCAACACAAGGGGTTATATTGTTCTCATACTGCTTGTCCATCTTTAGAGGATATATTGACTTAATTAAGCCTTCCTAGTTCATTTGTTCTTGTTATGTCATTTGTTTGTCTCATTGAATCAGGTCACATGACTTATTCAGAAATATGTTTTTATCCAGTCGACCATTGGTGGAAGTATGTATTTAACTATCAGTTCCACCACGGGGAGGATGCGACTCAACGTCAATTTTCAAGCGGTTCGTATTTAGAGTTTTCTTTCTCCTAGACCAGTTGCCATACCAAGTCTAAATAGTCTATTCTATTATTTACCCATAGCTGGAGGAGAAGAGGTGAATCAATTTTCCAATGAGTCTGAAATGAAATGCAAACAACTTTGATTTAAATTCTGATTGCCGATTCCATTTAAGACGATAACCGTTACGCAATCTGCATTATTGGGGGGGGGGTATTTAGTGCTTTAGTGTAATCTTTCTGTGGAAGATGATAGACTATGACAAACAACTGAAGAACACTGGAGAGTACAACGTTCGATACATTTTAACAATAATGAAAAATCGAGGAAAATAATAAGAGTGCATTTTTTACAAATCATTTGTTTTGCTGTTTGTACTCTTTTTTTACAATATAGTTTCCCCTTCTTCTTCTTCTGTGTTGGTGAGTTCATGTATATTGAGCTGTTGGAAAGAATTAAATTAAATTAACTCTCTTATTTTCAAATTACTTATAAAATTACTTATAATAAGACAATATTACCACACAAAATATATATATATATATATATATAACCACACAAAAAACTTAAGCACGCACATTTCTGATATTCATCTCTGAAGATAAAGTTTCTTTGAAATCGATAAGACAAAAATAACATCTTTTTGTTTTCATTTTTTATACGCATTGTAATTGCCTTCAAATCATTAATATATTATAACATACTTAACAATACTTCATGCAAATTACCAATTACTTTTATAATAAGATATGTTGTTTACTAGTTAAAAGTACGGATGACCCGAATTATAACCGGGTATTCCTGATTACTCCATCACTAATGCCTATAAAATGTTGTAATATGTTCTTTTACCGGCTTAGAGGCTATTAGATAATAGATTATAACATTTTCAGCTATTTTAGCCAGGAACACCAGATGGAAGACACACTAACATGAGGGCACTGAGTTTTAAGTGTTAAACTATAAATGAAATCACTTTATATGATACCACCTCTTTTAACCGCAATGAACATCAGTTTAAGAATGCTACACTCGGCAAATAGCCATGATTTGGATTGTACTTGATTATTTAATGTTTTTTGTTGTCAATAAAAGAATTTATTATTTCACTAAGACAAATAATTTGTTTGTTTTGTCGTTGTTGTTTTTTTTGTTTTTTTTTTTTGTTTGTTTGTTTTTTTTAGGTTCAGTACGATTAATTGTTACAGCTACATTGCTTTCCACTAATTATTGCTTATTGTTCGTCTTATTGAGATCCTATCTTTCCTTATAAAGAACAAATTTCTAAATGGTAAAACCTTTCCTTGGGGCTCAATAAATAAACATACAAAATTCAGTAATTCAACATCAAACATTTAGTTACCTAAAGACATCAGATAAGCTCTTCCCAATAATCAATATACATTAGATTATCAAGTAATGATTAACAAGTTGCTATAACATATCATTACTACTGTGTAGTAAGTTCGATCTTCACTGGATAGCCAACACTTTTGATCTTTTGCAAAGATAAGATACTAAATACTTAAAAGATGATTTGATTCTTAAACCAAGCGAATACTCTCTTAATGGATATGTTCTTGTGTCTATAAACAGCAACCTAAAAAGCAAAAGAACGTTCCTAATTTTTTCCATAAAATACGAGAAACTCTGCGATAAAGAATAAGGATAAGACACTTTTTTTTCCATTTCACTTTGAGTATGAAATTGCTTAGCACTGCCAAATCTTTCAAATTAATGTTAAGAGAGTTTGAAAATAAGACAGTAATCAATTTTCACCATCAGTTCTAATCTACAGATTTTAAGTAATTTGTAAACGTTAACTCCCGGTCTTTTGGAAATTTCACTAATCCTCTGAAGTTTCTGGACATAAACCAATAAACATTGACTTATTGATTGGTCCACTTATCTAAGATATTGTCAGAAAATCAAGTTGAGCATGACCAGTTACTAAGCGGAGTCCATCTCCTCCCCCCCACCCCACCCCATGTGACATGAGGTGATACTGAGTCACATTGTACAGATAGCAAGTGATAATTCCTGACCTGAATGCATTTATATATCAGTTATAGTGACAGACTAATGACATTTCTTTTGTAAAGAGACGTGTCGATTATACATAACACGAGAAGAGATGGGTGGATACCTTTATGAAATGAACACTTAGTATTCGTATTCGACTGATCGATTCTATTTCCTGTTTATTTATGTAAAAAAAAGGTTTTTGAAAGCAGTCGATTGAATTCTTTCATGGTTTTCAATTAGAATAACTTCTTTTTGCTGTTATGGCTTAGGTATATGTCACCGCCTATGAGATAGTTTGGGCTCTGAAACAAATGATCTCAAGATTGAATTCTATCAATGTTGTTATTAAATCAATTGCAATTCTATGGACTTATTGCTAAAACAAAACCTTAATTATCATTTCTACTCCTCCTACTTCTATTTTGTAATCCTTAGCTGATTGTAATTCCTCGCAAACGCATATATCAAACTATGCAAACCAATATCTGTACAGTTATTTATGTCCATCGTATGAAAAAGCTGAAATGTATGAAATTCTGTTTTTTGCGCTTTTATTCTTCGTACGATACCTGGCTTTACATTAGCAATTCTATTGTTGGGATAGCATTCTGAATTAATCCACTGCGTGGTATTTATCACAGAGTCACATCTCCTCTCGTAGAGACATTCGAAGACGGATTATTCTGGATTAAATGGTGCAAGAAGTATTTCTTGTCCAGACCATTCCATAGATGGGAGAAATGGTAGATTCATATCTTTCTCAAGTCCATTATTATCAATTATGTCCCAATTGTCTCGGTCTGATTGTGAACTCATAGAGCCGATTCCATTTTCCGCGCTCTTAACCGTTATCCGAGCTGCACCGCCAAAACATTTGTTTGGATCAGTTCAAGCAGAACAATTTCTACTTTTCAAGCCAACAAATGTTTTCTTCAGTCATTCATGAAAAGTAATTGTACAAACATACTTAATATTAAAGAAGGATCTCAGTGAGGGACTTCATCTAGCAATAAATCTAAAAGCGCGTATTTCATTGGACAAAAATAACAAAGTATATTATGCTTGGTGCAGCAGTGGCAATGGCTGTTCGGTTGCTATGGTAGCGTATGACCTGGCAAGTCCAACCAAGCTACAAAGGCAAACTACCAACCCCACGGAAGAACTGATTTGCAAATACGAGCACGTGGTCTCATTCGCTAGAGGTTGAAGCCAGCTAAACTGGAGGAGGAATAAAGACCTACTGAGAAATGGCTGTTAGAAACGGTTATTACAAAAACAAATATATATGTATCATTAATGTATTTTGTTATAATAAATAAACGGTGCTCAATATCGGTTATAGAACATCATCATATACTTTTGTGCAGACAACACGAAATATTCATGACTCTCTCCTTCCAACCATACGTTTGAAGATCCTCCGGGTAGCATCCAGAATCCACACAGAGCTAATCGTTGTAGTTTTTTGGCTGGTTGACCTACATTGATGTATCATCATGTGTTGGTTTCCACGGGGGCAGGACACTGTTGGATAATAAATGACAAACCCATGTGTCCAGAATGTCTTGTTCGTCTTACTTGAGTAGGTTGTGTGCATTTATGTTTGGATACTGTAGACACAGAGTCAACGAGGGTATGGCTTTATATATTGTATATAAAGGGATACCCACCATATAGGAAACACTTGGTCCGGTGATCGCATTGGCAAGAAACTGACAATCTAGCTCTGTTAACTCTATTTCTCCGCTATTTCAACGCTCATATATATATATATATATATATATATATATATATATATATATATATATATATATGCTGGTGTTAGCATATTATATAGATATGTCGGTGCATACCTTTTTTTACATTCCAATATATGTTTGTTTGAATACATTTGTGTTTGAGTGTGCATGTTTTATGGAAATGTTGAGTCCGTATGCAAGTTTTATTTCATGTGAGCATATAAACAAATTACCCCCTCGGATTTATTTCTCAACAACTTGTTCACACAATTTAAACTTTAGATCATCTCATCTAACGGGGGGAGGTGGTGCTCCAGCCATTGAACTCTGCGACTAAGTACGAGTTTTCTTCTGATGCGTTTCATTATTCATCTTTGTGTTAGCAGCCGTTGAGATACACTGTCGAATAACAAGAACAATCGACCTGTTTTACTCACTGTAAAACTGATAGACGGCACTTTAAGAATGACTGGTCGATATTTCGTACTTTCAAGAAGTCAAACAAGACCTTCGCAATTTTGGTAGCAAATAGAGAAAATAATCTATACGTAGTGATTCTGTTTTGACAGTAAATTTTTGAAAAAGATAAATTTCTGTCCCAAACTTTAGAAAATAACCATAGAATTCTGAGATATTCATGTGAAATGAAAAGAACTATGTTCTTTGTATAATTATTTATGTACAGATATATACACTTATGTACGCAAATACGGACACACACACCGCCCTGTCGACTGGGGCGTTAGAATGCACCGACTGCACCTCTGCAGAGGGGTAAGACTCCCCCAATGGGGCCACCTGTTGGCCGTGTGTAGCGACCCGTGATGCTTAAGGATAGAGCCCAGGTGGATGAGCAGTTCATGACATGCAATACTCCACTTTGGCCCTTTCTTAGGGCGGTCGGAGAGGCCCCTCCGATCAGTCGGCTGGTCACGTCAAGCCCTAGCACCTATATGATTTTCCCAACCCTATTGCCCTTATGGCAAGTCCCAACCCCTTTTTATCATATGTGTGCTAGAAGGCGGTGGCTGCGGGTCTACATGTCCTGGGAATGACGTTAAACTCTATCTGATGGTGAGGTTCCAGTTTTGGAGGTTTGGGGAATGTGGAGCACCCCTTCATCACCATTGCTCCCTGGTCCACTCTGACCCGGAGTGGTAGTACCTGTTAGGGTCCCATCTATGGGTTAAATAGAAAAATGTATTTATAAAAAAATTGTATTATCCATTAAGAATTGATTTATTTCAAAACTTTATCGGCATTAAATGACTCACTGAGGTTGATATGCCGTAAAACAAAAAACAAAAAAAACAAACCAAACGGGGACACACACACACACACACACACACAACATACAACAAACAACACACATACAGCAAAGAAAAAGTCTTAAATACCGATAATATTAGCAGTTATAAATTTATTTTCACCGAGAGCCAAGCTGATGGCTAGGTGGGCGGAGAAATAAATTCCATAGCTGTGCTGTTTTAAAGCCGACATACTCATTATGATCGAAATAAAATGTAGTGGCAACCTTAAGAGATGTTTTCGGGGAAGATTCTGGTTATTTTACATTATCATTTAATCTTGGCCATAATCTAAACTCTGGAGTCAAAGAGATTTTCAAAATTTCCTAAAGTCATTACATTCATAGAATTACAATTTTAAGATTCTCATAATTACAATAGAATAAAGAATAGAATGATACACATAAACAGGAACAGAATTACAATTAAGATATTAAGAAGAAAAATAAAAAAGGATAATAAAAAGATAAAAATGAAATATAAAAATAAGATATAAAAATAAAACATAAAATATAAAATAAAAAAATAATTGAATAAATAATTATTACTCCTCACACCAGCTTGACTCTTATCCAAAATATAAATAACCACCCCTCCCGAGAGCCTAGAAGGTTTTCTCTAAACTTTTGATTTTGTAAAATAATTTTCGCCCTTTGGGGACCATTTCCTTCAGATTCTCAGTTTGATGAAGCTGGTTTATATATATATATATATATATATATATATATATATATATATATATGAATATGATATAATGAAAAACAAAAGATGTTTACAACTGCATGGGCTCATCAGGAGAGAAGTGTGCAAACCGTTTCTCTCCTGATGAGCCCATGCAGTTGTAAACATCTTTTGTTTTTTCATTATATCATATTCATACTGTCGGATTAATTTCCATTTTATTTTCATATATATATATATATATATATATATATATATATGCTCCCTAAACCCGGTAGAGCTTTCTAGAGGGGACTTTACCGAACTTCCACCGCTTAGCGTAAGGCAATACTCGTCTGTTGTTTACATACTTGAATTCTCTGGTGATCGTAACATATATCTCCCGATGTATGTATTTATCAGTTAAATGTTCGCCTCTTACCTGCAGCTGCTGACAGCCAAGAGGAAAGGGGTCGGACTGATGAAAGTTCGGTCGGGTTTCCCACCCTACTAGAAGCAGCTGTTAAATCTAGCCACACTGATGATACGTAAACGTCGAAACATGGTGTCTATGGATGACTATATATATGTATATATATATATATATATATATATATCGATGGAAATAAATAATAACTGCTAATATGACCGGTATTTAAGTCTTTTTGTTTGCTAAATATATTGTTCTGTATATAATTCCCCAATTATTGTGCATTAAGCTCCTCTCAACATGGACCCTACCAATTTTAACAATCCGATGTTAAAATGTCCTGCTTAGAATCATTCATAACAAGAGAGAGAGAGAGAGAGAGAGAGAGAGAGAGAGAGAGAGAGAGAGAGAGAGAGAGAGCTTTTGATTTGGTTGAAATTGTTTTTCTTGCTTTTCCGATCTAAAAAAGATAACAGCGAAAACTAAATAACAACACAATTCAAATCTCTTCTGTTTTTGTTTTTTGTCTTTTATTGTTGTTGTTGTTGTTGTTGTTGTTGTTTTGTTTTTTTTTCAGGTTCTTTTTTTATTCAATCAAAATTCCTATTATTTTTCATTTAAACTTGTCCCGCCGTGTAAGTGAATCTTCCGTCAGACCCAAATTGTAGTGCACTCAATGAGAAGGTCAAACTTTCTACATTAGTTTTTATCTGTGAAACAAGTTTACTATTGTTTCATAGTAACTTTTTTTTCGTTAAATGCCAGTTTCTTATAACCTACGGTCTCTTGGATTCGGCTTACAATTCCAGAAAACACCATCGATAGTATCCAAAGTTGGTATTCTTCATGGTACCTTCTTTGGCCGTGGGGGTAATATTCATATTGCGTGTCTAGGATAGGAATTGTCTAGTGGGTGCCATCCTTCTCCAGGTTTACAATTCAGTTTTCCTTTGTCTAGACCAGTTGTCATAACAAGGTTAGATAACTCAGTCTGCCCTACTATTTACCCATAGCTATAGGAAGAATAGTTGGATTCACACCTTTCCAAAGGAGATTAGCGCAATTAAAATGCAAACAGTCCCGTTTAGGATTTGCAGTCTGGTAACCGAGTTCCCTTCCTACGACGATACCCGTTAATTCACGAGTAAAGGCCAAACAAAACAAAATAGATTTGCCAAAGAAAACACGGAATTGAAATAATCTACAAACTTCTGTTTTCTTCTAATGCATGTTGATTTACAGTCATGAAATAAAGACATCAACTGATTACTTTCTACTTTTTAACCTTTTTTAGAATACCAACCCCTCCACACGATCCATATATATATATACCAACCCCTACACACACAGCTATCTATTTGGGAAGCGCGTGGTGTAATGGTTAAAGTCTTGGGAAATGGACTCGTCGCCCCGAGTTCAAATCCTGGACTTGGTAATTGCATTTCACTTAGCGCTAATACCCTTGAGAAAGGTATGAATCCTACTCTCCCTCCCTCCAGCTATGGGTAAATAGTACGGCAGACTGGACTCTTTAACCATGGTTAGGCAACCGGTCTAGGAGAAGGAAAATTCAAACCTGATAAACTCCGCTTAAGAAATTGACCTTGTGTCGCATCCTGTTCGTGCGGAGGGGTTGGTAAATATATATATATATATATATATGTGTGTGTGTGTGTGTGCCGCGAAGTTCAAAAATGAAAAAGTATTTTCATTCAAAATCTTTTATTTTCAATCAATCAAATATCCAATTATAACCAATTTGATTGACTTGTCCTGCTGATTGGATGGCAACGTTCTTACCTTGTCCAATGGAAGTGCATGGTGTAATGGTTAGACTCGTAGGAAATGGACTCGTCGATCCGAGTTCAAATCCTGGACGAAGCTACAGTTACCCTTGGAAAGGTATCAACCCAACTACTCTCTCTCTCTCTCTCTCTCTCTCTCTCTCTCTCTCTCTCTCTCTCTCTCTCTCTCTCTCTCTCTCTCTCAGCTATGGGTAAATAGGCTAAATAGCTATGGGCAGACTGGGCTCTTTAACCTTGGTTACGTAACCGGTCTAGGAGAAGGAAAACTCTGAATTCAAACCTGTTAAACTTTGCTTGGTGTGGTCACTAATAGAATAGGCTCAGTCTTAATTAGTGATCTATTTCACTAAAAAGAAAATGACCTGTGAGATGCCGTGTATCAGCCACTCTATTTCATTTGATATCTTTAGGTGAGAAACCCTTCTGCCAATTGTTTTCTATAGAAAATAGTGATGCATGTTTAGTGATGATACCAACACTTATTCAAACGTAACACAATTTAAATCTATTCAAATATATAATCATCTTTATGATTACAAGTAAACCTTATTATGAAACCAATTCTTAGATTCCTGGTTAAAAGATTTGGTTTGATTTGTTTTGTTTTACGGCATATCAACCTCAGTGGGTCATTTAATGCCGATAAAGTTTTGAAATAAACCAATTCTTAATGGATAATACAATTTTGTTTATCAACTTATGTTTTTCTATTTAACCCATAGATTGGACCCTAACAGGTACTACCACTCCGGGTCAGAGTGGACCTGGGAGCAATGGTGATGAAGGGGTGCTCCACATTCCCCAAACCTCCAAAACTGGAACCTCACCATCAGATAGAGTCTAACGTCATTCCCAGGACATGTAGACCCGTAGCCACCGCCTTCTAGCACCTATATGATAAAAAGGGGTTGGGGCTTGCCATAAGGGCAAATAGGGTTGGAAAAATCATATAGGTGCTAGGGCTTGATGTGACCAGCCGATTGATCGGAGGGGGCCTCTCCGACCGCCCGTCTAGCCCAAGATAGGGCCAAAGTGGAGTATTGCATGTCATGAACTGCTCATCCACCTGGGCTCTATCCTTAAGCATCACGGGTCGCCACCCACGGCCAACAGGTGGCCCCATTGGGGGAGTCTTACTCCTCTGCAGAGGTGCAGTCGGTGCATTCTAACGCCCCAGTGGACATGGCGGCTGGTTAAAAGAATCTGAAATGTTGGAAGAAATTTCTATAAGAATACTGAATTAATCATGTGAGTTTATATTACTAACAATAGGGCTTGCTTTGTAAATCAGAAGAATAACACGTTTTCTGCTAATCAAATCAGGGCAATGAGAGTAAATATTCACTTCTTTCCCGCACAGCCCTACCTGAAGTGATAGTACCTGTTAGGGTACCATCTATGAACCAAACAGATATGTTTGAAGATTATTAATATAGACATGATTACAGGGAGCCATATAAATACATGCAAATTATTTTATTAAGAATATTTAATCAAATCTATAATTGTTACTAAGGATAATTATTATGAATGACTTGAAGCTATATGCAAACAAATGATTGTTATCAAAAAGAAATAATTCCATAATTTTAATTAGTATTAGATAGGAATACTTGAAACTAAATACGCCGATAACTTTATGATAAAAAGTATCTATGACATATTACGGACAATTACGAACATTACATATGATAATTACCATCCTTCGGGTATAGAAGTAGAGCATTATTACACTGAAATATTCAAGTGCATGTAAACAAACAATATAATGACGTGTAGTTATCGAATAATTGAATGTTTATAGCTTTTTTGATTACGCGTGCCAATAAATTTCTCGAGGCAAAACTGATACTCTGTTACGAGTTGATAAATTCCCACGCATTGGGGAGGCTTATTCTTTATATCCAATTCACGTTCCGATTAATTAACAAGAGATACAACGAGAATAAATTAAAATAAGTTTAAGCACCACTTAAATGGCGAGAGATTAAATAAAAGCTGCAGAAATAAGATTAATTAAACGTTAAGCCAACAAATATTATGAAATCATCAATATAATTTTACAACGAAACTTGTGCTTTTGGTTAACATGATGTAGATATTAACAAAGTTTAGCCTAGATGTGGCAAAAGGTCAGAATTATGGGGCACCCAGTGAGAATCGAACTCACTAGCAATAGTCTGCTAAGCTAGCATGCTAACCATAAGACAACATGAGGTGCCTTGGTTAAAGATTATATAACTTAGAAGATTAACAACGTATTAATCTGAAAGTGTTCATCA
Organism: Doryteuthis pealeii; assembly: GCA_023376005.1. Taxonomy (NCBI): domain Eukaryota; kingdom Metazoa; phylum Mollusca; class Cephalopoda; order Myopsida; family Loliginidae; genus Doryteuthis; species Doryteuthis pealeii. The sequence continues at coordinate 113,691,447 of CM042144.1, forward strand.
GATGACGTTGGAGAAAGGGAATTTGAAAGCGTATTTACTCTATGTATTAAACCTGTTACGCGAGTTGAGACATTTTGCCCCCCACCACCTCTCTCTCTCTCTCTCTCTCTCTCTCTCTCTCTCTCTCTCTCTCTCTCTCTCTCTCTCTCTCTCTCTCCGATTGGTACGTGAATCTTTCTAATAGCGTGGGATTGACTCTTTGCAATTTAATTGTCGAAATAATTTTGTTTCTCATCTGATCTTAAACACAGACCACTGGAATAAGAAATGCATGTGTATGTATATGGGTGGGGGTGCTTGTTAGCGAATACATTAATTGAACATCATTTGAGATTTAAGTAAGGATGACTTGGAAATAAATTAAGTTGGATCTATTTGCCGTGTAAAAAGGTTTAAAGGACTGAGTTTATCTTACAGAGTATTTTTGATTCATCCTCCGCCCGATGTTACAAGACACTCGTAAAATTACGGACTATAATCAAAACAATTATTTGCTCCACAGTCTTTCAATAATGGAAGCTCTAGTTTGATGTAGAAGAATTATATTTTGAATGGAGAGACATTTAAAAATAATAATTTAATGCCTTTCTTTCGAAACTTTATTATATTAATTATCCTTTATTATAAAAAGTATTTAACTTTACTCAATAACCGTAGCTAATATTATTAAACAAAATGCATATACACCTTTTAAAGCAGTCTTTAACGCGCATGTGTGTGTGTGTGTGTCAATTTTTGAGTGAAAATTATGTTCCCATCTCGCGCGTGAAACTAGGTCTCTTCAAGTAATTCCTTAAAGCATTGCCAACTGGAGGCAACTGATTCAAGTACCTCATTTTGGCATTTCTTAGTCTGTCAATTGAGAAAATCAAGGCCGGTGTGTATGATGGTCTACAGATTCGGCAAGTTATGAAAAATTAATATTTCATCGGGATTTTGTCAGAATGTTTGATTATCATTCAAAGAAATTGTCAAGAATTTTCTCTGAAATGCACGAGTTAATTATTTACACTGAGATTTCCAGAAACGATTACCACAAAATGCTCGAAAATTTCAACTTTAGCATCAAGTTTCCTTTTCTTGCAAACTTCTCAGCTTCAAAATCTTGATATGGTGAGCAATGTGCAAAATGAATGATTCAACCAAGATTCGAAATTCATAGAGGAATGCTATCAAGGTATATGGGATCTAAGAGGGCTGACTATTGTTGGAGCATAAAGTGAAATTGTCCATAGATTGAACACACTAGAAAAACTATACGTGTAAACTTTTACCTTAACTTCTTGCTCCTAATTTGACCTGCAGTAACAATATCCTATGTATAAACAAGATGAATTTGTACAAGCATTACAGACAATCAATTTCTACTATTTTTCATTGTAAATTTTTAAAACATTTTTTTTAAATAAACACAAATTTGTTACATCCAGTATCTTAATGATTTTGGGGACTAAGCGAGAGTATCCTGTTATTCAAAAAGTTGATGTAAAAGAGAAACACTGGGGTAGTATTTGTATTCTGAGTCCAAAAGTCAAAAATAAGTATCAGATCTTAACAAAATTGTGTTACCCAGTGTAATGTTTTATTATTTTCTATTATTTGTAAATTTTTAAAATGTTCCATAAAATAAGCACAAATGTGTTAGATGGTGTATTTTTATGTTGTTGTTTTTTAGGGGGGGGTAGAAAAACTGAGGGTATCCTGTAGTTTAAAAAGCTGATGTATGTAGAAAACTGGAATCATTTTTGGATTCAGAGATTAAAAATTGCGAAAAACAAATGTCAGATCCAACTCAATGAAAATTGTGTTGCCCACTGTTATATTATCTTATACATATCATTTGTATATTGCCTTTTGTATTATTAAAGTAAATGACGTTTATTGCTGTAATGACTGAAGGAGATAAAATTGTTTATTGTGGCTGTTGTAGTTTATGTATAAACAATGGAATGTATCTACCCAACATCTCCACTCCAGGCAGAATGTAACACAAATTCATTCGGGGTTTTACTTCTCCTAGAATGGTTGCTTTACCAAGACAAAAGAATCCAGTCTTCCCAACTATTTAGACATAAATGGGGGTATACATTATGGATTCATGCCTTTCCTCGAAAAGCGATTAGCTCAAATGTTGCTTGTATTGAAATGCCTTTATTTATAGACGTCCATGCATAGGCCACAACAAGTGTCTATGTGCCAGTAGCAATGCAACTCTAGAGTTTCATTAAGAGATTAGCTGTTTTAACGTCTTGGCACGTTGTGAAATTTCAAGATCAGTCTCTTGTCTCTCAACACAGAATGAGTTATTCAATTCGCTGGAATTGACTGCATATCATTAAATCTTGATGTGTAATAGGCAATTCAACCAATTGTCCAATTCAATGTAAACAGCCAATTATTCATCTAAATGATAAATGGATACTTCAACTGTCTTCAAGTACTCCAGGGTAGAAGAATAAAGAACCTTCATTTTCATTCAAGGTTCGAATAATTGGACAACGGATAAGTTGAAACATAAAGCTGTATTCAATCCATTATTTTCTGCTCCCTATTTTATACGCTATCTTAGTTTTGCTACCTAATAACTAAACTTTGGTTAAAAAAATGTTCTTTTTTCTAGTGAATAGCAAATAATATTTGACCATTTCCTCTTAATACTCCAGTTATTTATGTTGAAAATATAATGTATTATGCCTATTTTGTTGTTGTTGTTGTTTGTTGTTGTTGTTGTTGTTGTTGTTGTTGTTGTTGTTTCTTCTTCTTCTTCTTCTTCTTCTTCTTCTTCTTCTTCTTCGCTATCTCAGTAACGATTATATTAAAAGTAACGTTTATATTGAAAAATAACTTTAAAAGTGTTTGACTATTAATAGTGCTGAACGTTAGCAATGGTAACATTTAGCAATTGGCAATGTCGAGGCAAATGAATGAGAGAAATTGATGATGGAATAAGCGGCAAAATAACCTATTTGAATATGATAAGATGCTGTCCATTCGAAATCAAGAATCACTGACAAATAGACCTATTATATGTCTAATGTAGATGCATTATTAATGATTTTACTATATCAATGGCTAGAAAATCAGAATAGAGGACAAGAATTCAAGTAAACATAAAAACACACAGAAATACACACGCATCTTCAGACGCACACTCACACACGTGCAAAAATTGAAAAATCAGAGAAAATCAAAACAGAAATTAAGACACAAAAATATGAAAATATGTAAACACTAGACCTCAATGATCTCCAATTTAGACTTTTAGTAGCGGGGCCAACATGCCTCACCAACAGAATTAGCAAACAAATAGACATCCTGCTACAACCATTCCTAAAACAAGATAAAATGTTACGTTAGAGACGAAATTCATGTTCTAAACGTATATAGTCTGCACAAAAAGCAGACCCTGGCACATTCCTGGTAACATTTGACGTTACCAGTCCATATAGCAATATCTCCCATGAATTAGGGGGAAAAGCCGTCTCATTTTGGCTGGAAAAACACCCAGAAATAATACACCCTGGGTTCAAATAAAAAAAATCATTACTGATAGCATAGAACTAATCCTAGATAATAACTATTTCTAATTCGACAACAAAAACTACATCGAAACTCTAGGAATTGTTATGGGAACGAAGATAGCACCGACCTACGCCCCCTAACCTTAGCATATTTAAAACAACACCTTTAAGAGATAACGAAATAAACGACACACTCACCGGTTCGTCATTAACATCTCTCGAGCTTATTGAATCTTCCCATCAGTGGTAGAGGTTGACCGACGTCCTGTTCCCTTATAAAGCGTCAAGCTTGTCTGGACACTTTTAAACTTCTCTAACCACTCATACACACTTATACGTCATAGGACACACAACCCGTATTGTGCTAAAATCCTCCGATTTTTTTCAATCCCTGACACTCCTTCCGACCAGAGAAATCGAATTACTTCCTTGATGCTTATTGCTAGTGAAGCGGCCATGTTTACACTGAAAAGACAGAAATCAAAATGATGCAATCATGCTTAAACTTCAATCACGTAATCACCCAAACGCCAACTATAAGCGCGCATGCGCAGAACGCAGTGTCACAATAATAAAGTTATATTATGGCAAAAGTGTGGATAATTTTTAACTCTCCCACGTATATATTGCTAATTTTAAATTTCTGACGAAAGGATGATCGGTTAAATGCAGTAATATTCACTAAGGTGTCTGCTATAAAAACGATTTCTCATCGAACTGATCTCACAGAAATTTCTCTAATTTAATTTGATATTCACTAGGTATCCTAACATTGTAGTCTTCATAATCCTAATAAAGATTTAGTAACTCTAACATAAAGTTAAAAAGAAATGAATTTGGCGGAGTAACCTATTGTCGGTATTAGACGATCAACTCCTTATTGGTTATTTAAAGCGTCATTGATTCATGTGTTAATGTTTCATTGTAATCATATCTAGATTTTCAGTAAGACATTGCATTTCTCTTTATAATCATCTATTTGCACAATTATACACTATCAAGTATTCCTATATAATACTAATAATTTGCATACAGTATGATTTCAAGTATTCTTATCTAGTACTAATCTTTTATACACAATTATGTGGTTTAAAGTATTTAAATCTAATACAAATAATTTTACACGGTTATATCGTTTAAAATATTCCTGTCTGTATTTCAGTCTAACATTAACAATTTTATTCAATAATAATCATTGGTTTGTATATAGTTATATGGTTACACCTATTTTTCTTCCATGTTAATATTTTACAAAAATATCTATTTGACCCAAACCTAACAGGTACTACCACTCCGGGTCAGAGTGGAACTGGAAGAAATGGCAGTAAAATGATACTCAGCTGTCTTCAGAGCTCCGGAATCGGAACCTCACCACCGGAAAGCAGTTTAGTGTCATATCCAGGACAATAAATATTTAAGATTTCTGACATAAAACAATTGTTTTCAAGCTAGTCTCACGAATTGATATCCTAATTTTGAAATCCTAGAAAAAGTGCTCAAGTATCTTAAGATTGTGTCAGACTGAAGTGAATGTTGTAGATATCCACTGTGTACTCCATGTTTCCTGTTTGATCTTCTATTGTTTGTTTTACTCAGTTCTGGTCAGAATGTCTTATGTTATCGGTTAACAAGTTCGTTTCACTCGTTCCATTTGTGGCTTTACGCTAAACGTGCTTCCTCTTTTTATTCTTATTCATCCATAGCATTCGTTTTCTCTTCGGTCTTTCATTTTCGTTTTCTTTACTCTTTTTCTACTTCTCTTTTCTGTTATTTTATAGATCTTCTTCTTCTTCTTCTTCTTCTTCTTCTTCTTCTTCTTCTTCTTCTTCTTCTTCTTCTTCTTCTTCTTCTTCTCAAACACTTTTTTTCTCTTCCTCTTTAGTTCATATTGCACTGCTGGCTTCTCCGGATCCCAGCATTTTCTCTTCAAATAATGACAGTCACAAGCCTAGAATTCTATTCCATATAGAAAGTGCCAATTATCGTCTCGTTTTCCAAAACTGAATTGATAATTAAAGCAAATTATGAGATAAATTAAAGAAATTTCCATAAATCAATTATACCAGTCAAATCCTTTAAACCTAAAAAGAAGTTTTATAAAGAATGTCCAAATAATTCCATTTAAAAATACTTTGTTTTAAGTTTGGCTGATTTTTATCAAAGAAGCCACGTTTTCTAACAAAAAGTTTTTAATGCATCTCATTTGATTCTTTGAGAAAAATGTATAAAAATTACTTTGAATTCAAAACTCTTTGAATTCAATAAAGATTAATATTCGAATCAATTCACAACGATATACAACTTGATCGGCTTTATCTTTTCATAAAGAAACGTTGAAAGATTGTCAATAAGAAATAATCTAATTAAGAACTATTCAAGAGAACATATTTTACACAATGCCCTTTGTATCTCGTATATAAAACACTAATTTGCACCACGAAACCCTTTTCAAAAAGTCCTAACACGGTCATTTGTAGGAAAAAATGTGTGCCAAAATTTGGAGATACAAACAAATCATGAAAACAGTTTACAAGATGAAGAAGCATCATTTACAATATTCTGTCTTTAATATGTACCTATCATGTATTTTACCAATGTTTATATTTGATAAAAATACACTTTCTCTTTTTTTTTTTTTTTTTTTTTTTTCTTTGTTGTTGTTGTTGCTGTCATATGATAAAAACTGTATCTTGAAGCGATATTTTTATTCGCGTAAAGTTCGAAAACTTAAAAAATATCGTGTCAATTTACAAGTTAATATATCTACGTCCCACTTAATCAGTTACTGCTACATAATCTATATGAAAAGGATCGTATTTTTCAAGGGAGATAACTGCAGGTATTTTAATGTTATTTATTTATTTATTTACATATATATTCTGCATTATAAAGTGCCAATTTATATGATTTTTATCCTATAACAGAAAATTGACACATAGTAGCGATATTCTTGTTAGTGCAATATACTTATAATGCTTTAACTTGAAAAATAAAGTTCAAACTGCCACTCTATAATTTTAGTATGGGGTCTGCCTTTATATTCATCACGAATGATCCAGTTTATTTTGTTGCGAGAACCGCCAGCAAAATTCTATTTTGAGAAAACGAAATTGGAATAATTTTACATTTTTTAGATATCAATATCCTGTGTTTCAAATCATGATTGCAAATTTTGAGAATCTTTTATAATTTGACATCGAGCTAAAGACAAGAAAAAAGGAATACAATTTCCAGATATGCTTATACGATCATCTTTTATTTGAGATTCATTTATATAGCCTAATACCCATTGACCACCTGACCCAAATCAATATCTGCGATTCTATTTCTAGTGGTCCGATATATATATATATATTATATATATATATATATATATATATATATATATATATATTGATGGCCGGCGCAGATTATCATGATACAAGTTAATCTCTTTCATGATTTAGGTAGGTTCCAGTCATCCATTTTATCTGTCATCACGTATATGAATGAAGAAGGGTCCAAGCTTTTAAATGATGCGTAGTGTGCCTCAATACTTCCAACCTACGAGTAAAATTACCAAATATAAGTATGTCAAATTCAACACGAACACCCGGTATATATATATATATATATATATATATATATATATATATATATATAATTTAATATACCAAACGTGTTGGTAGATCCTTGCGGAGAGAAAAAACCCAGCAGAAAGTTTGATTGTAAAAATATACTACCAGGAAGAAAAACATTTTTGAAAAAAAGAAAGGACTAAGATATTCGTACCAACAAAAAATAATCTATTGGTACAGTATTTGGCCAAAAGAAAAAACAATTTATATGTATATATATGTATATAAGATATATATATATTCATATAACCGCTAGGAGAAAGCTAATAAGTAAAAAGTGCTCGATACCTAAGTAGAGCCAATAATAAATATAATCTAATGAGTCAGACGAACCTACTATTAGTTTCGCATAAAGCTCTTCAGGGCTAAATCTGACTGTCTTGCTCCTTATCTCTACAGTCAGATTTAGCCCTGAAGAGCTTTATGCGAAACTAATAGTAGGTTCGTCTGACTCATTAGATTATATATATATATATATATATATATATATATATATATATATATTTATCTGCTTTCAAGTAGCTATTTCTATTTAACAATAATAATTTATTTGCAAACAAGTATAGGGTTTGGAGTAACTAATAATACTAATCTTTAGTAAATAATTATAAATTAAATTGACTATTCTTAAATGAAATAACTTACACACAGTTATATAATGTTCAAACAGTTCTATTCGACCTCGGTTCCGAATGGAGCTGAAAGTAATGGCAATGATGTGATACACTCTTTAAAGCTCCAGAACTGGAACCTCACCAACTGTTTAGTATCATGCTCAGGACAACTCTTTTTTGGAGGGGTTACTCCTCTGTATGGGATACAGTCAACGTATTCTAAGCCCTGTCGTCAGGACATTTACAGTTTTGTACTTCAATCACTGTATTGTGCATTGTCAATGGTCAGGAATTAATACGAGAGTTGCACTCAGAATATATATATATATTATGAATGCTAATAATTTTATATTTGAAATAATATTAACATAGAAATTTATTGTGAATGATTTGCGCAAGTTATACATTGTAAATTAGAAGAAAGTGGGATTGCCTGTAATCAGTAATTAATGCAAGCATTATCAATAAATGGGTTTATTCCGGAATATTAAGTCGCTTGGATATTTCTAGAGTTTGATATTTGATTATTCGCGTTAGTTGACAAAGTTAGGAAATCTAAACGTTAGCAAGCAAATACAAACAGTCTGGCGAAAGTAATGATATTAACCATTTCTATGAATGAAATAAAATAAAGGACAAATTGCAAATTATGGAAGTTAATAACTGTGTATACTTAAACTCCTTCAAATAGATGCTTGGCATCATTAGAACTTTACGCAAATGAATATTAAATATAAAAACTACTTCGGCTACAGAAGAACAACCACAAAGGAACTGCATATCAAGCACGCCTCTCATAAGTTGAGACGTCTCAAGCAGAACTTTAATAAGGAATGGTAAGCCTATCAGAGGAGATGAAGAAGTGTGTCACAGACTGCTTACTGCTGACTCCTATGGATGTGTATTTAAGCCTATCCCCTCTATATGGCATTAGTCACATATGCTGATTATATAATGCTCTTGGGAAAAGCATGAACTTATTTGTCTTCCTTTCCTTCGTATGGGTAAGATAATAGAGGCTTTGTTAAGACAACCAGTCTAGGAGATAGACAATTCTGAATTCAAACCTTTTGCTCACATATCACGGACCAGATATATATATATATATATATATATATATTATATATATATATATATATATATATATATATATATATATATGGGCAGACGGTATTTGAAAACACATGCATTTGATATTACTACAGCATCGGATTAACTCCTAATTAATTTATTTTTCAGAAATCAATAATAACAGACCCTATGTTGACTAATGAAATGAAAATGTATGCTGTAATTGTGGCATAAAAATGTGTGTTCTTGAAGACATTGGATACAAATCCTACGTTGGTAAGAGATTTCAATTCATTTCAGAAAGAAAAACAAAAGAAAAACGCTTTAACAGATTTAAAAGACAAACAAAAACAAACTCAAAAATCCCGCAGAATCTGGTGTGAAGAAAATTATCTTCAAGACAAAAAATGAACAGAATGATGACGCATAGATTCGTTCAGATCTTTCTGGGGTGCCAAGAATGATGCATACAAAATGTTCCTTCAAGTATTTGAAGGTTTGGGGTGTTGTCTATAATGAAGGACATGTTATGCCTCCACACTTTC
>CM042144.1:113705814-113708314 GCA_023376005.1 Doryteuthis pealeii
TGAAGCGGTCGAGAGTCAAAAAAATATCGGGAAAACTCTGGATGAAGCCAATCTTATATAGTAAATATCAAATATGTCAAAATACGACTTGATACTAATATAAATAGCGTCAAATTATTTCAATGTTGTTCTATTCTTGTTGTTGACAAACCAGAATAAACCGAAGCCAATAAATTCGAAACAAAACTTCATACTTCAAATAATCGATGTCTATTAGATTACGCTCTTGGCACCTCAAAGGAGTGTAATGATTAACGAGATATACCACTTGTGATATTGTTCTTATTCTGAAACCACTTTATATGTGTAGGTGGCATTTATAAATGCTTAAGTTGTTGATTGGTGCTGTCTTTGAAGCCAAGCTGATTTTTAATGATTGTCAAACCAGATTGTGACAGGCCTGTGACATTATGACTGATGTGTGTACAGATCGCTTAGTTTGTTAATTTGATATGCCAACCTCGCTTGTCGACAGTGGTTGTGTTTTATGTTTGGTAGCATTTCAAAAGGCATCATGATTCCGACATTTTCCCTTGACTCACGTGTCTAGTTAACGAGATGTTTAAATGCCGACGGGACAAATGCCCAGATGGTCAATCCTAGCAATCCGTTAAAATAAGTCAGTTGAGAGAGTCAGTCAGTCAAGAGGCATAACTTGCAAAGAGGACCGGCGGATGGGCAGTCAAATTCGAAGGCAACGGTGAAAACTTTGAAAATGAATAAAAGAACTAAAGACGTGGCCGAAACGATTCGCTTTCAAACAGTCAATACGAACAAACTTAATCTTCTTACCGTGTTAATTAGTGCTACTTCACAATATGTCTTGTCCAAATGTGTGTTGTTAGGCGGTATGGTCGGGTTTACTGTTGGTTATGGTAGGGTTAGATGTTTTATTTGCCATGAGTTTAGGGTGCTTTTGTAATTTGGGGGTAGGGTTAGAATATTGCTGTTGTGAGGTTTGTGGGGTTGAGGGAATTAATGTGTGCGGACTGAGGTATTTTGTGAGTTGTATTAGTTCTGCTTTGTATGTGTCGGTGGGACCTTGGAGGATTGGTTTGTAGTGGTTGATATTGTATTGTTGTGACTCTGCTTCTGTTATGTATTTTTAGTATCCATAATAGCAATATTAACCCATTATCTGGTAGTATGATAGTTATTTCCCTTATCTGTTAGTTTGGTGGATGTTGTTTTCTGGGTATTGATGGATTTTCTTTTTGTCAGAAAGAGATTGACGTTTTTATTGTGGTGTCTTTTGTTGGGGATGAATGCATATAACTATTTTAAATATCAATACATTTCTGAGACCCACTACAAACATAGCAGCCCTAATGTATATGAACGCTAAAAATGACCAGTGGTAGGTAACTTGGATACCCACACCCCATCCAAACAATAATGGGGCAATAAAATCGACATCAAAGACGCTGAGAGACCATTCAAATGACACGTAATCTCAGGGAAGGGGACATTAAAATTAGAAATAAGATAAAATAAAAACAGTCATTCAACAGAATTGTTTGACAAAGGACAGAGGCCTGTTTGAAATATTAAGTTTAAGATTAAAAGTAGATGATATGAATTTGAATTTGTATTATATATATATATATATATATATATATATATATATATATATATATATATTATATATATATATATATGTGTGTGTGTGTGTGTGTGTGTGTGTGTGTGTGTGTGTGTGTGACGGAAATACAGAACCCTAACACTATTGGCTGGGGGTCACATGAGCGAGAGTATAAAGCTACCTAAAACGGTCAGCTGTACTGGATTTCAACATGGAGGCGATTTTGGTGAAAGCCGATTGCTAAGGAGAGAATCGGATTCTGAACAATTCTGATTGTGTCGCCTGGGGGAGAAATATTGAATTGAAAGACGCAACATTTTCAATGATCCCAGGAATATGACATTGCCGACGACTCCCCCTTTTTCATCTGAAAGATGTATATTATATATATATATATATATATATATATATATATATATATATATATATTTGTTGTGTGTGTGTGTGTGTGTGTGTGTGTGTTTGTGTGAACAATGTGAATTCTATGTTGCCAATACAGAAAATATAACCTTGTTTAGCTTCATATAAGGAATCCTGTTTATCCTATAAGGTCATTTTGAAGTGCCGAGCGGGTCTAAACGAATTGGTAGAGGAAATGAACCTCAGTTCGTTTGGTTTTTCGTCGTTGCTTTTCCATCAATAAAATTGCAGAATGCACGTCGCATTTAGCTGTATTAAAAAAGACGGATAAACCATCTATTGTTGCTGTTCTGGACAAGATTGTTGAATCGAAAGAGAATTAATATGATTATAAAAAGCAATTTAGTTCGTTATTCTTATCAGACTAAAATTAATCAAGTGTAATCGTTTGCTGATAAGGACATACAACGATCAGAAAAGGAAATACTAAGCTGCTATAAACGAGAATTGAATTTAGATGCAGAACTTTAATAAGGAATGGTAAGCCTATCAGAGGAG
>CM042144.1:113713314-113783314 GCA_023376005.1 Doryteuthis pealeii
GGTATACGACTAATCATCACACTTCTACATTAAGTAAAACTAACAGAAGTGTTGTAAAGTAAGTTCAGTTTAGTTGTGATGTGACAGCATTGTAATTATAGTCGCAAGGTTATATTCATACATATTTGGAAAACATTATAAATGTGTATTACCAATATAAATCACTACGATAGAAAGTTGATATTTAGAGGAGGGGTACTTAAATTGTTTAAATCATTTAATTTTAAGATAAATAAATTAGATTTGACTTGCTATGGTAAAATAATTTACAATAATTAACACGCTGATTGTACAGGTAATTTCTACTGCGTTCGACCCTCACAGAGTGCATCATACTTGTGGCCTTGGGTAAAGATAATTAATATATCCAGAAGTTGCATTAGAGATCCTAAAATATATCAATTTAAATGTCAAAATTCAATTTCAAAAAGCAAAAGAGTTCAACATTTAGGGATGGTTACCTATATTCCTATACATTAGGCTTGGTTGTTCAAGAACCATATCTAGGCTAGAATTTTAAAAGCTGATTTTCAAGGCAAATATATTGTGTATAAGCTATGAGTAAGCTTGATACCTGCCACCACAAATCTATTAGATTTATCAGCGGACATCGATATCCAAACAGCCTAATCTCCAACATCTCTACAAGATGGACAACACCATTCCACTATCAACTACGGTAGTCCATCTTTGGTCATGTGATACGGATTACGAATTTGTATTAATTAAAAGAAATGAAAAAGTCGATAAGAGTTCAAGTATTCCTTGAAGCGGTCGAGAGTCAAAAAAATATCGGGAAACTCTGGATGAAGCCAATCTTATATAGTAAATATCAAATATGTCAAAATACGACTTGATACTAATATAAATAGCGTCAACATTATTTCAATGTTGTTCTATTCTGTTGTTGACAAACCAGAATAAACCGAAGCCAATAAATTCGAACAAAAACTTCATACTTCAATAATCGATGTCTATTAGATTACGCTCTTGGCACCTCAAAGGAGTGTAATGATTAACGAGATATACCACTTGTGATATTGTTCTTAATTCTGAAACCACTTTATATGTGTAGGTGGCATTTATAAATGCTTAAGTTGTTGATTGGTGCTGTCTTTGAAGCCAAGCTGATTTTTAATGATTGTCAAACCAGATTGTGACAGGCCTGTGACATTATGACTGATGTGTGTACAGATCGCTTAGTTTGTTAATTTGATATGCCAACCTCGCTTGTCGACAGTGGGTTGTGTTTTATGTTTGGTAGCATTTCAAAAGGCATCATGATCCGACATTTTCCTTGACTCACGTGTCTAGTTAACGAGATGTTTAAATGCCGACCGGACAAATGCCCAGATGGTCAATCCTAGCAATCCGTTAAATAAGTCAGTTGAGAGAGTCAGTCAGTCAAGAGGCATAACTTGCAAAGAGGACCGGCGGATGGGCAGTCAATTCGAAGGCAACGGTGAAAACTTTGAAAATGAATAAAAGAACTAAAGACGTGGCCGAAACGATTCGCTTTCAAAACAGTCAATACGAACAACTTAATCTTCTTACCGTAGTAATTAGTGCTACTTCACAATATGTCCACCCACTTTTCATGACATCTAAACAGGATAAACGCTAAGAAAAATGTCCTATGTTTAAAATGGTTGTTGTTTTTATGTTTATTTCTCTCTGGTCGCAAGAAGATTACGTGCATGTATGTTGCACTCTCTTCCCCAGCCATTACAACGACCAGCCATCATCATCATCATGACCACGATTATCAACAGTACTCCATAAACACCCTTTCAAAATAGCATCAGCTGCTTATAAGAGAGAAAGCTATCGTAATTATTTAACGGACATTTCCTATTTTGATTCCTTGCTGCCCAGTCATACAACACTGTTATTGAATTCGATTCTCGTTGGGTTTCTCATATTTATTTCCCCTGTGACAAACTAGGCTTAGTAAATGACAACTCGTAATTATCCTTGACTTGAAAAAGCCAACAGGATGCGTACAAATCTATGAACGGTGTTTGTTTGGGTTTTTGTTTGTTTTTATTGTTTAGATGTGAAAATGTTATTCGATCTAACCACACGGAAATCTAAACAACTATTCAAATGATAATCTGTCGACAGATTCTTTAACGTTTGTTAAAAGCCAACAAAATGAGTGACATTCATTTCTACTGATGTTCTTTCTTGATTTTGTTTGTTAAACCTTTTTTGCTTGTTCCTCAAGGCACAAATTTGCATAATATAGTTTGAATATTCTATAATTAGCCCGATTCTTGCTGTTATCGACACTACAGAAAATCTCTCTGTTCTTCCCTTGGGGTGATATTTGATACACACTTGCTTTGTAAGTTCTTGTCATTTTTATTCAATGATAATTCTTTTTATTGTCTTATTTTTATGATAATGAGAGAGAGAGAGAAAGAGAGAGAGAGAGAGAGAAAGAGAGAGAAACACAGAGAGAGAAAGAGAGAGACAGTAAACAGTGAGAGATAAACATATATATATATATATATATATATATATATATATATATATATATATAAACAGAGAGAGAGAGGGATATATATATATATAAACAGAGAGAGAGAGGGGAGAAAGAGTGAGAGAGAGAGAAAGAGAGAGATTTTGAAATATCTTTTTAGTTGTTCTGGTGTGTTAAAAGCTATTTTACCTTTCAGTCATCTTGGGATATCATTTCATGATTATCTTTGTAAGAAAGGAAATTTGTTTTTGTTTTTTCTTGGATATTTTGTATTATGCTTTCTTTTGATCTTCTTCAATCTTTCCATTTTTTTGTTTCTAGTTTCATTTTTATTTGTTGTTTTTATCTTTTATCTTTTATCTTTTATCGTACTTTTGTATTGAAAACATTGAATGCACCAGCTAAATATAATAAAGTAACACGTCATTTGGGAAAATGTGTCAAATATCATTATTTAGACCAAACTTAAACTTGATAACCTCTCATCAATGAAGAAAGAATCAATAATAAGTTCTGTAATTTTGACGATTTTGTAAATAAATTTATTTATTCCAATAGTTATTTATTTATTCATTATAGTGGCTGAAGGGACTTCACTCCTAAAGAAGTTTTATCGGCAAAAAAAGTGTGAGGTCACTGCTCTCACATCATGACTTAAGGCATCAGCAGCTACTACTAACTTCTGGGTTGTATAACAATAGATGTAGTAGGTCTGTTTATTAATGAATCAATCTTTTCAAAAGATTGTTGACAAGCTAAACGGCTATGGCCATTTAATGTCCTTCGCTAGCAGTTTGATGTAACGAAGATCAGGCATAATAATTAGTTGGCCAACATGTTGAAATAACAGTAAAAGTTACCAAATGAATTCGATAAATAGAACAATACTTGTAATCATGTTTCATTTATTTGATTAAAAAAATAAGTTCAAAAGACTACTTACCATATGAATCAAACAGAAAGTCCAGAGAACCCAAAATTAATTTACGAACATGTCACTTGAATAATCTTATATTTCTCAACAGCGCCAGTGATCGATATTTAAGCCTGTGTAATACCATACCTGTATGTCGCACTGGGGGCCACTTATTGGTTGTAACTGTGGTCCCATGCAAGTCACTGCACCCAAATTTAATTCGCTACCATTGTAGTGTAAATGTAATACCATACTATTTTTCTCTTCATTCTTTTTTCGGGTCCTATAAGTGGGTGTTGCGCCGAGGTCCACTTTTAGGTTGTTTTGTCTTCGGCTTTCTTTTCTCGTCTCGTGTAGGACTTTTAATTCTCAGGACCACTGTTGCAGACTATTTTCTTATTTTCCCACATCCCTCGTCACCAAATAAATATACATGTTATATAGCCGTCTTTTTACTTTGACGATACCTATATTATAAGTGATAATGATGTTATGAGGGATGAGTGGTTGTGTTTCTAATATTTAATCTTATCTTACGATTCAGAATAGCTCTTTCTTGCTTCTGAGTAGCAGTTTCTTACTTACTGATGTCTTAAGATGTTGTCGAGATGCCATTGGTTGTCGTTGTTTTTAGTGACCAACTCAGGATATAAATTTTTGTGGAATCACATTTTTATTCAATTTCTAAGTATGGATCATTAACCACGCGCGTGTGAGTTTAGTTAGCCACTCATTATTGCGTATTTCTATCTCGGTGACTCGCCACAGACTGAATATCTAATCATATTCTCTCACGCTTTCACGGCAAACGGAAAAGGGTACAGAATTAAGGTTAAGAGATGTCAATCAAATCCAACCATCCTAACAGCTAGATTTGAATTCAAACAATCTTCTCTACACTAACTGTGCAAAATTGATTGGGTGCCCGTTATTAATAAGGAAAAGTACAAAATGTCGTTTTTGAGTATTACTGATTAAATTATATAATTCAATAATAAAAAATCAATCGATTTGTGGAAGTCTTTACGGTTCTTCATTTGAAAGAACGAAAAGGTCTTCTTAAGGCCCAGTATGTTTAAATGTTACGTTTTTACGTAATAAATAATGAACACTAAATGAAAAAGCGGCCCCAGGTGTTACAAATGAATAAAGGTTTGTTTAATTAATGCAGGGTAGAAAAATACTTCTACCAAAAAAAATTACAGATATGACTTGTAGTCCCGTCGATGTGTCATGGTGGAAACTTTGCTTCCTGTCTGCGACCCTACAATACACCTGTCAAGGGATATAACTTATTCATCAAGTGGGTAGCTAGATATTTCGTTAGGTCGGGTCTTAACACCTCCCTTTTTTAATTTTCAACTATAGCAAGCACGCTTGGGTTTATTGTGCTTCACTCTCTTGCGATGTAATAGTTAAAATGTCTTTTTCTTCTTGTGGATGGTACCTGGCGCCCTGTTTGACTGTCCATGCCTGTAATTTCTAACAAATACTGATATGCCTACTGTGTGTCCTTTATTTTGGCCAGTATCTAGCCTTTGTTGCTGTTTTTGTGGTCGTAAAGTGTCCAGTGGGGTATGGAGCTTTTGTCTCTTAAGTGATTCTGCTTGTTTCATACTGTGTTTTACTCAACCGTTTGGTGTTGTTCGATACAAGAGAATAAATGATTATAGTATCTCCTCTATTGCTGTTCCCTTACTTTTGTTTTAAGCTGAGAAAATTTAAATGTATCCACAAAATGTTCTGCTTGACCATTGGATTGTGAATAATAGGGCGGGGATTAAACATGTGTGATGCAACTAGAACTACAGAATTGACGGAACAACTCTGATGTGGATTATGTTCCATTGTCCGAGACTAATTTCAAAGGCAGGCTGAATAGTTGTTTAAGAACGATAATGATAGAACGGGTCGGAAAGATCCATAACTATCGGAAAGCATTGATAAGGCCAGTAAAATCCACATATACCCGGAGTCATGATTGATTTGGGAATGTCCAGTGTGAGTTCACAATCCGAGAATGATTCTTCTGTGCTTTCATGGAAAGGATACAACTCTTGGCTGTTTTTTTTTTTTTTTTTTTCGATGTCTGGATCCAAGTTAGGCCAGTACACTACACTGTGAGTGATGGCTTTCATCCTATTGATACCAGGATGTCCAGAATTTAGCTGTATGGGGGGGACATCTGTCGTGGGGTTTGTGGGAATCACAACATGATTCCCACAAACATAAGACTCATCAATAACGGATAGGGAGCCACTGCGCTGTTTAAATTGTTGAAGGTCTACTATGAGATCAGGAGGCCATGAATGTCTAAGAAACTTGCAAACTTTTTATTCCATTGGATTCTGTTGCGTGTCTCGTTTTATGTCTTCTCTTCTTGTCGCTGAAAATCATCATGCCACCTTCGGCGGGCTGCGGAGCCTTTTCGTACATCAACTCTGTGTCTCTGCATATTGCTACAATTGTCTCGCTGGCCATGATTCCCGTGTCGTCTGTTAACTAACTTCTAGAACTTGCACACGTTGCAAACATGCTCAAGCACCTGGCAGCCCCCCCCCCACCGCTGAGGGGTGCACAAACAAACAAGTATTACCAGAGAGACGAAGATAGAAACAAACAACAAAGACAAATCAGTCAGGTGAACATCAATATTAAAATGGCAGAGATGAGGTATACATAGTACTTGCATTCATTCCATCAATTTCTATCTGCTGCTATCTCCCATGTCTGTCGAGAGGGGGGACACCCCCTTGTTCCTTTGGGGACCTCTGCTAAAGCTGGCTTCTAGTGGACAAGGTTCTAAGAGGTCTGTTCCTTTCGCTGCCAAAAAACTAACTGACCCTCTGGTCTCCAACAACTAACTCAACTCTATCCATCTAAAACTCAACTCACTCCTATATATATATATATATATATATATATATATATATATGTGTGTGTGTGTGTGTGTGTGTGTGTGTGTGTGTGTGTGTGTATATAGGAAAAATGAAAAAACACAGGTTTAAATGGGTTAAGTGGTGAGTTTATTGGCCGACGCTGTTTCGATCTATTAATTAGATCATCTTCAGGGCATTTGTTGGTATATGGAAGGTAATAAGAAATTATTTATCACAGAATAACGAGAAAAACGAGTGGTAGTTATTGTTATTCAGTCTGTTTAAAAAATTTTGAGGTTTGAAAAAAGGGACGGTTTTGAAATATGACGTCAAATATTCTATTTTACGGCGTGGGTATGGGACGGTGTATGTGTGTGTATCGAAAGGAAACATTGTACTTCAGTTAGTATATTGTCCATGATCTTCTGGAATATAGCATAGTTGTTTTTACTCCAAAGGTGTGAAGTGAAGTAAATTAGCAATTCCCTGGAGGTTGGAGGTGAGACCTCCAACTGAAATAGGCATCTGTTAGGTCTATTTTGGCAAAATGGTGCCACCATTGAGTATGGTGAAGATATCATCTGGAATTGGTAATGGGTATTGGTGATCCTCCAGTGCTGTCTTGAGACCAGTTGAAAAATCAGCATACAACCGAACTGAGCATGCGGCTTTTTCAGCCACTACAATGCATATTGTTCACTGTGAGGATGGTATTCGTGTGATGACCTTCATTTTCTCCTGGTATTTCAGTTCCCGATCCACCAGTGGCAACGCTGTGTATGGTACTGGTCATTTATATCTGAAAACAGGTTTAGCAGGGGTTTAAACAGAAACTTCTAAACCTAAGCTGGTTACATTACCAAACCTAAAGACCCATGTCTGTCCTATTGTTTACTCATAGCTGGGGGAAGGAAACAAATGGATCAATGCCTTTCCCAAAGGCATTTGCGTGAAGTGAAACAAACAGTATTGTACAGGAATTGAACTTGGGCCGACGAATCCATTTCCTACGACAATAGCTGTTACATTAAAAGCACCTCTACATGTGTGTGTGTGTGTGTGTGTGTGTGTGTGTGTGTGCATTGGTGAACGCGTTAAGGTGCACTGGAATATCAGATGTTTTAACAGAGCGTATCAAATGGTCGGATCGAAAGTGCAGAATAAAACAAAAACTGTTAGTTATGCTTTGGAGTAAAACGAAAAGCCTCAAATCAAGAACGCCAACACTAAATAAATCTCCAAGGAAAAATTCTCTGAATTAACGTGAAAAGTTTTTGACCAAATGCAACATAGCTTGATTGACCACTGTCAGTAAAAATAGATAAATTGCTACAGAATAATCTTTTTTTCTTTTTTTTTAGTATTCGTTGGTTTTATGCCGCTTTCTCTAGAGCCGTTTCCATTTATTGTTTGTTTCACATTAAACCAGTCAGTTTCCAAAGTGGAACATGAGTAAAAATGAGTCGTAAATTACAATTATTTCAATCGGTAGACGCATCAAAGATAATCAGTTCGCTGTTACACCGGAAAGTTTTGTTGGTTTTTGTTACGGTCATTCAGGAAGTGAGAATGGAGAACGAGATAAACATAAATCAACGTTGGATTAAATAACTAAACAAATAATAATAAAATAAATCCCTCGGAAGAACCTGATTTGTGAAAGCTTGTCTTTAGAGAATATAGAAAAATATTAATACATTTTTTTAAATCCTATGTTGTCCCACAGCAAAACCATTCATGCATCTCTTCAAGAAAAGAACTAAAAACTGAAAAAGTTTCGTGTTTACATCGTTTTATCAATGAAGAGAATCTGGGGATTTTGTTTTTGATGTAAAATGCAATTTAGTTATCGATTCATTTTCCCCTTTTTGTCTCTTTTTCTCTTTTATTTACACACTTTGCTTGTGGATTTTATGGTTATTCTTTTTAAAAAAGTTATTTGCAATCAATTTTATCTGCTTTTTACGCTCTTTTCTCTTTTACAATCTAGAATCATCATTATGTCATGTATTATTATTTTCCTTATTAATAATTGACTCATTGCGAGTTTTTAACATCAGTTCTAACTGATGAATTTTTACTGGAGTCTGGGTGATAATAAGTCTCCTCACTTCTCAAGAACTCTTACCAATTTTAACAGTGTTGTGGTCAGTAGCGTGTTAATTCTTTCTCTAATAACCAGTTCAAATAATTAGTTTCGTTTTCAAATTGTTCCAAGGGCACCGAATATAATTGATATTATAGGGACATTCGTGTTCCTAAGATTTTTCCACCCTCGGATAAGGTTCAGGTATTTTTCCAGCTTTTCAACTTTCTTCACTTTTACTGGAAAAATCAACATGATGACAAGTTCTCTGGTATCCTAGTCGGCATTAGGTTTCAATCTGTATCTCAAAGTCACAGAAAACTTTATTTTTTCTGGTTTGTGTATAAATTATTTGTCAGTATGATAAAACTTTAGTTTCTGGCACAATTCTCAGTGGAATTATTGCACAATTTCCAACCAAGTCGTGTCCGTTATTGTATTCATTTTGTGCTAGTTTGCTATATTCCCCTATTATGTGATTAAGTGTTTCATCTCTACCACCACATATTCTATACTTGCTATTCTACTGAGTACCAGAAGTGATTTTGCTTTGAAATAGTTAGTCATTACGGTATTATTTTTTGCTGCTATTATTTCAGTCTTTGTGAGATTTAAACACCAGCCTTAACTGGTGGTCTTTGACTGGAGTCTGAATGACAGCATCTCTCCTCGGGTGTTCAGAACTTCTCGGTATTCTAACTTTGCTACCTTGGATTATTTAGTTATTAACAGTTTTTTGTTTTTTGTCTTCACTTTGTACTACACTTTCTATTCTGTTACGTTTTAACTATTTTTGCATTGGTGTAATTAGTCATTATGGCGTTGTTTCGAGCTGCTATTATTATTATTATTATTATTATTATTATTATTATTATTATTATTATTATTATTATTGGTGTCGTTGTTTTTTGTTATTGTTTCACTCCATGAGAGTTTTTCACATCCGCCTAAACCGGTGGTTCGCTAGATGCTGAGTGACAGAAAGTCTCCTCTGGTCTCCAGGACTCTTCTGAGTATTCTAACCGATTTTAACAATGTCGTAGTTTGTATAGTCACGATTATTCCTCTACTCTCCAATTCACCCAGACTCTTTCCCAGACTTTTTGAATTCGATACAGTGGATTAAATATTTACCAAGCTTTGTTTATTAAGGCACAAGATAAAATGAGTGAATCGAGTAAGAAGATTGGTCTGTATCTGCCTGTCTATTTGCCTTAAAAATATTCGCTTTTACCTGGGTTTGAACTCTTAAATACTGAATCCAGATATGCAACTACCTTAGTTACTAGCAGGTTCCTCCTAATTGTTGCTTAGTACGGCACACAGTAAAAACAAGATGAGGAAAATAAGCTAAGAATATTTTCTAGCAAATTTCTGTCTGTCTAGAAAATCAGCATTGGAAATGCTTGTTTTTCACTTGAGTTCTAACAACGTGCAAATAAGAGAATAATCCAAACAGGAATTAAGCTCTTAAGTTTTACTAAGCTTTCTTAACTACGACACAAGATGAAATAAGGGAAAATAGATTGAAAGATTATGTAGCACCAATATTCTAAGTGGATTTCACCGGAATTGATAATCATTATTCTTAAATTTTGACTTTTTATGACGAACATCAAACACCGGTGACAATGAAAAGAAAAACTCAGCTAAGAAGCAAGTCCTTCTTACCTTCACAAATAGTAGTCATAGTTTCTTTTTGTTCATCATCTCCCTCTGCCTTTTCTTTCATTCAGTCGCAGATGGTGTTAACATTACTGGCAATATTTATTCCTGCTTGCAAGCATCAAGATTCTCTTTATTTTCGCCATTTCTCGTTATACTTGGCAGAGTTGGATTTTACTTTTTCTCCATTTTAATTTCTGTTCTATATTTTCATTTTTAGTCTTTTTTAAATAACCTTCTGTGTTCCCAATCGGGATTCTCTTTGTGGACATGACGAGCATTCAGATGAACGTAAGTCCCACTTCACTTTTTTCTCTCTCTCTCTCTCTCTCTCTCTCTCTCTCTCTCTCTCTCTCTCTCTCTCTCTCTCTCTCTCTCTCTCTCTCTCTCTCTCTCTCTCTCTCTCTCTCTCTCTCTCTCTCTCTCTCTCTCTCTCTCTCTCTCTCTCTCTCTCTCTCTCTCTCTCTCTCTCTCTCTCTCTCTCTCTCTCTCTCTCTCTCTCTCTCTCTCTCTCTCTCTCTCTCTCTCTCTCTCTCTCTCTCTCTCTCTCTCTCTCTCTCTCTCTCTCTCTCTCTCTCTCTCTCTCTCTCTCTCTCTCTCTCTCTCTCTCTCTCTCTCTCTCTCTCTCTCTCTCTCTCTCTCTCTCTCTCTCTCTCTCTCAAAACATTTTTCTATCCATAAACGCGCGGCGAATGAATGCAATTCACAGTTCCAAACGTAAAAAGAGAATCATGATGACCACAAGAGATTCTCATTCTTAAATTCTTTAGTGACAGAAATACATGACAGAAAGAAAAATAAGGAGGAAAGAAAGGAAAGAAAGGAAGAGTAAAAGAAAGAAAGAAAGAAAGAAAGAAAGAAAGAAAGAAAGAAAGAAATATATTTCATATTTATATATCCAAACAAGAATTCAACTTTTCTGTTACAGTTTTCTGTATATTTGTTCTTCATTTATCAAGTGTTCACTAATAATTTCTTAAATGTAACACTCAAATCCAAAATAATTTCTTAAATGTAACACTCAAATCCAAAATAATTTCTTAAATGTAACACTCAATCCAAAATAATTTCTTAAATGTAACACTCAAATCCAAAATAATTTCTTAAATGTAACACTCAAATCCAAAATAATTTCTTAAATGTAACACTCAAATCCAAAATAATTTCTTAAATGTAACACTCAAATCCAAAATAATTTCTTAAATGTAATACTCAAATCCAAAATAATTTCTTAAATGTAATACTCAAATCCAAAATTACTTGCGGAAAGACTGTATTTTGTCCACCTTGTCACTGGGATAAGTGTGAATTTTCTACTGATACCAGAGGTTGGCATTTAAGCCAGCCCATATTGAAAGCCAGCATTCTGGATATTGAGATCATTTGAATATCATAACAAGAATCATCTTTCTTAATTCTTGGATATGTATTCCCAAATGACTAGATTTGGTGATTCAGGCTTTTTTTTAATTTTAAAGTGTGAAAGATATTCACAACTTTCTTTTTAATACTGGTTTATTTCAACGGCAAGACATTTCATGTATGAAGAGATTTTTACTTTGAAGTTGTAAATTCAAATTATTTAAATGAGATGTATTGTTCACAAAAATGTTTATGTTGCAAGCCAGTCAGAATGATTAAAGGATGAAGCATTCATCTGAAGGAGGTGATTATTCAAATATATCTCTAAAGAAATGTCTTGCCTGTCCAACTGTATCAACCATTTTCAGACTGAATCAGATAATATAGATCAGCTTGAAGAACATTGCGACTTTTATATAGTGGTTGGTTGGTTGGTTGGTTGGTTGGAGTAGTATCAAAGTTTTTGTTTGTTTTTGTTTTTTGTTTTGTTTTTGTAATTTGTACTACATAGCCTGGGCGGGTTCATATGGGGGTAAACTGTTGCCCATGCAGCAAATCCTCCCTCTCCACACTGTCACTGTGATCCAAAAGAAAGGTAAGGTACCAGTGCGGTTTGGCAATGGTAGTGTCGCAGGAGTTAATTGGTAATACTGGATTTCAGCATCACACCACATTAGGGATTCCGGCTTCTGATTTGTTTTTTTTCCTTAAAGGCAGAGGTTTTGTATCGGACTTTTCCTTGACTGGCGGTTTGCCGAACAAGGCTAAGGAGCCCCTTTTAACCCATTTGAGGATTTATGCGCGTAGTAAGTACCCCAAAACTTACTACTATTGGTGTTCCTGTCGAATGAAATGAGATTAATGAAACGGTATATTTTGCGTTTGTGTGTCAGATAGGCAACAGTACCTTCAGATTTTATTTGGGGTGGGGGTTAGTAGGGGTAAGTCCACTGGGGCATCAAGATGGTTCTAATGTTCGCTGTGTTTATACTCTCATATGCACATGTATACGTAAAGCACGTCTGGTTATACCAGCATTGTTGAATTATCTATAGCGGTTACCTGCTTCGAAATTAGTAATTTATGTTGTAATTTTAATCGATAAATAATCGAATTAATATCCCATGACAACCAAAGTTATGAATGACCAGGACGTTTCACAGGTTTATACTTGAGCTTGATAATGAAATTGAAGCGGATATAAATGAATTTAATGCCGAGAGTGAATCGGATTTCCTCAACACTGACAAGAGTTCTAATACATGTAATGTTGATAATATTTTGCGCCAATTGAACAACAGTACAACATTGAAATAACAAAAAACAGTTACATATCATATAGGCTGCGGTTAATCATACCAGAATATTATTGCTATTGAAGCGTTAAATTTTGCAAATAGTTCACAATTGAACTGAAACTTTTTTTTACATAAAAGAAAATTGTAAAAATTAAAATTTCTCTTACATTTGACCTTTCATCAAATTTCATTCTATCCAATAGTTGATGGTATATCAACTCATCTTGGGTTATTTTATGTCTAGAAGTTATGGAATCGCGTTCATTGTATATTTATATTTACATTTCTGTGTAGTTCCTAAAGTGAATGTTTTTGCATAGACGGTCCTATCAAATACGAATGATTCTTAAACAAATGTATTTGACCAACAGATGAGACCCTAACAGGTACTACCATTTTGGGGAAGATTGGACCTGGGAGTAATGCCAATGAAGTGTTACTCAACACAGTTTCAGAACTGGATATTCACCATCAGATGTAGTTAAGTGTCATACTCAGGACATCACTTTTTATGGGGTATCTCACCCTTCTGCTGGGAATACAGTCGGCGTATTCTAAGCCCCGTTGAGAGAGTGCTAGTTTTAAGAAGAAATATCTTCTTAATTAAATGCTGGGATAGACATTATAAAATGATTATTTAGATTATGCAACTGTGCTACCAACTATTCTGTGGAAGCGGATGCCCCTGGGAAGAAAGAGAGAGAAAGAGAGAGAGAGAGAGGGGAGGAGAGAAAGAGTTTAAAAAATCAAGAACAATGAATAAAGTATCAGTTGTATTAAATACATTAATGTGTCTATGCTGACAGTTTTATATACAATATCGATAGTAAATAAATACACATAAAGTAATTTTTTTTATTAATTTATTTTAACTGCATATCAACACGTTTGGGGTAATTATATTCATAGAGGTTAGGGAATTGCGAACATTGTCCATTTATTTTTCACATTTTTGTGCAGTCTCTTAAGAGTTTTTAAGTTATATAGTTTCAAGTTCTATTTCAATCTTTTTTTTTTTGCACACAATTGCTTCAAATAACTAACAATAATATTCTTAGTAAACAATTATAGCTTGAAGTAACTATTCTTAATACAAACAATTTGCCCACAATTATATTAAATCAATTATTCTGATCTAATACTAATCGTCTATAAATATCTATTTGAGTCATTGATAACTACTCCAACTCCGGGTCAGAGTGTCAACCATGGAGTAATGATAATCAATGGCTACTCCACACTCCCCATATCTATATAACTGGAGATGCAGTTTAGTGTCTTACCCGGGAAACCCTATTCTTTTTTTTTGGGGGGGGGGCTTTACTCCTCTGTAGGGAGTACAGTCAGCGTTTGGTTTTAGCGTTTATTTACTATGGGTTAATACCTTGTTTACACTGAGTGTGGCGTATGGAAGAAGATGATTTTGGGTTCGTTCGAAGATTTCAGCCTCGAAAGTCACAAAAATGAAGAAATATTTTGAATTGATATTTAATGTTACTATTTTCCAGTCTTGGAGAAGAAGCTTTAACCGTACTGGTTTAATGGTTTTCCAAGGATTTTCTTTTTTAGCTCAAAGGACTCAACACCTGATCGCCACAGTGAGGGTGGGGGGTATCTATATAGCATGATAAATGCAAAATAAGCAACTGACATTAACGAGAAGAAAATGATTCTACCTAAAAAAAAAGAATCTAAACTGGACTTTGGATAAAATTTAAATTTTTTCTTGTTATATTTCTCGCACTTCCTGAATGTTTACGTAAAATTGGGTAAAAAATGTCAGAACTTTAGCTGTATGAAAGATTGGGTATTTGGTATATTATAAGATTTTAATGAAGAATTACTCCATGAACAGCAAAATGATATTAGAGTATAATATATATCGGGTGATATTATCATGTAATATTTATCATATAATAATTATTGTATATTGTTAAAGAGGCCGCCTCCTCTGTAAAATCGTTGTGTGACCATCTCTGTATCGGACAAATTATATATCTGGTCTTTTTTTCAGGCCGCATCCATCCGCGGGCGAAGCTCCGTAGCTTTGCTCGTGAATCTAGGTATCTTCGATCCCGAGACATTTAGTCAGTCTTGTCATTGGTATTAATTTTATCCTCGGTCATTTCCACAACAATCACAAACTATCTTTATAAAGTCAAAAGAATGCACACAGCGACACACGATGAAGAAGCCTCAATGATAGAAGAGCTAAGGATTTGTGACAAAAACGATCTTTGCTGTGTAGTACGCTGCTTTCTCCTTGGTTTGCCTTCCTAGGATATTTTCTCGAAATCTTCAGGTGTTGTTATATCTTTTGCGCGATCTAACATTCAACTCTGAGATTCTGAATGTTACATGTTCTTTCTTACTGTTTCTTCTCGCTACCTCCAGTGTTTTCCTAGGGTCAGAAATCCTGGATTAACGGCACCAATATAACAAAACTGGGGGTCGCACTTACAGGTCACTATTAATATAACATAATGCTCTAACATCCGAGAAGTCGTTGCTTATTAGTAGACGCACAGCTTCAATTGGACCCCTGCCAATTTTCAGATCCCTGTACATGTTGGAATGGTCCATTGTTACAATTCAAAACTTTCGGAATTTGGTAACAGTATCAGTCGTTAATTGTCTTGCCCAAATCTGCTTAAGTGTTTTGTTTTTATTAGAAGAAATGGAATAGTACTTCAAATAGCCGAGGTAATTTCTTCAGTGATGAATGATTTGAACAGACACTTGGCCCCTTCTGAAAGAATAACAATGCCTTTGATTAAATATAAACAATATAATAACCGCATATAGAATAGAACATAATCAACTAATCACAACTACAGATATACAAAACAGGGTAGACAGCATCTGGATTTGGTATATTGGCCCAAATCATCTCAGAACTTATTAGTGCGTAACTAAAAGTGTTGACCGCCTTATGTTTGAACGTAGCCTCTCGTGACTGGCGGGAATTTGTTAACTCAAAACCTATCAGTGTGTAATTACATGCATTGGCTAAGTAAAGTTTGAACGTAACTACCGAGGACTGCAAGACATTTTTTTGTTGCGTGTGTGCTATGTATCTTTTGCGATGAACTGTCATCTCAGTCTGGAACTCAGACGCCAACTGACTTCAGTCATTGAATACATAACTCATTCATATGGTCCTATGTCAGCCACTGTACCTGATGACTCAGCTCCGTGACTACCTCATGTATCATCGGCTAGTTGCTCTTCCGATGAGTTGCGCCCACGTTGTGTTCCCTTGATCCGCAGAACTGGGATCGATGCAACTTGGTCGAAGCGTCACAGTAATGGATCTGAAGCTCAGTGAAAATCAGCTGACGTAGTTGTTGGCAACTCTAAGAACGAGACAACACATCGTTAACAATAACACCGGTTTTTATATATAATGGAGAGGATAAAGATAGACTGGACTGCGTCACTTATTTTATTGGAGTTTTTCTTGGTCGCAAGGTCTATTTTTTCTAGAGGCAGAGATTTCTTATTTCGGCAATTTTGAAGTCTCGTGTTCCTTTGACAAACTTCCCTCTAGCTCTCCGGTCTGACTGACTTTTTTAACAATTCATAGCATCTTTATATAGAAAAAAAAAAGTGTTGCTATTCTGCAATCGTCACAAGTGTCAACCACTGCTAACTCTCAGCCCCTAAAATAAGTCCACACTTTGATTTGTGACAGCCTTGATAAACACATAATTTCAGTGGCCCGCAGTCACTTTTGACTTTATCTGTAAACACAATAAGTGGAATCAAAATTTATACAATATTTTGATTTTCCCATTTTAACAAAAGCATTTCCTGTGACTAACAAGACAATTTTTACACTCTTCCTCTTTCATTAAAAATTAGTTGACGCCAACGAAAGGCACTCACCGTGTCACATCCAGAATCTTATCTCCCGCACTTAAAACACATCTCAAATCAGCAATTGTTCAGATTAAGTTTAATCCACCCCCGAAATATATTTTCAATGTTTCCAGTCACATCGGGCTGAAAACCTCTATACGGCCCCAAATCAACTACTCACATTGTCCTTTCCAGAAAATGTATAAAATCTATTTTTCTCAACAAAATCCTGCTGTAAAAAAAAATCCGATTATTCTCAAAAACAAGTAACTTCAATACAGAACTTTAATAATTCATAAGTGCATTTCTTTTTATCTATCAAAACTAAATCCGGTCTATTCATTCGGAATTGAGTCATCTGTTTGTATCTAAATTCAAAAGAATGTTATGCGTCTCACCTTCGAGGATGATTTCTGGTATGTGCTTATAACATTTGTCAGTATGGTCAATCTTTTGTCTCTTGCACAATTCCCAGTGGGTTACTTTTTCCACCCAGTCATGTCTGCTTTTGTATTCCTTTTGTTGTAGTTTGATTAATTGGGTTATTATTTAATTATCTGTTTTATCTCGTATGCACCTTTCTTGTTTATACATAGGACTCCAATTATCAGAGGTCGAAAAGATTTTTAAGGTGACAAATTAAAAAATTTCATCATTATTATTATTATTATTATTATTATTATTATTATTATATCTATATTGGTAAAGGCTTTTACTATAAGACCAATTTGGACGAGTCCGTTTAGTCCCAATCGACTTCCTCCTTCTTAATGTGATTACGGTAATTTCACAAAGTCACAGGTCACTAATTTTACTTTGTCTTAAATTAAATAGAAACTTCCCCCGTAATTCCACCCAACTCTTTATTCAGCTGTATAATTCTGCCACGAGATTGTTGATGAGATTTTCCCTTGTTTGTTATTACTAATTTAGATATTTATCAATCGACCTTTTTCACTTCCGAGATGACCAGACAGGATTTATTTTAAAAAGTAAATGAAAGAAATGACAAATGACAAAAAGAAAATAATAGAAGTAAATTACAAGGACCAGAGGGAATTTCTAGATATTTTTTGGTTTAGGACATATGCAGATATCATTAGGATACAAATCAATCACTAGGAATGGATAATTGATTTTAGACTGACACAAATACAAACAGCCAAGTTCGAATTGATCTTATTATTTTCATCTTCATAATAATCCATTTATAAAACTTCGAAATAATAAATGAAAATCGAAGTGGAGTTATTACAAAGTTATTATGTTGTATAGCGGCTTCAAATTCACGACGCGTATGTTAGTAGTCAGCTACTACCGACTACTGGACTTCAATAAACTAGAGATACGTATGTACAAAGAGAGGACCCTTCTTCATTTTCTTCGGTGTGTGGGTGGTGAAGGCACAGAGCTTACAATGAGTGCCCGAGGGGTGTTTGCTGATGGGAGACGTGAAGTGTCCTTTCGGCTGCCGGCTGGCGTCTCTGTGGTCTGACTGCTGTCGGCTTGACCCTCTGGCTTTTGTATTGACGACACACCTACGCATCTTTATCTTTTGATCTGATAACGGATGTTTGTTATATATTTCTTTACCTTCTCCCTACTTCCTTGACCGGAAAGCCTCGCTTTCGTTTTTCCCTTTTTTAAATATATTTTTTTATATTTTTCTTTGTCTTTTTTCCGGAAGCTTCATTTTCCGGCCGAGGACAATACAACAATTATTCAAACTATATTGATATTTTTGGGATAAAACCAGAAGAATGTGAATGGTTCGCAAGTTTTACAAGTTTAGGCCACCCTGTTGCCGCGATTTAGAATATGCTGACTGTATCCCCTGTAGAAGTGTAAGATGCCAAAAAAAAAGGGTTCCAGTTTATGACACTAAACTTCATTTGGTGGGGAAATTCCAAGGAATTCCCTTTTAGTTATTGTCTGTTTTCCGATTCTTGTTTTCTTAGGATCTATTAAATTGTGAAAAATACACAAAATATTTACAAATTAAGAAGAGTTAATGACGAAGCATAACCCTCACAATTATCTTAATTTACATTTGGACAAAATAACTGATTTTTACATTTAATAAGGAAATATTTCTATGCTTCTCGGTAAATACATGTTATTGTAAAATGTATTTCCTATTAAACTTTCACAATAGATTTTGTCCGCTAAAAAAAGCCATATCATAAACACATCGCTTGTGTATTTACTTCTCATACTGTCGTGTAAAAGTCACTATAAGAGGAATAGTAACCTACTTCTAAACAAAACGAAAAATCTAAGAAAGTCCGGTTGGTGTAGGGGTTAAGATGCTCGCCTGTCAGCTTGACGGTCGGGTTTCGAATCACGCACAAGGCGGTCTTCCTATCTATAGCTCTGCTGATGAGGCCTAATAGGCCGAAATGTACATACAGAGATTGATTTTTCTCGATTTTTTAGCCTTACATTTAAATAGGTATGCCCGCCTAATTAATTAATTATTAATTAATTAACTTTCAAAATTAGGTATGACTTCAATTAAGCACATATTCTCCCAAAAATTGTCGGCTAAAAAAAGCCATATCATAAACACATTGCTGTGTATTTACTTCTCATATATATATATATATATATATATATATATATATATATATATATATATATATGCCAGCTATTTCATGTAGTTGGAAAACATGATATTAACTAAATCACTAGAAAATAAACTTTAGAATCACACACAAATCAACAGAATGGAAAATGCAAGAATATTTTTCGCAGATGACAGACATCAATAGTTTTATTCTAAACATGTACATATATTTTATATTTACAAATGAATGATTGAGGTACTGTTCACAAACAAACTTTCATCAACTTCCATAAAATGACGTCCACATTTGTGAATATGTTTCCTGATTATGTCATATTTTAAGTCACTAGATACACAGAAAATAATTCCCAAACGAGACTGACTACGCGATGAAGGAATCAACAAGTTTGCAACCGTTGAAATCGAAATCAAAAATTTAATACCCATGCATAACTGAATTAATATTTAACTCGCAACATAAGCAATGTTCTGTAAAACTCGTTTGCTAACCACCACTCTACAACAATACTTCTATAATTATTTTAAAATCTTATGTGACACAAGGCAGAAAATGAAAAGTATCCAGTCAATTATGAACTCAATAATTTAGAAATGATCTGCGGGACTAACTTGGTTAGCGTTTCTCCATGGCAACGTTACTAGGTAGTTACAAACTTCTGCTTTATACAGCACACAATCATTTTATAGGGAGAGTGTCCAGTGATGATGAAACTTTAATACTTTTTGTCTGTCAGATTTGCAGCTTAGATTTTACTTCACAAAATGCCAAAACATTTTAACATAAAATTATCTAGCTTGATTGGCTCTTAAAGAAAGAAAAAAGAATAAAGATACAATTTCCTTTTTCTTTAGTTTTTTTTATTAGTGAAAAGCTATTCTATATATATACTCAGTAATAATACGCAGTTGGTGGTAGCTAATCCTTCAAGACTAAGGGTAAAAAATACCAGAAAAAACAAAAGTTTGCTGTATAGTTTGGTTCATTGCAATCAGTGGTGCTATGCAATTAGAATTAGTTTGAGTTTTTGTTGTGATTGTTGTTGTTGTTGTTGTTGCTGTAAACAGAAAGGTCATGCATCATTAAACTAACAGGCGTTTGCTTTGTCGTTTAAAAGCCGACTTTACAGCCAGATTTGGTGAAAGAATTGACATCAAGTGAGATTGATGGAAAATATCAAGCAATTCACTGCCCAGATGTTTTACAAGTATTTTTCACCAATAAACAATTTTGTACAGAAACAACAAAGGAAGGCAGACAAGAAGAAGAAGAAGAAGAAGAAGAAGAAGAAGAAGAAGAAGAAGAAGAAGAAGAAGAAGAAGGAGGAGGAGGAGGAGGAGGCTTTATAAAGTTAATTAAACTTGACCGTAAATTCATTCATTATTCTCCATTAAATATTTAGGCTATGTAATGAACCAACACCTTTGCCACAAGCAGGATGTGACACAAGGTCAATTTTTAAGCAAACTACTACTGGTTTGAATTCAGAATTTTCCTTGTCCTAGACTGGTTACCAAGGGTTTTAAAAAAACCTGGTCTATTATACTATATTCCAATAGTGGGGGGGGGCAACAAATGGATTCAAGGTTTTCCAAAGATATTTGCCCGAAGTGAAACACAAACAACCTCGTCCAGTAATTGAACTCGGATTTGCAATTTATTTCGTACGACGATAACTTATGCTAAGCGTGCCTTTATATTTAGGCATTTTAATTGTGAACAGTGCAACGGTTGTTGGCAAGAAAAATGGAATCGGCCAGTTGAGTTAAAGTTCCTGAAGATGTTTGCATTTACTCTGTTCAAATGGTATGAATTCATATTTTCTCTTCATAACAATAAGTAGATCAGATTGGGCTTTTCTAACAACCTCTCAAGGATGATTTCACTGAAATCAAAGTGAATTGTGCACTTCTACGCACAAATGTTGAGGACGACTTCCAGCCACCGCTACGCCAACATGCGGATGTTTAGATCTTGTTAAGCTACAGGACATGTGAAGGGAATGATCACTTTGCTAGAGAGGGAGACAGAATCCATTAGAAGGAAGGTCATCAATATATATTCAGCCATGACATTTATTTTCCATGGATTTCTACAACTTCATGTCAAATAAGTAAACGGTAAAAGTAAGAAAACTCTGCTGTCTTCAAATGTTTTAAAAAATCAGCATTCGAGATCCCCTTTTCACTTGTGTTAGATGTACGTCGCAATATTCTTTTTATATCTGTTTTACTTTGCTGATATTTTTGTGGTGGAGATAACTATTATCAGACGACACTCGCATCAATATAAAACAATGTTTTAAATTGTGGTTCAATTACAGTATTATCCGCCAAGGAAATTCTTGCTATTCAATATTCCTTCATTTTTTAAGACATGGTACCCACATAATATGTTCTACACTCACAGCTTAGATAATTCCATATACATTGCATAGTGTAGCTTTTGACGTTGTACGATTACAGGGAGGAATTATTTCTCCATGAAATAAAACGTTTTCAAATAATTGATAGGTTGCCAACTAATTATGCAGAGTAAGTATAAAATTCAAAAGGTAACTGGTAATTCTTTAGATGAATACTCATGGAAAATACCAAATAAAATTATAGGTTGGTATTAACCTTTAATTGATATTTTAGCTGTTCTCTGATTGGTCGGTTCAGTCATGTGAATGGGTTAGAGGTCAGAGTAGTCCCAGGCGACGAACGAAAAGCGCGAAAATGGTTCTCTCCGCGCATATTGGTTACCTTTGGGAAATTGGATTTTGAAACTTTTGTAACAACCCATCCAATAACAACCCATCCAATAACAACCCATCCAGTAACAACCCATCCAATAACAACCCATCCAGTAACAACCCATCCAGTAACAACCCATCCAATATATGTGGCTACATCCTAATAAGAAGCAAATAAATATTGATATAAATTGTGAGGCTCTCCTCTTTTGAAGGAGTATACACCGATCATAGAATCGTCTCTAAAAAAAATATGCCCAAACTTACGCAGAGAAATAGCAAACCAGTAAAACTGTCATATGACTGGTCCTTACTTAACAACAGGAATATATGCAATCAGTAAGTTCGATATTCGTCAGGACATTTAAAATATGTCATTACCCTTCTAGAAGCAGTAGTCAAATGCATACTGACCACACTAAGAGCCCTTGGGAGAAAGAAGCATTTAGATAAAAGAGAAATAACATAAAAATTATCCCTACTTAATAAAACAAATCCAACTAACACCAATGTTCAAAATCTTAAGTAAGCTCAGATAGAGCCAACGGAAACGAACAAATAAAATACATACAAGAGCAAATAAATAAAATCAGAAATTCGGTAGAAGATAGACAATCGCAGTTAGCATTGAACGATGAAAGAAGTAAGCAGAAGTAAAAGCACCCCTATACCAAAGCTAAAAGCAGGAGGCCAAGAAGATAGATACGTGAAGTGTAATGACCACTTCAAGAAACTGCTGGAACCCCACCCCTAAAATCATAGAAAATTATGCGCCAAGAATCGATGATAGCTAACTAAGTAAGGAGACTTCACAATGAACGAACAATGTCCTAAAAACAATAGAAAATGGAAAATCGAAAAGCAGTAGGCCTCGATAAAGTAACACCATGTGTATTCAAGACAAGGAAATTTGACGACTTACATGTTAGACTAAACAATGCATTGTGTAAGCAAAATACAATTGAGAAATGAACGAAAGGCTGCAACCTCTCATTCCCCCAAAAAGATAACTTCGGAATCACTAAGAACTCCAGAAATATAACCCTTATTGCCATAGCTGCAAAGATTTAAAATGCCCTTCTTCTCAATCGCATCCAACCTGAAGTAGAGAAAATCTTTAGAAATAACCCAAACAGGTTTCGTAGAAATCTATCAACAACTTTACAGATTCTGACTATCCTTCGAATCGTGGAAGGCGTCTGTGCAGAACATTTTAAAGCAACACTACTCTTTCTAGATATCTCCTAGGCATTTGATTCCATCAATCACAGTGGAAAGTTGGTACAAATATTATACGCATATGATCTCTCTGAAAGGAACAGTCACTGTTATAATGATACTCTACAAAAACACAAAAGCAATGCTCCGTTCACCTGATGTTAACGTTGATTTCTTTGGTATTAGCCCTAGATTCCTACAAGCACAATATATATATTTATAATATGGATATACTACGTACTTAGAACGTCATTAGATCACATAACAGAAAAACACTTCACCCTAAAAAGGGCAAGAAGAAAGGCGATATCCACACAGACTATTACAGATGCTGACTACCTACATGATCTGGCACTTCTAGAAAGGGCACCTGCTCAATCAGAATCACTGCTTCATAGCCTAGAGAAGACAGCAAGGGGCATTGGTCTCTATATGAACTGAGATAAAATTAAGTTCATGTGTTTCAAACAAGAAATATGTATCTCACACTGGATGGTAAGCCTCTGAAATTAGTATTCCAGTTTAGATACCTTGGTAGTATTATCTCGATAATATATAATATATTTTTGGACCAAGGGGCAACCTGGATTCAGAGGGACATGTTTCGCTTTGCACCGTCAACATCCGGTTGTTTGTTAACAGATGATTTTTAGACGCATTTTTTCTTTTAATTATAAAACTAACTGCTAACTCTAACCCTAACTCCTAACCCCTAACTCTAACCCTAACAAACAACCGGATGTTGACGGTACAAAGCGAAACATGTCCTTCTGAATCCAGGTCACCCCTGGGGTGCTTAAAGGTAACTTGGTCCCATATTGTTTATAGAAATCGATGACAATGCAACGAATTGGAATTGGAAATGTATGGCTGTTATGAAATATCCATCATATGGAAATCTGATCTCCATGATAAGACACAGCGAGAATTCTTCCAAGCCATAACCGTATCAGTGCTAATGTACGGCTACACTAGCTGGACCCTAATGAAGCACTTAGAGAAAAAGCTAGACGTGAACTACACGAGGATGTTGAATGTTATCTTGAACAAATCTTGGAAGCAGCATCCCCCAAGAAAATAACTGTATGGTCACCTGCCTTCTATTACACAGATCATGTAGGTGAAGCGAACAAGATATGATGGAGAAGCAAGGACGAACTCATAAGTGACGTTCTCAAATGGACACCTACACATGAATACACCAGTGTAGGCCAACCATCAAAAAACGTACATCAATCAGCTCTGTGTGATTCTGGGTGCTGCACAGAAGACCTGCTAGGGGTGATAGGGACCGATACGGATGATTGGCAAGGAAGAATTGTGGGACAGTGCTACCTGATGATCATCATCATAGTTTCATTAGGCAGAAACAGTTTCAGAAAAATAATTATCTCATTAATTAACGCGCTTGGAGTTAATTACCTTTTCCTTGCGAGTTTCTTTTTCTTTACTTTTTATTTTCGCTGAAGAAATAATCGAGTATAAAACTTTTTTGACATTCTCGTTACGTCATGTCACACAAGCAAATGTTGTTCGCTATCAATGTGCAGATTTCGTTGTCTATTATCTAATTGCAGTTTTAGGTCGGGAATTTTTTTCTTTCTTTGTCTTTCTTGTTATTTTATCAAACGTCGGTTATTTGATATAACACAATGGAATCTGTAATCTATTTCTTTATCACAAGGATGTCCCGAAAGTAAAAAGTCCTATTTATTTTCATGTAAACTATAAAGCACTATTTTTGTCACATATAACTATCATTAGCTGTGCATTTTCGCCAGCAATGGACAAGTCCGCATATTGTGTTCTTCATAGGGTTGCTTCAAAAATATTGTCCCACAACAGCAGAGTGGTGATGGGGTTACAGTAATAGAGGTTGAACCTCTCCGCCAATAAACCGTGATTTTCTTACTTTTTTATGATATCAGCTGAATGATTGTCAGTCAAAATGTAGTCCAATATAAAAGAAAAAGTGTCTCATTGATTACTTCATGCAAAGAATTATATACAGGCTCGAAACCTAAATTCCTCAACCATCACTCTAGACTGAATTGTGACATTTTCTTGTGAGGATGAAATTTTCCCCTTCAATGTGGAATGAGTATATTAAATATGAAAAAAAAAAGGATCCTCAAGCGTCTGTGCAGTTTTTGTAATGCTGTGACCCCCTTCCACCTCCAGTGAGTCTAGTGGATATTTATGTGACCTACAATCAAAGGTCAATCAGGAGAACTTTCGGTAAGAGATGAACACAAACATGAGGAGGGGATTTTTGAAAAAGAGCAGTTGTTTACCGGGAGAACAACAAAAATTTCGGGACTAGCAAAACTTCCTCACTCCATACAATTTGTGAAAGATTATATACTTCCTTCGTTGTGGGTTCGGGTATGCATGGATCATGCTCATATTAAAAGAATGGGGCTATTTATAATTTTTAGTGGACTCATTTTCAGGATGACTTGAAATATTTAAGTTTGCCAACAGAAAGGTTACCTCTATAAAACCAATTTTAAGAACAATATTTTCATTGAATTGGGTCCCTAAGACTTTAGTTTCAGATAACACACAAGAATTTTGTAACGATATTTGTCATCATGACTGAAGCATATAGGATGCATCGATTATAAAACTCCAACCTACCCCCCCCCCCATAATCTAATAGAATCGCAGAAAGAATGGTGTAAACTTTGAAAAGGGGATTAAGAGCATTTTCCCCATTTAATGATAATATAGAGACTTACCAAAAATACTATCAAGCTATAGAACAAATCTTCACACCAACACAGTAAAAGTTCCCTCCGCATTAATGAATAGGCGGATTAGAACTTCCATAACAAATGAAAGTGTATGCCATAAAAAAAACTCAGAGTCGAATTCAGAGAAAATGAATTTTATATTAGAAACAGGACACAATAAAGCAATATTAATTTTTTTTTAAAAACAGAAAAATATCGAATATATAAGAAGCGATGAATGGATACAGACCATTCTCATGGGCGAAATAAAATGTAAACAACCTCGACGTGAATTTAAAATTGCCTTGCTCAGTCCATTTTCTTGAAATGTGTTAAATAAAACCTTGTTAATTTTACAACATGTAGCATACTTAATTTTTTAGTATATATAATAAAGTGTTGTTCTTTATTCTATGTAGTAATGATTTGGACTATAAATTAAATATTCATTGATAAAATTACGCAATTCCTAAGGGTATTTTGACGTATGTAGTGACGTATTTTCGTTCACAGTCAGAAACCGAATCTCCATTATATCTAAGATATATCTAACTATATGCAGAGAGATAGAAGTACATGACACATGTACTTCTATCTCTCTGCATATAGTTACTGTATTTTTTCAGCATATTTATCTAGCTTTTAATTTTATTTTCTTATCCATCTATAAAAAGTAAAAGTAAAGTCGTCGGGTAGTCTAAAGTCGAGGGAATCTATCCTAGACTAAGGAGATGGTTTTTGCGTCTGAATTAGAGCTCCGCATCAACTATTAGCTCCTTACTTTACTGCAAAGATCCCTGCGCTACTCATATACTGAGTTGGCGAGGGCCGGTATCGAACTAGGAACCTTGTGGCTCCTACGCGGATGCTCTCTATTTTAAAGATGTCATTTACTTCCTTAGATATCTTCATTTCTTTATTTACGGTGATTAAAGCTACTCTGACTTGAGTTGGGGGATCTTTTCGATGTTCTAAAGTTCCATTGAATTCTAATTGTTCTGATTTCTCAATAGTTTCTCTTTTGTTACATTATCGAATCATATCAATTCTACGCCGACTGTATCCACCTGCAGAGGTTAAGATCCTCACAAAAAAGGGTGCGTCCTGAATATGACACTCAACTGCATCTGATTGTGAGGCTTCATTTCTGAGGATCTGGGGAGTGTGTAATACCGCTTTATCGCCATCACTTCCAGGTCCACTCTGTCACAGAGTGGTAATACGTGTTAGGATCCCATCTATGAGTCTAAAAGATCTGTTTAAAAATATTCGTTTTCGATAGGAACATGTGCCAAAAAAAACTAGAAACAACTAAACACAAAAGGTAAATATAAACGTACAAAAATACGATTTCTTAACCTATAGGCACAAAATAACCTGAGACGTTTTGACATGCCATTAAAATCAATCAATAAATCTTGTAACAAGCCCTGTAATTAGATCAACATGAAACATATGTCAAACAACTGATTCGATAATTAAAAATATAAATTTAAATGCTTGTTGATGTAAGGGACATAAGCCATAGATAATTACGAGTACCTAGAAGTTATTTCCCTTGTATATTTTTGTTTCTAAAGTGTTTTCTCGATTGATATGTACCGTTGTATTGTGCGAAATGCTTTTGCTTATAGTTCTTTCTCGATAATAAATTTAAAACTCAATATGCTAAGGATACCCCAAAATCGGCTGCTAAAGCCATCTAATGTTTTTTTTTTAAAACGAATTAAAATTAATTAAATCGATTATTTGAGGTCAAACTTTTGTCTAAATCGATATGTAGTAACATAATGACCATCAATAAAAAATATCATGGGATTTTGAGTATGATTTGCAAGTTTTACCCAATATTTATTTAACATTCATTTTTGACATGAGAATTTTCAGATTCACGTGTAAAAAAAAATTGATAATTATTGTATTTTATGGAAATTTCCACAACAAAGAAATTCTTTTTTTTCTGAACTTTTTTTTAGGTATGTTTTAAAGTCAGTAATCCTTAACTTTTTCCTTGTAAATTCCTACCATAAAATGAACTGAACCCTCATTTTATGTCCACGTTTTTGCAATAAATGTTTTATTTTTCTTCAAAGTGGTGTTATTTATTTGAATTAATACTATACATGTATATACATGCAGTATTATAATGAAAATGTTGAATAATTGGGTGTTAAACTTTTTAATAAAACAAAAAAAAAAGCTGCTATCTGTATCTCTTATTCTCTAAATAATGGGTTAAAGCATAGAGATACATACAATTTGAGTGCATAATCAGAAAGAACATACAATTTTACATAAGAATACCAAATTTTGTCAAAATTGCTCCAAAAATAAAGAAACGGTGAAGAAATCACTGAATTTCTTTTTTTTAATGGTCCGTTATTTGACATATTTTTGAAACAAAATCATGTCCACATTTGTACCTCCAATTTCGGGGCTTTAAATTCTCATAACTTTTGAACTACTGGGAATATTTACATAATTCAAACGGTTCTGAACTCCATTTAAACAGCTCTATATAACTAATGTGATTAAACAACAATAACCTCAAATAAAAAAAATCAACTGGGAATGCTATATATATATATATATATATATATATATATATATATACAGATATATAGGTAAATTTTTTTCCTGATGAAACAAGGAAATCACAGTGCTCAACTACAAGTTGTAGGAGCTTTATTTATTTATTTAATTATTAAATATAACTGTTTTTTGCAGGCATCTACCCAAGGTTTTCGATCTTTTTGCTCTTGTCAGGAAACCTTTAATTCCTCTGGTCTTTCTGCAAAAACATTTTTTTTCTGTTGTTTTTGTTGAGGACTGCAATTATTTGGTTGATTTTTTGGGACGCTCAAAAAATTCGAAAAATTATACAAATAAATTATATGAATAAGTTTTTATTGTTCACAAAGTTATCTCCCTTTAACTGTTACCAATATTCACTCTATTTCAGAATTATGTAATCAAAAAGTCATATGCAAAGAAACAATGCACATTCAAATTTCCTGATGGTAAAGTCCTGTCAAAATTTGGTAATCTTATATTTTAGGGGGGGATGGTGAGTTTCATTTATCCATGCGTTTAGAAAGTATTTTTTTCTTGTGTGGGCATGCCTTAAATATTTCAGATTTTTTATTTAGGCTTTTTTCATTAGAAATTAAGGATTTCAGTATCCTGAATTTTTCTGTCACACACAGATTACATTTTTTTTTAACCATTTATGTAGCATTTGGGAGGGTCTAATATTCTCCACTTAATCTTATACGGTTTTTTTTTTTTTTTTTTCAATTTCCATATTTTACTTGCTAAAGAAGTCGCTTCTTTCTTTTCCTTCTTCCTAAAAGATTCTGCAAGAGAATAGTATCTTGTTTTAAAATTGCCTTGTGTCATTCCCACATGTTTCATTGGTATTAGGATGATTATCACAGGTGGTTGTGACTTTTGCTTCATATACAACCGAATCAACATTACATTTTTGGCTCAGGGGATAGTCTTCCTTAACCCTGCATGAACAGGTGGAGTTTGTTTTAGGTTTAGATTTTGTTGTAATTAGGGACTTCATAGAAAGCCCACATGAGTAGCTGTTTTTTATTATATTTCTATTAAATATTTTATATCTATTTTGAGGTGGGAAGCGTTTGTCTATTAAATCTAGGAATTTTGCCCACATTTGTTGTTTTAGAAAAGGGGGGTTTAAACCAAATTACCTTTTTCTGTTTATGGATTTATTTTGTTTGGAGATGTTTTCTATATAGTAGTTTTTTTTTTAATCCGCTGTCTTTTAGGGCTTTATTATAATAAGGAGCTGCTTTTTCAAAAATATCTTTATTAGATGACAACTCAGAGATCCTCCGGTTAATATTGGGGACTAAGTTTTTTTTTAAATTAATGGTGGGTGGTTGAAATTTACGTTAATATACTTAAGTCTCATTTTGTTTGTGATATGGTTTATATATATTATTTTTTAAATCTAAATTAACATCAAGGAAATTGACATTTGTTAGGTTAGTATCTATGGTTATCTTAAGTAGGTGTGATTATATCTTTACGTAATCTATCCAATGTTTTACCGCAACAGTCACGTGAAATACAAAGGCTGTCATCACGATAAATTGCGAATGTATGTGTAGGAAATTTTTGTTTCAGTGAGTCTAGTATATATAATCCCACTAAATCACAAATTCCCGCACCGTCATATCCACCCATGGCGATATCGAAGTAGTCTGATGGATTTGATTTTTTTATCCATGATTTTCCTTCATTAAATAGAATCGTCTTACGTGCATGCATTATTGTATCAGTCTCTAGTTTAGTTATCTTGGTAAATTTTTTTAGCAAATTCTTGCAATGGAATAACACATCAACTGCAATTAACTGGTTCAAAAATATCCCCTCTTACACAGTTTGACATAGTTGATTTTTACCCATCAATCACTAAAAAAACTCTTACTTAAAACATTAGAATTTGCTAAAAAATTTACTAAGATAACTAAACTAGAGACCGATACAATAATCCACGCACGCAAGACGATTTTATTTTGAAGCCTTACTTAGGGGTCTGGGGGTGGGGACCAACGTTTGTTTTTAAAAAACTTTCACTTTTCAGCGCTTTCAAAACTGTTTAATAAAAACTTTTTTTTAAATGAACATTAATTTTATGTAATTCTTATATTAGTATTACATTACTGCGTATTGTTTTTGTTTTTTTTAATTTTCAGTAAAAATTTTGCGTGCGCGCTATTTTATATAAGTACAAAACATTCTTTGATTTTTCAGTCACTATTTTACACAAGTGATATTCTCGAGGAAAAAAAAAAAATTTTAGCTGCTCACTTCTTCAAATAAACTTTCAGATCATTTTACTCAAAATTTCTTCTAAATAATGGTATTTATAACGATAAAATTAAAATTATCTCAATTCAATTGTGGAGATGTTTTTATGTCGAATTTCTGTGAAAATTATTTGACTGACTTACAGACAAAATATCTTTTTAAACAAATTCTAAGTCTTGCTAAAATATTTACTTTTTTCTAAAAATTAAATCATTTTATTCAATGAAACACTGCTGAACATGATTATCAAGAAAATGTTAAAGTTACATGTTCTGAATTTTACGAAATTTCACATCTTGTAAAACGGAATTTATTTTTTAAACCTTTAACAATCTTTAAAGTAATCTGATTAATTCTTGTCTTGTTTGTCTAGTGTCACGTAAAAATAAATCAAAATATCGCTACATGATAGAGAAACTTCATTGAATGAAATCAACAAGTACCCACCCAATCGGAAGCATTTTTACTGTTTAATGAATATTCATGAATAATTTGGGGAATCTTGTGTAGATTCAAGCGTTAAAAACAAAACAAAAAAAAACGCTGTTTTATTATTTATATTTGTTTATTGGCATAATAACATTAATTTTGTCTCAGACAATTAAAATTTTCCAGAACAAATTACGAAAATTTTCCACAATTTTTGTCAAAAATCACCCATTTTTCCAGTACTGGAAAATGTACATTTCATTTTCCAGGACGTGTGGGAACCCTGCACGGCTAATAAGTGAAACAACATTGAAATCCGAAAGAAAGGTTAACATAAGTTTATTACTCTTTTGGTACAAAAGATATAAAATCAGATAAGAGTCAAACGCACAGTTCTTTAACAACAGTAATTAAACCTCTGTAGCAAGACTAGCTATTACTCAACCACTCCCTTATGTACCATATTATTTATGTTTCATTGGATGAGTCCAACTTTCTTGGAGGGGAAATATATGCCCTCACAAAAATCTTTACACAAAAATAAAGAGCAAAATTGCAATATATTGAATTATAAAAAAATGTAAGGAAGGATAACTCCTGACTCAGAGTTTTACGTTTTTGAGCAGGATCAAGGACAAGTTTCAACCACATTTTTTCCTTCTCCTAAACTGGTTGCCTTACAAAGGCTAGTGAACCCAAGCTGCCCTACTATTTACATATGTTGTCAGATTAACTCCTAATCAAATTTCTTAAGATTTAGGTCATGGTAGGTGGAATTGCTTGATTGAAGAGAAAGAAAATGTAGGTTTTGATCTGCCCTACAACTGTGACCTCGTGCCAGACTTATATTTTCTTTTTCTTTTCTTTTTCAGGTATTCTTTTAAATTCACTGAAGAAATCAAGAAATCCAGGTTGAAAGTTGCTTTGTAACGAACAAATTTTTGTTGGAAGGAATCAGATCTTTTTGAAGAATGACAGTTGCAGATGAAACAAATTTTGGGGTTCGGTCATCCTCCAACCCCACATTATTCTTTGAGGTCACATTTGATAACGTTCTGGACTGTACGGGGGGGGTCCAGATCTGTTCACTCGCTACCCTAATTATTTTGTATATATTTAAGTCAAAGTTTATTTTTTAAACTTTTGATGGGGGGGGTAGAATAAAATATTGTTTTAACCCTACAAAGATCTTTGTTTTTTTTTTAATTTTATTTTAATAGCATGTCAAGGCATAAAATAACCCCAGATGTGTTGACATGCTATTAAAAGACGAAACAAAAACTGAAATATTTTTCAAAAGTAATTAAATTCACAAACATTTTTCTGGATCCGTTTTAGTATTTTTGCTTGGGTGAGTCAAAAGTTTTGCAATATTTTAGTATGTGCTAGTTTGTAGAACATATGGCTGCAGCACTTGGACCCTAACAAGACACCTTGAAAATAAGCTAGATGGTAGATGCACAAGAATGATGCGTGCGGTCTTGAACAAGTTGTGGAAGCAGCTGTACATCCACCTGCCCCCTATCTCACAAAACATCCAAGTGAGACGGACAAGGCATACTGGACACTGCTGGAGAAGCAAGGACAAACTCATAAGCGACATTCTCCTGTGGAAGCCAACACATGGACATGCTAATGTGGGCCACTCACTCAGCAAGGACCTACATTAACCAACTCTGCACGGATACTGGATGCTGCGCAGAGGACCTCCCGGGGACAATGAATGATAGAGAAGGTGGGCGAGAGATTGTCATAATTATCCGTGCTAATTGTGTGACATGATGATCAATGAGAATGAAACGGAAAAAAGATTTGAAATGAAAGAATAAAAAATTTAAAGAACAAATTATTTT
Source organism: Doryteuthis pealeii (assembly GCA_023376005.1). Classification (NCBI taxonomy): domain Eukaryota; kingdom Metazoa; phylum Mollusca; class Cephalopoda; order Myopsida; family Loliginidae; genus Doryteuthis; species Doryteuthis pealeii. Next base: position 113,746,266 of record CM042144.1, read on the forward strand.
TTTGGTCAACATTTTATATAAAAATTATTTTTGATATTTACAGAAGATTTCTAAAAAATTTCTTTATCAAATTTCCTCAGCCGAACCTGTGAATTGTTTATCAAACTCTTCATTTGAAATCTGCAAAAGAAAAGAAAAGAAGATTAACCATGGGGAAAGTGAGGCTCTCATCGAGTAGGGGTCTCTAAAAATAAACAATAATCATTGGAAAATCATTTAGCACAAGATTCGTTTGGTTGGTTGGGTTTTACGGCATGTCAACCCCTTGGGTTATTTCATGCCGAATACTTCTATTCGGTAATTAGGTATGCAAAAATGTATAGGGGTTCATTTGCTGTAATTAAGTTTTCTGGTGAGAATTTAAACATCAAGAGAGTGAGTGGGTGATTTTTGTACGTCTATGAACTTACATCCTTGATAAGAGGTTGGTTCTTTTCAAAAAGTTTAATATCCTCTTGGGATCTATTTTTCCAAATAGTTTGTCCATGCTGTCAACAGTGTAGAACCTTCTTCCAGTGTGGGAGAGGTGTGTGCATTCAATCAGAATGTTTTATTGTGTATCGCACAAGATGTAATTTTTTTATTCCCATTTAAACAGATATTACAATGGTTTATACGGGGTGTTTTTAATTTGATTTTTATATTATTTTTCAGATATTATAATAATATACAGGGTGTCCACAAAGTCTAGGTACATTGGGATTAACACGTACTTTAAAAAATAAAAAAAAATTTTTATTTAATTATAAGGTTAATAAATAATATTTTCAATATGATTTCCATCATTTTCAATGCATAACTTGATGTGCCTTGCAAAATTCAGGTGACCTCGATTAAATAAGTCTACATTGAAATCTCCATGTACACAGACTTTGTGGACACCCTGTATATCATAAGTAACCTAAGCAAATTAAAAAGTTTAAGTTACAATATGAAAGAACAAATTAAAATAGAATCTTACTATTATGAACATGTAGAATTGAAATTTTACTTATTTTCTTAAAATTCTAGCAAAAGATTTCATTTTTCTATTATTTTTCAGATATTATAAGTAACCTAATCCAATTGAAAATGTCTAATCAAAATGTGAAAGAACAAATTAAAATAGAATTTTACTATTCAACTGAGAGGTTTATAATTTCAACAAAAAAAATCTCAACAGAAATCACGGCTTGGACATGTATTGGTTCACCATTCCTTTGGATCACGCCAGAGGCAGAGAGAGGAGGGGAAGCTTTTTTTTTTTAAAGTGATGATAAAGGAGAGAATGTGAAAAAATGGCAACATAATCTCAAAGGAAAACAAATGTTGCCAAGATGTAAGAAAAGAAAAAGTTGGCAAACATAGCACATTAGTACAACATGAATCGGTCCACAATTGGTTGGATTTACAAGGACTGGATTATAGAGCAGAGTCCATGGCAATGCAGTTGACAATTATTAGCAAGAAAAATGGGAGGGGGTGATATAAAATATGGTTGAGGATGAAGAACCATATACTACTGTGACAATAGACACTAAATAGTGATAGAAGTGAAATTATTAAAATAATAAAATGATAATATTAAAAATAAGAGTCAAAAGAAAAAAGAAAAAAAATGGCAAAATAATGAAATAGGAACAATTCAAGATACAAACGATTGATTTTGTTAAATGGCATATCAACTTGTCTGGGGCTATTTTATGCCAAGAGGTAAATGGGGAGGGGGATGAGCAGATTTATTTTGATATTTCTTTCAAGGATTTTTCTTAATTTTTATAGTGAGTTGTTTGTTGCTCAGTGGATTTAGGATCGCCTTTTAAAGGGGTAGATTTGTAGGAAGATACAAACAGCTTTCTAGAATATAACATAGCTTAACACTTAATAAAATGAGAACAGTCTACCCAGGTGGATTGAATAAAGGGTTTGTTTTCAAGTTCTGTGAAGACTCCTGGTTACAACAAGAAGGTTCCTAAGTTCAAGAAGAAATACCTGAAGAAGGCCAAAGGGCACATCGACCAAAACATTGTGTATATAACAATAAAGATGAGGACAATAGTCCAAAAAAAAATACAAATAATACAAAACGTAACTTGGGGAGGATCTGTAATTTCAATTTTGAATGTCAGAAAATTTATGAAGATTTGTTTTTGTTTTTAATATAAGTTTTTCAGAATCTCCAACAAAAAAACAAAATGGATGCCTAAATTTAACTTACGTAGCTTCAAACAACTTTCAAGTAACCGGTCAGCTTCATCCATCACAAAAACTTCCTAAAATCAGAACATTTAAAAGTTAATAAATATTTAGAGAAACAAACATTGCAAATATAATGAAGCTAAACTAAAATATTTTGTGAGAAATTTTTAAAAACTACTTAATTATCATCAAGAAACATAGGGCCAGTTTAGCTGAGTTGATAGGGCATGTTGCCTAGGAGCCACAACATTCTGGGTTTGATACTGGCCCTGGCCAACTCAGCAAATAAGTAGCACAGCATGGATCTGTGTGATAAGGTGGGAAGCTGATTGTAAGTGCGATGCTCCACCTGGAAAATGTAGGTGACGCAATACATGAACCAGTGCTTCCACCTTTGTCTGCACTTCTGACCAATTTTTCTCTAACTGAAGGCCTGGCATGAACCAAATTCCGAGGATTTTGATTGGACCATCCTTCCAGCTGAAGGGTCCTGGCAGGGTTAGTGCGGCATTCTCGCCATCTTTTAACCCCTCTAGGATCATGCGAATCAAATGCAAGTTGTCTTGGATCGATCTTCCCTTCACAGCGTAGTTCTGCTCCAGTCCGCTCAGATCCTCAATGACAAGCTGCAAACGATTGGCAAGGACCCGGGCCAAAATCTTTAACTCTGTGTTTAGCAGTTATGGGCCTGTAGTTGTCTAAATCCTCCCAAACATTCCTGCCACCTTTCTTCAGTAATGTGATCACACCCTTGGTTACGCAGTCAGGGATCCTTCCCCGCTCAAACCAATTGTTGAACACACTCGTCAGAATAGGGACAAAAAAGTGCGACATCCTCAAGTAAACTTCATAGGGCAAACCATCTAGTCCTGGCGCTTTGTTGAGGCCGACCTGCTTCAACGCATCACGGACTTCACACTCAGTCACTCTCCCCTCACAGCTAGCCGCTTCCGCCTCCTGAAGGCGGGGGAAGTCAGCCAAATAGCTGTGGAACTCCTGCACCGGGAGGTTCAGCAATTGGGCAAAGCATGCCTGAAAATGAGCCCGAAAGGATTCACAAATCTCATGAGTCGACCGAAGGCTGTGCCCGTCCGGGGTTCGAACACTGCCGATATGCCGATCAGCAAACCTTCGCAACTCTTCCTTACGCATCTCTGCGTCGAGATCTAACTATAAATCCTTGATAACGCTCGCTACTCAAGCGCTCAAGGCCCTGTCTAGCTAGATCTATGGCTAGGGGGTCCCCCCCCCTGTCCACGAAACTCTTTCTCTAAGGGACTTCTCCTTCGCTGCCCTATCTAAGGCGAGACGCCGGCAATACTTGATGGAGAAGTCCTTAATCCTACGCTTAAGGTTGCCCCCACCACTTATTCCCAATAACCGCCCCCACTAACGCCCGCTGAAGAAATAATACCAACTGCTCCCAGAAGTCACATATCTCCAGTAAAGAGGTATTGAACTTCCAGTAGGCAGCCAGCCTATGCCTATGCCTATCACTTAACCGAAGAGCGACAGTAAGCAATTTATGGTCACTCTTTGCATAATCGTGGAACACAGGGCACCTAACAAAATCAATGTCGGCTCTCCTAACTAACACCCTGTCAAGATAAGATCTCAGTGCACCAGGGGAACTAAGAGCCCATGTCCACATCTCCCTGGGATGTCAACCAGATCAAAGTCAGCCATTAGGTCGATCAGGCTGCTTTCACCCCCCCGACACACTAGCTCCCCTCCCCTGGTCTATCTTGGGATCAAGGATCGCATTCCAATCACCCATTAAAACTAGCCGTTCTGGACACGTTATATACGGCCCCAACTGCCGAAAAAAGGATTTCCTGTCCGCAGCGATATTGGGCGCATAAACCGCGACCACACGAAACTTGTAGTTTTTCACTGCAACATCGGCCACGATCAACCTCCCATCAGCACCAGCATAGACGTCAGTCACCGCACCCAGGCTGCGTTTCACCAGCAGTGACACACCCCTGCTTCTCAGGCCACCATATGCCGAGTAAACCTCAAAGAGATTCCTCAGCACATAGTCGTCCAAGTCCGAATTGAAGTGTATCTCCTGCACCGCGGCGACATCCACCTCGAGGTTAATGAGTTCAGCAACCGCGAAATTAGCGCGTGATCCGTTCCTCAGGCCCCTTGCATTCAAACTGGCTAGAAGAAGAGTCATCTTACCTTGCTTTTAGTCACTGTCCACTACGGACCGGAAGTCAGCCAATGTCAATATACACCGACTGCATGACCCAGACTCCCTTTGCCAAGTTCAGATACTCGGTTTGTCCGGGTAATGCCTCCGACGTCCCTGGGGTATAGGACCTTTAGAGCCCTATATAAAGAAGGGTGCACATAAATGGGGGCCCTTCCCTGACAAAAAGTTTTTAATTGATCAAGGGAGGGGTGCTCCCTGTCCGCCATCCTTATATCCGTGAAGGCCAACTCGACCGCTCTTACCATCGCCCATACACCAATGTCGTGGCCCTCCGCCTTCCAGATAAAGGTGGTCACCATAGGAGCACCCCTAAAGTTCCTTGGGTCATCGACCCTTGAGTCCTCGACTTCGAGTTCCTCCAGGGGTCGCAGTGCAGCTTTCTGGACAGGCATAAGTCCTTGTTGGGGGACGCATGCCAGATATCACAAACGTTTTCCCCCTCCAGAAACAAAAGATTTTTGTTCTTGCGTCTTCTGGAGAGGGCAGAGAGTTTACGACCTCTGGAGGTCAGCGTCTGTTTTGTTGACGCAGAGGATGAGGATGTCAGGTCGAAAGCGTTCTTAGGGACCTCCTCCATCCCTAGAGAGCATTTGGTAGGTGAGGAGGGTGTGGTTTCTTCTTTTTTAGGGGACTGGGATCGGGTGGGGGAGTTTGAGGATTTTTTTCTGTGTGTGTGTGTGTGTGTGTGTGTGTGTGTGTGGCTGTGGCGCTTTTTTCTGGTGGGGAAGAGGGCTGGGGGTTCCTCGACTCTTTTCTTTTTTGAGTCTTTGCTCTCTAATTTGTTTGTTTTTCTTTTTTGGGAGGAGGAGGATTCCCTGTCATCCCCTCCCCTCCGTTGATCGTGTTGTTGTTTTGGCAGGAGAGTCAGAAGTGGCCGCGACAGTGGCATAGAAGGTTCTTCCTCCCTCCCCCACTGCCACTGACCACCCTCCCCCGCCGTTGTAGGCTTTATTTTTAGTGTTCCGACAGGAGAGTCAGAAGTGGGCGCGATAGCGGCGTGGGAGATTCTTCCTCCCTTCCCCACTACCACGGACCACCCATCCCCTGCCGTTGTTGCGCCTTCCTTAGTTGTTGTGGCAGGTGCGGGTTCCTCTGCTGTTTTAGCTGGCGCAGTCTTGTTGGCAGCTGCGGCCCTTCCGGGACAGTTTTTGGCGATGTGCCCCTCCTTTCCGCAAACCCGGCAGCGAGGCTTGCGTCCCTCAACCACAACCGTTATTTGGTGGTCCAAAAAATTTGATGGTATCTGGGATTGCTGAAAATCCCACCTTTTCCATCTTCATTCTGAGCACGTAGTTGGGGAGTTGGATCCCTGATTTTCCGTACAGAGGATCCATGGAATCCACTTCCCCGAACGCGCTCAAAAAAGCTGCCACATGTCTTGGCGACAGTCTGTCGGCATCCCAGATACTCCGGTTGCAGTCGTATATTGCGGAACACAATGTCTTTTGTGGCCCTCCTCGCTGCCTCTTCTTCCGACGGCAGCAGCACGTCCCAGGTGGCGAAGGACCGCTGGTAAATTCCCTTCGCCAGAACCTTTGAAGCAATCAGTACTTCTATTAGTTCCTCTCTCCGGATGCCTATCAACCTTTTGGTTGAGGCGTTGGTAGATACCAGAGAGAGGATCCTGGGTTTGAGTTGGCTGCAGAACTCAGGGACCGGGAGCAATTCATTTTCACAAATGAAGTTCTTGAATTCCTTCTCCCGGGCGATGTTGTGAATTTCCGGATCCTGCCGCCTTGTTGCCTGCCTCCATGCTGCTGTTGACGTCGTCGCCGCTGGTATTGTGGTGGGTGTTTGTGGAGAGGGGCACTCCTTTGTTGGGCTCTCTTTTGATGTTGGAGAGCCCGAAAATAGGGGAGGCCAATCCTCTCCATCCAGTGAAAAAGGGAAGCTTATTGTTTTCCCCTTTTTCTGGCGCTTTGATGGCCCAGGTTCTGCCCAAACCTTTGAGGGTCCTGGCTCTGCTTGGACTGGCTTGCTTGTTGCTGCTGCTTTCTGGGTGGGTCCAGCCTCTGTTCGGTCTCGGTCAGCATCTGCGTCCATCCTGGAAGGTGCTGGGGCTGCTTTCATTGCAGCCCTCATCGCTGCTTTCTGGGTGGCTCCGGCCTCTGCCAGGTCTGGGCCAGCATCAGATTCCACCCCATCAGAGTCCAACGAGGTGTCACTCCTTCCAGGAGTGGGGGTGGCCTCCACCCAGCATGGGTCAGCCTCACACCCCACCCCGGATTTGGGGATGGCCGCTCCTGGGCCAGGGACCTCGGTCGCCACGGATCTCTCCCCGATAGTGTCCGGATGGACACTTGCCTCCAGGCCGTCTGTTTCTACAAGTGCGGGAGCACTGTCGGCCAACTCCAACCCGAAGGAGGTTAGTTTAAGAGCCCAACAGGGCTTGCAAAAAAGGCCAACGGGCCTTGAAAACAGTGCTAGTCAAAAAAGGACTTACGTTTGAGAACAGATACTACACTTTGATCTTAGCAGAGGACACAAACATTCAGTAAAACATGACTTGGCCTAGATGGTGCTAAAAGGTAGTTCAAAACTGGAGCGAAGGTGATCTTTTTCACCAGTTTCTTCACTGCTACTGTCATGAGATGTTGACACTGAAGAAATAAAAAAAAATCTAAATAAATATCAATAAGTTAGTAATTTTTCTTAACATAAATAGGTCATGAGATCAGTTTAGGCCATATTGAAGAAACAAATATTTTTTACATTTTTTTTTTTTTTAAATCTTGCAAAAAAGAAATAAACAAAGAGTTGTTACAAAGGAAAACAGTTTATTTAAATATCAAATTATCTGGTTGGGGAAAAATTACTCCGTTATCTTGAAAAATTACAAAAATAAAGAAATATTAAAGAAATAGAAAATTAAAAAAAAAAAAAAAATTATTTTTTTTTTTTTTTAGCAGAATTCAGTATTCATGGTTCTTTTACTAAAAAGCTCTGGCATTGAAACTTATTAAAATCTCCTGATATAATTATTCAGACTCTTATCTTTATAGAAAAAAAAAAAAAAAAAAAAAAAAATGTTTTGTTTCCTTTTTATTAAATAAAATGTGGTGGGGGTAGACCTCGTTAAAAAATTTCCCTAATATATTTTTGGAAAAACATGTTTCAGACAAATTTTTTATCAAAAAGTAAGTAATTGTGGAAATTTATGAAAATTGAACCATTAACTGATTTCTCATACAATCAAAAAATTACTTGTTTTTGTCGATGTTAAATTTCAATTGATTTAACGGTACAAACATGTAAACATTGTTTTTCGTTTATAATTTTTACCGTAAGCTGAAAATTGAAAAAAAAACAAAAACATTGGGAGTTTTTTTAAATTGCTATGAAAGCGTTATCATAAAAGCTTTGGTTTTGAGTGCATCCTAAATCTTCTATACTTACCTGACCCAGCCAGGTGTCCAGTGAGCTTTGGCCACTTGACTGATAAAGTAATTAACATCACTTATCCCAGGGGGCCATCCCCCCAGGCAACAGCTGTACCCTCGATTTAACTCATAACGTCCTAAGGCGCCTTGAAACGACAAAAATTTTTTTTCCATTCCCAGAAAGCCCTGAAGCATCCATGGTTCATATACACTGTTAAATTCAATTAAAACTCATATTTTCAACATTTTTAATCCAGGAAAAGAAGTATGTTTGTTACAGAAAGGTTAATTTCTCATCTGGAATGTTTTTGTCTTTTTAAAACAATTATTCTCAAAGAACAGGTGTTTATCTACTCAAATTAAAAAATTTTTTTCATCCGTTTTCATATGCATTCGTAAAAATCAATTTAAAATCATATTTTTTATCATTTTATACAAGGAAAATAACCCTGTTCATTTTATAAAGTATTTATTTTGGTTTAAAAATATTTATGTCTTTTGAAACCAGCTATTTTACAAAAAAAGGAAGAAAATTTATCTCGAATTTAAAAAAAAAAGAGATGGTGTCTGAAAATGTGTACAATTTTGAAAGTTTCTCTGAAGATAATCTTTTAACTGAAGAGATAGGCTTAGGAATAGATGCTCAAAGCGAGATTTCTTTTTCGAGTGTCAATACTAGTAATTTATCAGATTTTTCTGAATTAGAAGATGAAATTTTTACAGGACCCGACCAACGGATAGAATATTTTGTTGAACCTGCGAGACCCTCAGAATTTACAAGTTTTGTTGACGCTACACACGTAGAATATTTGTTTGAGGAAATTTCTTTTCAAACGAATTTATACACGAGACAACAAAATGCCAACTTTATTCCCATGTGTGCATCTGAAATATGCGCGTACATTGGAATACTTTTCTGAATGGGAGTCGTTCATTTGCCGAATTACAGGTAATGCTGACAAGGGGGATCACAGGAAATTCTTCTAAAAATCATATGCCTCAGATGCTCTGAGCATAGATTGGACAGGGATGTATGCCTACGCATTTCCTCCCCCAATATTGATCCATCGGGTCCTTCAGAAGGTGTCACAGGAAGGATGCATTCTTTTTCTGGTAGCCCCACAAGCTCCACGGCAGTCGTGGTATCCAGTCCTTTTGGACCTGATGATAGACTTCCCAAGAGAGTTACCAATAACACCGAAGATGCTAACTCAGAGGCGGGGCCTGATAGTACATTCAGATCCAGAAAGTTTGAAGCTAGTTGTGTGGAAAATATCCAGCTTACCCCATCAAAGGAATCTCTTTCTGGAAAGGCTCAAAGTTACATCAAAAATAGCAAAAGGCCTTCCACCAGGAAAATGTATGAGGCTCGACAACAAATATACTGTAGCTGGTGTCTTAAACGAGATATCGACCCATATTCTGCCTCTATAAAGGATGTGGCGGATTTTCTGGTTCATTTACATGAAGTCAGGGGTTGCAGAGCTTCAACTATTGCTGGATATAGAACAGCGTTAGCAGCTATTCACAACGATTGGGAGAAGAGTTCTATAAATTCAGAGAGTCTGCTATCAAATCTGGTTAAAGGAATTTTTAATTCAAATCCTTCAGTAAGACCACTTCTCCCTAACTGGGACTTACCTTTTGTTCTAAAGGCTCTCACTAAGCATCCCTTTGAACCCTTAGATTCTGCAGAGTTAAAGTTTTTATCTTGGAAGACAGTTTTCCTAGTTGCCTTAGCTTCGGCTGCTAGAGTAGGTTAACTAAATGCCTTATCTATCAAGGAGTCAAACCTTAGGTTTGAAGCTGCGGGTATACGTCTTTTACCCAATTTGAATTTTTTAGCCAAGACTCAACGGTTGAAGAAAGCCTGGTCACCTTGGTTTATTCCAGATTTCAAAGGATTTACAGATGATGCGGAGGACACCCTTCTGTGTCCTTGTCGTTGTTTAAAAATGTATTTGAAAAGAACGGAAATGTTGCAGCAGGATAATGAGGCACTCTTCATTACCTATAAGAAGAGCCAAAATAGGCCAGCAGCTAATAGTACAATTTCCAGGTGGATTGTTTCCACTATTAGACATATCTATGAGGCAGCTGGTCAGCCACATTCTGAGGACATTAGGGCCCATGATACTAGAAGATTGGCTTCATCGTGGGCCTTGTTTAACGGAGCTTCACTTAGAGACATCCTACAGGCGGCTCATTGGTCTTCAGAGAACACCTTTGCATCCTTTTATTTAAGGGATGTTGCGGGAGTGAAGGAAACTTTGCAAGATCATCCATATTAGAGACAGCCGGTTTGGCGAAGAATAAGTGAGTATGTTCTTTTACTTTGTTTTTCCCACCTCCTGGAATTCTGCTACAAATTCTGTTTCTTGCATTAGTTATACAGGTAAGTATAGATATTGATATAAACTGAGGGTTTTTAAAGTAAAACCCTGTTTATGAGATATCTATACTTACCTGTATATGCCCTCCCTCCTCCCCTCTAAAGTTCCTGGTTGAGAAAGGTGCTAAAGAGGTCCTCGTAAGAAAGTGGTTATATGTCTTCTTGGATGAGAGGTCGTGGAGGTGAAGGGAGTTAATTTTGGAGAATTTAAAAAATAAATAAATAATTTTGCTCGGATGGTTTTAAGTAGCTCGAGAGTAGATTGCATTAGTTATACAGGTAAGTATAGATATCTCATAAACAGGGGTTTTACTTTAAAAACCCTCAATCTCTTGCGCGCTATTATAAGTTAGTATTTAATTTTTTTTTTAAATAAAAAAAGATTTGAGTTTCAAGAAAATTAAAATCTGAGTTTTAAGTAATTTAAAATTGTCTATGTTTTGTCTTTTTGCCAGGGACATTTTGAACAAGTATTTTAAAGAAAAAAAATTGATTCACCAAAAATACTCTTTAAAAAAGTTGAGTAATATAGTAGCCGAACCCTAACATCTCAAAACTTTTTTTTTAATTTTTATTTTTTTTTACTTAATATCTCTAGCACACTATGCATTAATACAAAATTTTTTTTTTTAATTTTGAGTTGTAGAAAATAAGAAATTCTCACTTTTGTCGAGTTTTAAATAATTCAAAATTCTGGTTATGTTTTCCCCCTTTCAAGATTCATGGACATTTTAAACAAATATTTCAAAAGAATTTTGGTTCAACACCAAAAATAATCTTTAAAAAAGTTGAGCCATATATTCATTTTTTTTTAACACAAATGACATTTAATTGTAAACTGAAACTCATTTTTAAATCAGAAAAAAAACGTTTTAACTTCTAAAAACACAAGAATTCTAAAAAAAAAAAAAAAAAACTTTATCTAAATTTGTTAAACAATCTTTCGGATTTCTTGGAAGTCAAAAATTTTTTTAAATAAAATAATTAAATAAAGTAAAACTAAACTTAAGTCTTCGGTAATTTTAAACAATTTAAGTTCATTTCAAATAATACTCAAGTACAATTTTATGGTAGGAATTTAGTCACTTAAAGTTCAAAATTACTAAGTCTTACCTTCATAAGTAAGTAAATAAGACCGCAACTGATTTTCTGAATATTCTTTAAAAGCAGAGTCCTAGGTACCACCAATTTGACCCTGTGCAATTTACCCCCCCTACATTTATCACAATGAAACTTGCAGAAAAAATAATATTTTCTTGAAAAGATTTTTTCCATTCGAAAGAAAAAACATTAAACAAACTCCTGATGATTTTTTTAATTTTTTATCAGCTTACGAAAATAATGAAAATTATGATTGAAAAACAATGTTTTCATTTTTGCACTGTTAAATCAACTGAAATTTAACGTAGCTAAAAACAAGTTACGATAAGAGGATTTTTAAAAAATTCTATGAAAAATCAATTAATAATCTGATTTTCACGAAAATTTCCATAAATGTTTACCATTGGATGTAAATACATCTGAAATAGTTTTTTTCTAAAATATATTAGGGGAAATATTTTTTACGAGGTCTATTCCCCCCCCCTATTTTATTTTATGAGATAAAAAAAAATGACGCGTCAGAAAAAATTTTTTTCTTTTTTTCTATAAAGATAAGAGTCTGAATAACTATATCAATGAAATTGTATGAATGTACGACGTCTAGTTTTTTGAGGAAAATTAATGAAATCGAAATAAAAAGTGCAAAAAAATGTCATAATATTAATATTTGAAAACTTTTTTTTGCTTTTATAATTGGTATGTACTATATTCTATTAAAATGTCAACAAAAAAAAATTTTTTTTTAAGAAATTAAATTTTAAGAGATTTTCAATCTTTTGTGTGATTAAATATTTTTATTTTCTGCGTGAAATAAATTAATTTTTTTTTTTCCTGCGTCAAAAAAATCGAATTTTTCACGGATATTTAAAAATATGAATTTTATAATTCAGGTGCACTAAACATTGGTCCGATACGAGCTCGATTAATATTTTTAAAAGAATTTGTAATTTTTGTTGTTGAATAGTAATGTGTGATTCTTAGAATGTACGGAAGAGCATTGCTGACATTTGTTTTACAAAGAGACGAGACACTTCTAAGTAACCAAAGTTTGTTCCTGTTAGGCTGACAGTGTTAGCGTGAAAAAAATTATTTTATTTAACTTTTTTCAATAATTAAAATAAAAAGTAAGTATAATAGATTATTTTATCAGTTTTTCTCTTAGAAAAAATATTCAAATTTTCATTCCATACTTTTACGGGTTATCGTAAAAGGGAAATAATTAGTAACTTTTCTGTCTATATTACGGTCTGAAAATTACCCTTTCGCATGTAATACGGGCAGGTTTGTTTATTTTTTAAGATAACGATGTAATTTTTCCCAATCGGATAATTTGATCTTTGAATTAACTATTTTTCTTTGTAACAACCCTGTACGATCTTTTTTTTACGAGATCTTTGATAAACAAAGTTCGGAAATATCTATTTCCGTTTTATTCAAGATGGCATAAACGGTCTGGTGGTACCTACAGAGTCCGATTTTTTTCTAAGAAATAAATAAGAGAGGGACATTTGTAAGTTTAACCAGAAAACTTACATTTTAAGCTAAAGTTATGTATGCAAAAATTAAGCAAATAAATCATTTTAGAATTAACGTTTTATTTATATTAATCAAAAACCTAAGAAAATCTTTTGTATAGCTTTAAAAAAATAAAAAATAAAAACCATATATGAAATAAAAAGAAACTCAGAACAATCTTACCTTAAAAGTAAAAAAAAAACAAAAAAAAACGCGCTTTTGGTCAGACGCTAAAATATGGAAGACGAATGACGTCATGTGACCCGCCCCCTTCCAAACAAACAAAAATGTCGGTGAAAAAAAAAAATTTACGAGCAAATAGTCCTTGATTACCATAAAACTTAATTCTAACTTGCGGGGGTTTTAGAGACGGTCGGAAAATTAAAACGGAAAAGTTTGGTGCGGGCATAGAATTTAATGAATTTAGAGAGTCCTAAGGATACGAATTATGTTATTTTTGTGTGAAAACATGCAGTTTTAAAGATTTTATGCACTTTTCGAAATCACGCTATTATCGTAACTGAAAACATAAAATATGTCCGCCATTCTTTGTTTTGAAACTATCAGGGGAGGTTACTCTATAGCCTTATAACAACAACAACTCGTAATTTTAAGGTTTAAAGATAGCAAAGTACAAATAATAATAATAATAATAATAATAATAATTCGTATTTTTAAGATTTAAAAATATTATTATTATTATTATTATTATTATAGTGCAAATTACAAATAATAATAATAATAATGATAATTTGTAATTTTAAGATTTAAAGATACTAAACATTATTATTATTATTATTATTATTATTAATAATAATTTACATTTGAACATATATAGAAACAGTTGAAAAAATGACAAAAATACAGTTTATCAATTTTGTAAAGAATGCAATTTTTATTTTCTTAATAAAGTTCCAATTTTGTTGTTTTTTTTGTTGAATTTGTAGGTGTGTGTGTGTGTGTGTGTGTGTGTGTGCGCGCGCTCCTTTTTTCTTCTTCTTCTTAAATTATTATTATTATTATTATTAATAATAATAATTTACATTTGAACATATAGAAACAGTTGTGCGCTTAATAAAGTTCCAATTTTGTTGGGTTTTTTGTTGAATTTGTGTGTGTGTGTGTGTGTGTGTGTGTGTGTGTGTGTGCTTCTTTCTGGTTTAACGGTAATTTTCTTTAATTAAGCACACCATTTCGCCGAATATATTTTTGCCAATCATCTGCTTCCATATAAACTCTTTTAAGTAGGATTCGAATAGTCCCCCACTTGTACCGGACTGTTGCCTGTACCTTTTCTTTAGTCTCATCCAACAATTTTCAACTGGGTGTTGATGGTGCTGTCATCGGGATCCACGAAATTTCTTTCGTGAATTACCACTTCGTGGCTATATATACCACCATCCATCTCCGAAATGTGAGAATAGGCTGACCAGCCATCAGAAAAAATGTGGCTTCCTGGCAATATGTATTGCCGTATGAGCGGCTCTAGTGTTTCTCTTTTCCGGTTGGGGACTATTACCAGGAAGCATTTTCCAGACCCTCTTTCGATGCCACCAAAAACCCAGTGTGCTTCGCGAAAGCGGCCACGATGGTATTTCCGACGAAAGAATTTACTTTCGTCAATCTCCACCTCAATTGGATTTCCACTGGCATCATGCCCTCCTATTTGTGGAGGATTTCTTTCCAGGAACTTGCTGATCTCCAATCTCAGGTAGTTGCACCAGTTCACAACAGTATCGGCGGATAGGCCTAGCTCAAAACGGATCACTTTTTGGGATAATTTTGGCACCACATGAAACACATTTCTGCTATTATTTGCAATTCCATTTTGCTATTGCAAAAAATAGACCCTTTCCTCACTGAACACTGCCAGTTGTGAAGATAGCAGCACCAAACCCAGCCATCTCTTTTTGATGTACGCTTGTTGAGCGTGCACGGTTCATTGCACTGTTCGCAATTCCTCGAATTTTTCACCAAACCACGTTTGGCCAACCACTCAAGTACGCTAAGTTGGTCGTCTATTACTTTGGTCAGTTTACGTAATTTAATTATTTCTGAGCGAATAAAATCGTCAGTGTAGAGATCCTCAACAATATACGTTTTGCCACTGGGACGTCCTGCCATGCTGTTATAATTTTGAAAATCGTATCGGTGATGGTCGGTGATAGACAGTGAAATATGGAAAGGTGGTCACTTAACGTATCGTATCGTTCGGTGATGGTCGGTGATAGAGAGTGAAATAGCAGAAAGTGATGTTAATTGCTTGTCTACTAAACAAAACAGTGATATCCAAAGATGGGGTGGTGTTTATAAAGGCCAAGTTGGATCAGGTAATATCGTATTTCATATCTATTGAATTTCGGAATGGTCATTTTTCGCAATCAACGCGAATGTATCTGATTGGTTGAAAAATGACCATTCCGAAATTCAAATAGAAGTAATAGACGACCAACTTAGCGTACTTGAGTGGTTTGGCCAAACGTGGTTTGGTGAAAAATTCGAGGAATTGCGAACAGTGCAATGAACCGTGCACGCTCAACAAGCATACATCAAAAGAGATGGCTGGGTTTTGGTGCTGCTATCTTCACAACTGGCAGTGTTCAGTGAGGAAAGGGTCTATTTTGCAATAGCAAAATGGAATTGCAAATGATAGCAGAAATGTGTTTCATGTGGTTGCAAAATTATCCCCAAAAGTGATCCGTTTTGAGCTAGGCCTATTCGCCGATACTGTTGTGAACTGGTGCAACTACCTGAGATTGGAGATCAGCAAGTTCCTGGAAAGAATCCTCCACAAATAGGAGGGCATGATGCCAGTGGAAAACCAATGAGTGGGAGATTGACGAAAGTAAATTCTTTCGTCGAAATACCATCGTGGCCGCTTTCGCGAAGCACACTGGGTTTTTGGTGGCATCGAAAGAGGGTTGGAAAATGCTTCCTGGTAATAGTCCCCAACCGGAAAAGAGAAACACTAGAGCCGCTCATACGCAATACATATTGCCAGGGAAGCCACATTTTTTCTGATGGCTGGTCAGCCTATTCTCACATTTCGGAGATGGATTGGTGGTATAATATAGCCACGAAGTGGTAATTCACGAAAGAAATTTCGTGATCCCGATGACAGCACATCAACACCCAGTTGATTGAAAATTGTTGGATGAGACTAAAGAAAAGGTACAGGCAACAGTCCGGTACAAGTGGGGGGACTATTCGAATCCTACTTAAAAAGAGTTTTTTATATGAAGCAGATGATTGGCAAATATATTCGGCGAAATGGTGTGCTTAATTAAAGAAAATTACCGTTAAACCAGAAAGAAGCACACACACACACACACACACACACACACACACCACACACACAAATTCAACAAAAAACCCACAAAATTGGAACTGTATTAAGCGCACAACTGTTTCTATATGTTCAAATGTTAATTTATTATTAATTATTAATAATAATAATTTTAAGAAGAAGAGAAAAAGGAGCGCACGCACACACACACAACACACACACACCACAACACACACACATACAAATTCAACAAAAAAAAACAACAAAATTGGAACTTTATTAAGAAAATAAAAATTGCATTCTTTACAAAATTGATAAACTGTATTTTTGTCATTTTTTCAACTGTTCCTATATATGTTCAAATGTAAATTATTATTATTATTAATAATAATAATAATAATAATAATAATAATTAATGTTTTAGTATCTTTAAATCTTAAAATTACAAATATCATTATTATTATTATTATTATTATTTGTAATTTGCACTATAATAATAATAATAATAATATAATAATAATAATAATAATAATTAATATTTTAATCTTAAAAATACGAATTATTATTTATTATTATATTATTATTATGATTGTACTTTGCTATCTTTAAACCTTAAAATTACAAGTTGTGTTTATAAGGCTAGTAGAGTAACCCTCCCTGATAGTTTATATTTTCAAAACAAAGAATGGCGGACATATTTTATGTTTTCAGTTACGATAATAGCGTGATTTCGAAAAGTGCATAAAATCTTTAAAACTGCATGTTTTCACACAAAAATAATATAATTCGTATCCTTAGGACTCTCTAATTCATTAAAATTCTATGCCCCACCAAACTTTTCCGTTTTAATTTTCCGAACGTCTTCAGAACAGAGCCCAGATTGAACCTGCAATCTAGAGATAACTGTCACTTAGAACTGTCTAAACCTAACTCTTTATCCACTAAGCCAATTGGACAATTCAGTGTGAATTCTGGAAACTTATAAACCTAATGTCTTGGTTTTGGCTAGAATATCTACCAATTCACTTATGTATGATTTGAGCTGGGAATGAATGCAACAAACGATAATAAAAAACAAGTGTTCTGTGGTTTTAATAAAACTACTTATACACAGACACAGACACACAGATACTCAGACACACACACACACACACACACACACACCACACTAATATATATATATTAATATATTATATATATTACTTAGAAAGTTGGTGGAATTTAGTCTATGATCACTGGTGTTTTAAAGTTGTACATCTAGTAATTAAATACCTAAATAATATCCGTTTTAATGGACCTAATATTCTTCTGGAGATCTCCTTTTCTTTCGTTCGAAGAACTTTATTTAAACAACAGTGTATAATAGCCAATAGTAGACAGACTAATATTTGTAATTATTTCTTTCTATATTATTTTCTTTATTATCCTTTTTCCACGTCTTTCATATAAATAAAATTCATTATTTGTCTCTAATAGCACTTGATGCGACCTAAATGTTCATTAACAGCGTAAAGTCTAACGTGCTAGACTGCAAGATCGTAAGTAATGGAACAATATAGGTAAGATGATTAGATGGTGCTTAAGATTTATTAGTGATTCTTTTAACAGGAAATAATATGTTGATCGGAAAAATAAGAATGTCTCAAAATTCAATGACAAGATCATAATGAGTGCAGTGTTGATAGAATCAGCTTGCAAGGAATTTTTTATTTTTTATTTTCACTTCCTTTGCTTAAAAAAATTCTTAAAAATCCATTTAAAAACTTATTTCCGACCAAATAAATCTTTTGTCCAATGAAAAGATATACCGTAATTTGAAAGGCTGACTATCCAAACTCCTTCAAGAAGCTGACGAGGAGGTTTAATTAGCCAATTTACTATATTGTGGCTGGAGTGTATAAGTAATGGGATCTGATACGTAAGAGGGTTGCCCTCCCCAAGGTGGATTGAGCTTGGTAATTGGTCCCAATCAGAATTCTTTGTTTCCGGAAGAACCCCCACAAATGTTAACGTAAATGAAGAAAAATCAGAGAGAGACCAGACCACACCAGACGAAAGCGGGAGAAATATCTCCAAGACGCCTCTCCAGGAAAACTAAAAATCTCAAAGTTCCTGAATTCAAGCATCACCACTGATAACTTCAAAAAATAGCACCAGTCAAACACCACTTTCTTCTCTCTCCACATACGAAGGATATATATTTATTTCGTTATATATTATTGCACAATTGTGTGTCAATAAATAATTTATTGCTGTCAATGGAGAGTTTTCTTGTCTTCAGAGTGGCCAATAATTACGGCAGTCCATTTCCACGAATCTCACAACCCATCACAAAGGCACACTGACAATTTTGTGTCGTTTTTCCTAATTTGACGGATCAAAGGAAGCGTGGGCTCAGAAAGCATTGACAAATCAATTAGCCTGCACACGTGTGGTTAGTTACGGACTAAAACATCTCATCAAGTATCGTGACTGCATAAGACCACAGTAAGTCTGTTCGAAACTCCAATCGCGCTATTACGTTCACTTTTGGACAAATATACTGATAAAGGTATGAACCCCCTCTTCCTTCAGTTCAATATTAACACTTACTGTTTTTAACAGTATATTTGGCATTAAATTAACCAGTGAAGGTTGATATAAGGAAAGAAACAATCCAAAACCAAACTAAATGTTGGTTTTGGTTTTTGTTTGTTTTACGGCCTATTCAACCTCAGTAGGTCATTGAACGCCGATAAAGTTTGAAATAAACAATTCTATGAATTAATACAATTTTTTATAATGCATTTTCTATTTAACCATAGATGGGAACCCTAACAGGTACTACCACTCCGGGTCAGAGTAGACCAGGGACCAATGGTGATGAAGGGGTGCTCCACATTCCCCAAACCTCCAAAACTGAAACCTCACCATCAGATAGACTTTAACCGTCATTCTCATGAGATGTAGACCTCAGTCACCGCCTTCTAGCACTATATGATTAAAAAGGGGCTGGGCTGCCATAAGGGCAATAGGGTTTGGAAAATCATATAGGTTCTAGGTTTGACGTGACCAGCCATTGATCGGAGGGGGCCTCTCCGACCGCCCGTCTAGCCAAGATAGGGCCAAAGTGGAGTATTGCAAGTCATGAACTGCTCATCCACCTGGATTCTATCCTTAAGCATCAGGGTCGCCACCCACGGCCAACATGTGGCTCCATTGGGGAGTCTTACCCCTCTGCAGAGCGTACATTCGCTGCATTCTAACGCCCCACCGACAGGCGGAAACTAAATGTTTTCATTAAATGCTGATTGTCAAATGATGAATACTGATATAGACTAATTGATTAAATTAGAATTTATTTTGACTGAAAAAATAAAATACTTTTTCAATTTATCATTCTAATTAATTGGCTCGAAAAGACATGACGTGCCTGTTTTTATCTAAACTAGGTGTAATTCTTAAGATATTCGTGAAAAGGGGGAACAAACACCGTAAAAACGACCATAAATCACTCGAGGAAAGATATAAATATCGCTATTAAGGGAACACTAAAACATTTTAAGCTTATACTTTTAAAGGAAATTGAATACTATTGAATAAAATTATTCTATTTATCTTGTGGTTTGCCGTTAAAATGACGTTGGAACTTATGTAATGGCGTAGATTTTCTCACTTTTTAAAATTAAATATTTTAATGTACACGTATATACATTTTATGTTGTTATTTTATTTAAATTCCTAATAGCTATTTTATACTTTATTGTTTATTTTATGCATCTTATCTATTCTTAATATATTTTTAAAGAAACATTATTAATTCTATGTCCTTTTATTGCACATATGCAATGTTGGCCGAGTGACGTAAGTATAGAGTCGTAAGGCGAATTTGACGCAGGCCAGAAATGACGTACCCCATACATACATATATAATGGTTGTGTGTGTGTGTGTGTGTGTGCTCGCGCATGTGTTTGTATAACGATAAATATAATATTTTCATTGATCATAATAATCTAAGGCGGTTTAACTCGATAGAGCATTAAGGAATCACAATGTTCTAGTTTCGATTACCAGTCATTGCCAACTCAACCGTGATTAGCACAATGGTAATCTGCTCTGCGTGGTAAAGTGAGAGATGATGGTCGGTGTGGCACTCCACGTCAGCAAATCAAATCTCCTGGCTAGCGCTGGCGAAAAGGTGCACTCCCTCCCTGTCTGGTTGATACCGACAATAGCTGCTCTGTCGATTTTACATTAATTCTCAAAAAGACTTTCAATTTAAAATACATGGAAATCGTTAGAAAAATAAGCGACCTGTGGGTAGAATGAAGATGACGCACTAGATACATAAAGAACGTAGAAAAATGCAGATATTTTATTGTTTACTGTGTCTCATATGCAAAACATGTCATATAGTATAATAACGTGTGACCTTCCGTGTCAACTATTTTTCTATGTTTTCAGACAACATACATCACACTGAAAGAATTCTTTTGATTCTGTAAAGTCATCTATTTTTACGGTCAATAGCGAGCAATCAGCGTCATGCAATTGATAGGTGGCTTATTAATTCGTATATAAATGTAGAATCAAGGTTAGATGGGTAATTCGTTTAGGAAAAAAGTCAGGAAAATATACGTAAAATGATAGCAATCTAGGCCCTTTTGGCTGAACCTATTATACTGATTGCTCGATTCGATTATAGTATGGATTAGAGAATCAGAGTAGTCCCCAGACGCCGTGGCAAAACGTGCTGCGGTAATGGCTCTCTCCAACGCGTGTTGGTATACCTTATTAGGTTTGAATTAAGACACCAAAAATAAGTCGTTGTGTTTATGTATAAGAGCAAGAAGAGACACATATGCTGGAAATATCCAGCAAATTAAGTCGACGCAAAGATGTCTTCAGAAAGGAAGATCAGAAACAGAGAAAAACCATCCCAGAATAGCAGATACAGTTATAGAAGATACAAAGAAAAGATATGTATAATAGGTGTAAAATAAGAAGATAAATATAGTATAGGGTATGCAACAGTAGGCATTGAAATAGTTGCGGATGCAGGCCCAAGTTTCAAATATGTTTATATTCAAAAAACACTACAACGCGTAAAATCGACATTAGACATCTACGTAATAGTCACATCAATCCAGTTGTATGAACAAAAAAGCTGCATTTGGTATAAAAAGATACGGGGAAGGAGAAAAGAACAGAGAATAAAAGCAGAGAGTTTAGAAAGGAATCGAACCAAGAAACTATAAATGACGCAATTCACAAATAACGGAGCAAAAGTTATCGTTCAACAAATTTAAAGAAGTACGCAAAACCGGTGTCCAGACATTTCCAATGAATCTTTATGAAAAATAAACAGAATTTAGTTAAAGAAACTTTACTCAATAAAAAAAACGAATTGCGTTTTGTTTGTTGCTTTTCCCGGCAAAAGACCTCCTTCATCCAATTGATTCTCCAACGCGTTGTGGTAGCACAACAAAAATACCATTTGTTCACTAGATGACGATCCTGCTTATACTTGACACAGACCATCTGAAAAATTACGAGACGAACATGCTCTTTCGTTAAAAGAACCCAAATTGCCGGTTTTTATTCTTATTTGTTCTTTTCTAAAACTTTACAAGTCTTTCCTGAAAAAGTGCTTTAACTTACCCACTGCCAGTGCCGGATGCTACTCTATTCATTGTTCTTAATTCTGCAATTCATATTTGAGATTAAATATCTGTTGCAGTTACAGTCCGCAACCCGTCTCGTCTCGCTGGCTGAATCGATCTCTCCCCGGATTTGACAGAAACTGTAGAAGCGATAGGTTCTATCCACAAAAGAAAAGGAAAACAAAACAAAACGAAATATAAGAATTAGATCGTATGTCATCTTTATAGCGATTTCTCTTTGAGTTGCTGAATTTTGTATTTTAAATACGACTTATCACCACATAAAATGAAGCTGGAACATTTCCACGCAGAAATTCTGAATGGATGCGCACACAAAGCAATGGCATGTTCAAAGCGACTTAAAGATGTCTCTGTTTTTGTGCAGAACATTGTGTTTAAGTAAAAACATTGCTTCAAATAGTTCCTAATAAACAGAGAATCAGACGTTGGACTTCTGCATAAATATCGATAAAATAATCCTGTATAAATATGCGTGATTCCGCATTGCTGCTAACAGTCAAAACAAACCTACATCATACTAAAATCATCATATGTAATGATCAACGTGTATGTCTCTAGATTAAACTAACAAATGTGCTATCACAGGTCATTAAATATTTAATATCATGATGATTTTTAAAGCAAGTTTAAATATATAACTGTCTGTGTATTCATTTTATATATAATAATTAATATTATATATATATATATATATATAATAAGCATATTTATTGTATAAAGAAATAAATTTAAATTACCTACATTTTCTTAATGTCCTTCAATTCACATTTTGTTTATTTACAATAATTATCTGGGAATAAATGTGAGCATGCTTGGATAAGATCCACTTCTAATAAGAAATACAAATAAATTAAATTAATTTTTCGATTTAAATTTTTATTTAAAAAAATCATAGTTTTGCAATCGGTTAATACACAAGTCAGCGTTTGTCTAAAATTTTTTTTATATATGGATTATTATTCTGTACCAGTCACGCGTTCTTCTTGTTAGCACGGTAGCATGGTAGGCAGTTATAAAGTTGGAAAATCCCAAAGTCTTTGTTAGACCCTGTAGCCTTCAGAAGGTAACATACAAATTGAGTCTTGCCTGTCTATAGAACACGTGGCTTTGCCTTCAGCATTCCATGCGCATGGGCACACTTGAAGCCTGTCATTCTCCAACGTTCACAGAGGTAACATATTCCGAGTTACGTGTACATGACAGGGATGTGACCGCACCAGGCATTCCGTGCGCATGGCACACAAGCACCTGTCAAAACAATAATGTTTATTATTATAGCAGTTTCAGACTTTACCTATCAAATACTATTTTACCTATAGAACGTTCTCCTATACAAACTACATGTGTAGGCTTCTTTGTATCTCGTCATTTCTGTATTTATTCTATTAATTTTGCTCAGACAATAAATATTCTTCTTTCACTGTGTTCGTAAAATGTTCTTTATATTTATACTTTTCGAGGAAATGATATACAACCCTCTATTTTTTAATAAATAGTTTGATTGATTTTTCAGATTTACTGTGTTCTACTTACCAATAAAAATAATTGGCGACTATTTTTATTTGCCTAATTGAGCCACGTAATTGTGTTGTCAATTATGAATGTATATATTCGGAGATAGCATCTAAGTTAAATATTTTAAACACGAGATCATAAGATAAAAAAAGAAGTAAGAATCGAAAAGTCAAAAATTTCATTTCAAATTTATTGAGGTTTAAGAGATGCAGTTTGCAATGAATTAATGCTTACCAAACATTAAAGTTCCGTAATATTTAATGAATTGAGGAACAACAAATTTGTTGAAGACTTAATGAAAACATGAACACATAGGACATACACAAAATTATACGGTCTTTATATATCACATAGCAACTTGTTTTTTATTTCAAAATTGGTATAAATATATTATAATATATATATATATATATTCAAAAGTGGTAATTTATATATATATATATTATATGTATATATATATATAATATATTATATTAATAATATATATAATATAATATAATATATATATATATATATATAATATAATAACTTTCTAATAAGTTTTTGTATAATAATCTAAAGTTTTTTATGTGAATGAATTAAAATATTAGAAAGGATTATTCGATCAAGACTAATTAAAGATTAATGAATTAAATTTCATTATCAGGAAATAGGAAAAAAATTTAAGTTTCGCAGCGAAGTGTGTGTACTGCGTCATTTTATACGTAAATCGTTATAAAAATGTCTTTAAGTTTTCATACGCAGCTAAGAAGGAATGCACGTAGCATGTACGCACACATACACACAAAGACTGTATAATATATATATAATTTATATATATATATATATATGATAAGACATGTTTGCTAAAGATAACAGGTAACTTAAGTCTAGTTACACTTTTAATAAGTTTCACAAGAAAGATTATTAAAAGGCGTATTAGACATTAATTGTCGTTTACTTTAGATAAAAAAACATGTCGTCCAAAAAATCTTCCTGCCATAATGCACAAAATTTCAATCTCTCTCTTCTCTCTCTCTCTCTCTCTCTCTCTCTCGCTCTCTCTCTCTCCTCTCACCACACTCACTCTTTCTCTCCCTCTTTTTCTCATACTCTTCTCGCTTCACACACAAACAGAGACACAAAAAAACACGCCACTGATCACACTCTCACGCTCTTTCTCCCTCTCATGCACACTCCCTTTCTCTCTCTCTCTCTCTCTCTCTCTATATATATATATATATATAATACTATAATATAATATATATATGGTGTATATATATATATAATTCTGGTATTTCGGCCTGTGAAGAAGATTATTTTTTATATAAACATTCGTAGGGTGTACTTCTTGCGACTATATATATATATATATATATATATATATATATATATTATATATATATAATTCTAAAGTCATAACGGATATTATTAGGCAGTATCATTTACCGCTCACACAACGTTAGATTTTATTTACAAACAACTCAGTTAAGCCAAAATTAAAAATTATATTATATATTATATATATATATAATATATATATTATTTATATATATATGAAGCGACTTATTTTTGATACTACATATTTTTTTAATGCTGAGACTCTTCACAATATATAAACCTATAATGTTCATTTTAATTTTTTATTGTTCCTACTAAGATATAATAAAATCCAGTATCGTTGATTTATAGAAAAATTATTGCTGGGTATTTTTAATCCATCGGAATCTGACATTTAGAGGTTAACTGTTTTCTTCATCGTATTCTTTTCTTACGTTTTTGAATGATTGCTTTACCAAGATGTACACAAGAATACCGGTAAAAATTAATGTGGCGCATGAGTGGACGTTGTTGTAAACATTGCCCTGCTTAAGTGTCACAAATCTTACATTGATTCTGAGTTGTATTTTCAACATAGAAGATACAAGGATATGTATGTTCGTTGGAAATGAAATGCTGAATTGTCTAAAGAATTACATTTGACTTTCCCTTCAACAAGGACGGACAGACCAAATCAATAAATATTGTGGCCATTAATGAGAAACTGAAGTAACTTGTTCGTCACTAACTTCTTTAATATTCGGAAATGGAACGTGTTTCCGCAAAATCCGTAACTCGTTTGCGACTGAGGATGAAAAAAATAAACTATCGTTTGATTGTTTGCCATGATTGAAAGATAAGTTTAAAATGACCACAGATTTTTATCAAAGAGCAACCGGGAAGGGTAATTTTTGATTTCATTTATTTGAGATATCCAATCATTTGATTGCAATCTTTTATTATCTCTCACATAAATCAACATTAGTTAAGAGTATTGAAAAGTTGAAAGGCCACAATAAGTTATATTATCATATAGACATAAAAAAAAATTTGTAATGTATTCTAATCTCTTATCGTGTCTACAAATTCCCATTTATGGATAATTGGTCTCATTTCAGCAACACAGAATATCCAATTATCATTCTTTCAAAAACTTTTCTCCAAATTTGATATTGTATGAATAGCTGTTCGTTTACAGAGTATCCTATTGAATTAAACTTCTTAAAAATGTTTTGTTATTCATGTAATAGGCAGTGATCATTTCTTCTATTACAAAATATTGAAGGTAGCGTGGTGTTGAAAATTTATCATCTAGAAAGACATGGCGTCATGAGTTCAAATCCCGGGCGAGGCTTTTTAGCATTTTTACATAGCACTAATTACTGGCTATGTAACCTTGGTTAGACAAAACAGTCTAGAAGTATTCAAACTTGTTAAAACTTGCTTAAGAAATTGACCTTGCTGAGGGGTTGGTAAATTTCCTCTTTGACTGAAGGTTGGTCCAATTTAAGGAACGTATCATAACTAGTAATGGTTAAACTAAACTTCCAAATATAACCCCTAGTATAATGTTTCTATAACAATGTTTAGCGTGTGTCCTCTGCGTGTGGAGTGCGGTATGTGTGAACGAGAGAGAAGAGGGGTATTTTATAAATTAATGTGACTGCCTTTTGTCAGGTTGCGAATCTGATTGAAAATCACTTGGATCAAAATTGTACTCATGTCTTCTCTTTAGAATTCACGTCAGCTAAAACTTTAAACTATATTATATTATTATTATTATTATATTATATTATATATTGTGAATAATTGCAATACAAGATTTAATTAACGTCACAAATAATGCGACAGAAAGAAATTTAAGTTAACAAGCTTATGGAGATTATGTCTATCGCAGTCTGAGATGTTTTTAGATCACCACTAAGCTTGAAGGGCTAAAATAAACTAATAAAGTAGTTGGGGTGGCCTGATACCGACGTTTGAAATTATCGGTGATGAATTAACTTGATCTAATGAATTCAATCCAGTTTTCCAAACAAAAACACTTTTTAAAATTAAGTCTTCTTACTCTAGACGTTTTTTTAGAGGGTTTTTTTTTTTTTTAACTAAAAAGAATATTGCAGTGCTTACCACAACCACCCAGCTTTACTTATGAGCGTTTTATGTGCTAAAATGTTTATCGTTGTTAGTTGGAAAGTGTTATAATATGCAACAAGTCGCAATTAAGGCAGTTTCAACTGAACCAGTTTGAACTGAATAATGTTTCCAGGTCTAGAAGAACGATAATGTTAAACGGAATTATTTTAATGTTAATTTACAGTCCGTTACATAAAAAAAATTAGTAATCTTGCAAAAATATTTTTTTGTTATAAATTCTCTATATTCATTATGAAGATTTTCCATATATATTACGAGGGTGAGTCAAAAAAGTAATGCTATATTTTAGGACAAGTATAATTACCAACACAGGAACATGTATCATACATCAAAATAAAGCTGGTCCTCTGTGAATCACATCCCTAATCCTCCCATGTCCCGTTTCTCTCAATAGCAATTCCACCTTCGGATGAGAACATGTATCCCTGCCTTCGTAAGATTCTGCCACTTCTTCACTACAGATTTCATTCCTCGTTACTGGAATAATTTTGCCCTCTCTTTCATGTCGACGAAGAAGGGCCCTAAATCTGGGAGTATTGAGGATTTGGTAAAGTGTCACCCGAATGGGTCAATTTTCTTCCCTTGTCCTCTTGATTACGCAAGAAGGTTCCGGGTTCGAAAGAAGGTTGGCCGTTCAAAAAAGAAGGCTTCTGAGTCCGACAAGTTAAAAAACCTGAATAACCAGAGGCACATCGGCCGAAAGTTGTAGATATAACAATAAAGATGAGGAAAAATTAGTCCCAATCATCCAAAATAATAAAAATACTAACACAGCTTTCTAAATTGCGTTGTGCAACAAATCAAGTTGAAGTATTTCCTCTGAATTTTTTGGGACGCTTGATAATTTGTATTATTTGGATGATTGGACTATTTTCCTCATCTTTATTGTTATAGCACAACATTTCGGCCGATCTGTGGCCCTTCTGGCATTATTCAGGTTTACTTTGTCGACTCAGGAAGCCTTCTTGTTGAACGCCAACCTTCTTTCGAACCCGGAAAGCCTTCTTGTCGTAATCAAGAGGACAAGGCGAGAAAATTGACCCATTCGGTGGCAACTTAACCCACATTCCTCAATACTCACCAAGATTTTAGGGCTCTTCGTCGACATGAAAGAGAGGCAAAAATTATTCCAAGTAACGAGGAAATGAAATTGTAGTGAAGACAGTGGGCAGAATCTACGACGGCAGGGAATACATGTTACTCATCGAAGGTGGAACATTTGCTATGAGAGAAACGGGGACCAATGTCGGAGGATTAGGGATGTGATTCACAGAGGACCAGCTTTATTTTTGAGTATGATACATGTTCCTGTGTTGGTAATATACTGTCCTAAAAATATAGCATTACTTTTTTGGACTCACCCTCGTAATATATATGGAAAATCTTCATAATGAATATAGAGAATTTAATAACAAAAATATTTTGGCAAGAAATACTAATTTTTTTATAGGAAAACGGACTGTAAATTAACATTTAAATAATTCCGTTTAACATACGTTCTTTCTACCTGGAAACATTATTCAGTTCAAACTGCCTTCAGTTAACTGCCTTAAATTGCCACTTTGTTGCATATATAATAAACACTTTCCAACTAACAACATACATTTTAGGCACATAAAACGCTCATAAGTAAAAGTGGGTGAGTTGTTGGTAGCACTGCAATATCCTTTTTAGTTAAAAAAAAAAAACCCTCCTAAAAAACGTTCTAGAAAGTAAAAGACTTTATTAAAAGTGTTTGTTTGGAAAACTGGATTGAAAATCATTGATTCAATGTTAATTCATCACGATAATTTCAAACGTCGGTATCAGGCCCACCCCAACTATTATATTTAGTTTTATTTTATTTAGCCCTTCCAAAAGCTTAGTGCGATCTAAAAAACATTCTCAGACTGCGATTAGAACATAATCTCCATAAGCTTGTTTAACTTAATTTCTCTTTCTGTCGCATTATTTTGACGTTTAATTAAATCTTGTATTCAATTACTTCACAATTAATAATAATAATAATAATAATAATAATAATAATAATAATAATAGTTAAAAGTTTTAGCTGAACGTGAATTCTAAAAGAGAAGACATGAGTACAATTTTGATCAAGTGATTTTCAATCAATTCGCCAACCTGACAAAAGGCAGTCACATTAAATTTATAAAAACCCCCCTTTCTCTCTCGTTCACACATACACCACTCACACAACCCAGAGGACACACGCAAACACTTGTCTATATATAAAACATATATACTAGGGTTATATTGAAGTTTAGTTTAACCATTACTGTTATGATACGTTTATCCCTATTAAAATTGAACCAAACCCTTTCAGTCAAGAGAAATTTACCAACCCCTCAGCCAAGGTTCAAATTTCTTAAGCAGAGTGTAACAAGTTTGAATACTTCTAGACTGTTTGTCATAACCAAGGTTAATAGCCCAGTATTAGTGCTTATGTAAAATGCATAAAAAGCCTCGCCCGGGATTTGAACTCATGACGCCATGTCAATTTCCTACGATGATAAATTTACACCACGTACCTTCAATATTTCTGTAATAGGAAAGAAAATGATCACTGCCTATTTACATAGAATAACAAACATTTTAAAGAGATTTTAATTCACATAGTAAATACTCGTAAAGAACAGCTATTCATCCCATATCAAAATTGGAAAAAGTTTTGAAGAAATGAGTATTGGATATTCGTATGTTGCTGAAATGAGACCATTATCCAAAATGGGAATTTGTAGAACACGAATAAAAGATTAGAATACATACAATCTTTTTTTATAATGTCTATAATGATAATATAAACTATTGTGCCGCTTCAAACTTTTTCAAACTTTAAACTAATGTTGATTTAACTCGTGAGAGATAATAAAGATTGCATCAATGACTGGATATTCTCAAAATAAATGAAATAAAATTACTCCTTCCCGGTCTTCTTTGATAAAAATCTGTTTGAGTCATTTAAAACTGATCTTTCCAATTCATGGCAAACAATCAAAACGATAGTTTATTTTTTTCATCCTCAGTCGGCAAACGGGTTACGGATTTGCGAAAACGTTTCATTTTTCCGAATATTAAGAAGTTAGTGACGAACAAGTTACTTCAATTTCTCATTAATGGCCACATATTTATTGATTGTCTGTCGTCCTTGTGAAGGGAAAGTCAAATGTAATTCTTTAGACATTCAGCATTTCATTTCCAAACGAACATAATATCCTGTATCTTCTATGTTCTGAAATACAAGCTCAGAATCATGTAGACTTGTACACTTAAGCAGGCAATGTACAAACAACGTCCAACTCATGCGCCACATTAATTTTTACGGTATTCTTGTGTACATCTCGGTAAGCATCAATTAAAAACGTAGAAAAGAAATACGATGAAGAAAGAAAACAGTTAACCTCTAAATGTCAGATTCGGATGGATATAAAAATACCCAGCCAATAATTTTCTTATAAATCAACGATACTAGATTTTATTATATCTAGTAGAACAATAAAAAATTAAAATGACCATTATTAGGTTTTATATATTGTGAAGCTCTACAGCATTAAAAATATGTAGTAGTCAAAAATAATTTACGCTTCATATATATATATATATAATATATAATATATATATATATATTATATATAAAATTTAAATTTTGGTTTACTGAGTTGTTGTAAATCAAAATCTAACGTTGTGTGATGCGGTAATGGGATACTGCCTAATAATATCCGTTATGACTTTTAGAAATATATATATATATATATATATATATATATATATATATATTAATATATTAGTATCGCCAAGAAGTACAACCCTACGAATGTTTATATAAAAAATAATCTTCTTCTACAGGAGAAATACCAGAATATAATATATATTATATATATATATATATATATATAATATATATATATATATATATATAGAGAGAGAGAGAGAGAAGAGAGAGAGAAGGGAGTGGCATGAGAGGGAGAAAGAGCGTGAGAGTGTGACAGTGCGTGTTTTGTGTCTCTGTTTGTGTGTGAGCGAGAGAGTATGAGAAAAAGAGGAGAGAAGAGTGAGTGTGTGAGAGAGAGAGAGAGAGAGAGAGAAGAGAGAGAGAGAGAGAGAGAGAGAGAGAGAAGATTTGAATTTTGTGCATTATGGCAGGAAGATTTTTGGAGACATGTTTTTTATTAAAGATAAACAGACAAATTATGTCTAATACGCCTTTTAATAATCTTCTTGTGAAACTTATTAAAGTGTAATAGACTTAAGTTACCTGTTATCTTTAGCAAAAACATGTCTATCAATATAATATATATATATATATATATATATATATATATATATATACAGTCTTTGTGTGTATGTGTGCGTACATGCGTACGTGCATTCCTTTTAGCGTGCGTATGAAAACTTAAAGAACATTTTTATAACGATTTACGTATTAAAATGACGCAGAGTACACACACTTCGCTGCGAAACTTAAATTTGTTTTCTATTTCCTGATAATGAAATTTAAATTCACTATCTTTAATTAGTCTTGATCGAATAATCACCTCTTCTAATATTTTAATTTCTATTCTACAAAAAACTTTAGATTATTATTACAAAAAACTTTATTAGAAAGTTATATATATATATATATATATATATATATATATATATATATATATATATATATAAATATTATATATATATATATATATATACATATATATATATATATTATATATATACCAATTTGAATATATAATATTATAATATATATATTATACAATTTTGAAATAAAAAAACAAGTTGCTATGTGATAATAAAGACCGTATAATTTTGTGTATGTCTATGTGTTCATGTTTTCATTATAGTCTTCACAAAATTGTGTTCTCAATTCCATTAATATTAACGGAAACATTTAATGTTTGGAAGCATTAATTATACATTGCAAAACTGCATCTCTTTAAAACCTCATAAATTTGAAATGAATTTTTTGACTTTTCGATTCTTACTTCTTTTTTTATCTTCTGAATCTCCGGTGTTTAAAAATATAATTTACTAGATGCTTATCTCCGAATATATAACATTCAATAAAATTTGACAAATTACGTGCTCAATTAGGCAAATAAAAAAGTCCAATTTATTTTTATTGGTAATAGACACAGAAATCTGAAAAAATCAATCAAACTATTTATTAAAAAATAGAGGGTTGTATATCATTTCCTCGAAAAGTATAAATATAAAACAATTTACGACAAAAGTGATAAGAAGAATACTTTATTGTCTGAGCAAAATTAATAGAATAAATACAGAAATGACGAGATACAAAGAAGCCTACACTTAGTTGTATAAGGAGAACTGTTCTATAGGTAAAATAGTATTTGATAGTAAAGTCTTGAAACTGCTAATAATGGAATAAACATTATTGTTTTTGAACAGGTGCTTGTGTGCCATGCGCACGGAATGCCTGGTGGGTCACATCCCCCCTGTCATGTACACGTAACTCGGATATGTTACCTCTGTGAAAGTTGGAGAATGACAAGGCTTCAGTGTGCCATGCGCATGGAATGCTGAAGGCAAAGCCACCCGTGTTCTATAGACAGGAGACTCAATTGGTATGTTACCTCTGAAGGCTACAGGGTCTAACAGAAAGACTTTGGGATTTCCAACTTTATAAACTGCCTACCATGCTACCGAGTGCCTAACAGAAGAACCGTGACTGGTACAGAATATAATCCATATAAAAAAAAAAATTTTAGACAAACGCTGACTTGTGAATATAACCGATTGCAAAACTATGATTTTTTTAAATAAAAAATTTAAATCGAAAATCTAATTTAATTTATTTGTATTTCTTATCTAGAAGTGGATCTTATCCAAATGCTCAATTTATTTCGATAACATTATTGCTAAATAAACAAATGTGATTGAAAGGACATTAAAGAAAATGTAGGTATTTAATAAGTTTATTTCTTTATACACTAAAATATTGCTTATATATATATAATATATATATATTATATATATATATATATATATAAAATGAATACACAGGACAGTTATATATTAAAACTTGCTTTTAAAAATCATCATGCATATTAAATATTTAATGACTGTGATAAGCACCATTTGTTAGTACATCTAAGAGACATTACACGTTGATCATACATATGAATGATTTAGTATGATGTAGGTTGTTTTGATGTTAGCAGAAATGCGGAATCACGCATATTTATACAGATTATTTTATCGATATTTATGCAGAAGTCAACGTCTGATTCTCTGTTATAGGAACTATTTGAAGCAATGTTTTCTAACACAATGTTCTGCACAAAAACAGAGACATCTTAAAAGTCGCTTTGAAACATGGCCATTGCCTTTGTGTGCGCATCCATTCAGAATTTCTGGTGGAAATGTTCCAGCTTCATTTATGTTGGTGAAAGTCGTATTTAAATACAAAATCAGCACTCAAAGAGAAATCGCTATAAAGATGACAATACGATTCTATTCTTATATTTGTTTTGTTTTTGTTTTCCTTTCTTTTGTGGATAGAACCTATCGCTTCTACAGTTCTGTCAAATCCGGGGAAGAGATCGATTAGCCAGCGAGACGAGACGGGTTGCGGACTGGTACTGCAACAATATTTAATCTACAGAAATATGAATTGCAGAATTAAGACAATGAATACGAGTAGCATCCGCACTGGCCAGTGTAAGTTAAAGCACTTTTCAGGAAAGACTTGTAAAGTTTAGAAAAGAACAAATAAGAATTAAAAACCGGCAAATTTGGTGTTCTTTTAACGAAAGACGCATGTTCCGCTCGTAATTTTCTCAGATGTCTGTGTCAAGTATAAGCAGGGATACGCTCAATCTAGGTGACAAATGGTATTTGTTGTGCTACCCACAACCGATTGGAGATCAATGGATGAAGGAGGTCTCTTTGCCGGGAAAAGCAAACAAACAAACGCAATCGTTTTTTTTTATTGAGTAAAGTCTTCTTTAAACTAAATTCTTGTTTATTTTCATTAAAGATCATTGGAAATGTCTGACACCGAGTTTTGCAGTACTCTTTAAATTTTGTTGAAAGATAACTTTTGCTCCGTTATTTGTGAATGCTAATTTTATAGTTTCTGGTTCGATTCCTTCTAAACTCTCTGCTTTTATTCTCTGTCTCTTTTCTCCTTCCCGTATCTTTTTATACCAAATGCAAGCTTTTGTCATACAACTGGATTGATGTGACTATTACGTAGATGTCTAATGTCCGATTTTAAGCGTTGAGTGTTTTGAATATAAACATATTTGAAAACTTGGCCTGCATCCCAACTATTTCAATGACTACTGTTGCATAACCCTTATATATATTTATCTTCTTATTTTACACCTATTCATACATATCTTTTTCTTGTTATCTTCTATACTGTTATCTGCTATTCTGGGATGGTTTTCTCTGTTTCTGATCTTCTTTCTGAGACATCTTCCGTCGACTTAATTTGCTTGGATATTTCCCAGCATATGTGTCCATCTTCTTGCTCTTATACATAAACACAACGACTTATTTTTGGTGTCTTTAATTCAAAACCTAAAGGTAACCAACACGCGTGGAGAGAGCCATTACCGCAGCCGTTTGCCACGGCGTCTGGGGACTACTCTGAATCTCTAATCCATACTCATAATCGAATTGAGCAATCAGATAAATAGGTAGCCAAAAAGGGCCTAGCATTGCCTATCATTTTACGTATATTTCCATGACTTTTTTCCTAACGAATTACCAATTAACCTTTGAATTCTACATTTATATACGTAATTAATAAGCCACCTATCAATTTGCATGACGCTGATTGCTCGCTATATGACCGCATAAAAATAGATGACTTTACAGAATCAAAAGGAATTCTTTCAGTTGATGTATGTTGTCTGAAAATCATAGAAAAAATCAGTTGACACGGAAAAGGTCACTACGTTATTATACTATATGACATGTTTTGCATATGAGACACAGTAAACAATAAAATATCTGCATTTCTACGTTCTTTATGTTATCTAGATGCGTCATCTTCATTCTACCCACAGGTTCGCTATTTTTCTACGATTTCCATGTATTTTAAATTGAAAGTCTTTTTGAGAATTAATGTAAAATCGACAGAGCAGCCTATTGTCGGTATCAACCAACAGGAGGGAGTGCACCCTTTTCGCCAGCGCTAGACCAGGAAGATTGATTTGCTGACGTGGAGTGCCACACCGACCATCATCTCTCCACTTTACCACGCAGAGCAGATTACCCAAGTTTGTGCTAATCACGCGTTGAGTTGGCAATGACTGGTATCGAAACTAGAACATTGTGATTCCTTAATGCTCTATCGAGTTAAACCCGCCTTAGATTATTATGATCAAAATGAAATATTATATTTATCGTTATACAAACACATGCGCGAGCACACACACACACACACACACACACATATATATATGTATGTATGGGGATACGTCATTTCTGCCTGCGTCAAATTCGCCTCTACGACTCTATACTTACGTCACTCGGCAACATTGCATATGTCGCAATAAAAGGACATAGAATGAATAAATGTTTCTTTAAAAATATATTAAGAATAGATAAGATGCATAAAAATAAAACAATAAAGTATAAAATAAGCTATTAGGAATTTAAAATAACAATAAACAAACATAAAAATGTATATACGGTACATTAAAATATTTATTTTTAAAAAGTGAGAAAAAATCTACGCCATTACATAGTTCCAACGTCATTTAACGGCAAACCACAAGATAAATAGAATAATTTTTATTCATAGTATTCAATTTCCTTTAAAGTATAAGCTTAAAATGTTTTAGTGTTCCTTAATAGCGATATTTATATTCTTTCTCGAGTGATTTATGTCGTTTTACGGTGTTTGTTCCCCCTTTCAAGAATAT
Organism: Doryteuthis pealeii; assembly: GCA_023376005.1. NCBI lineage: Eukaryota > Metazoa > Mollusca > Cephalopoda > Myopsida > Loliginidae > Doryteuthis > Doryteuthis pealeii. The sequence continues at coordinate 113,781,871 of CM042144.1, forward strand.
CTTAAAATTACACCTATGTTTAGATAAAAAACAGGCACGTCATGTCTTTTCGAGCCAATTAATTAGATGATAATTGAAAAAGTATTTAATTTTTTTCAGTCAAATAAATTCTAATTTAATCAATTAGTCTAATATCAGTATTCATCATTTGACAATCAGCATTTAATGAAACATTTAGTTTCCGCCTGTCGGTGGGGCTTAGAATGCAGCGAATGTACCTCTGCAGAGGGTAAGACTCCCCCAATGGAGCCACATGTTGGCCGTGGGTGCGACCCATGATGCTTAAGGATGAAATCCAGTGGATGAGCAGTTCATGACTTGCAATACTCCACTTTGGCCCTATCTTGGCTAGACGGGCGGTCGGAGAGGCCCCCTCCGATCAATCGGCTGGTCACGTCAAACCCTAGAACCTATATGATTTTCCAAACCCTATTGCCTTATGGCAAGCCCCAGCCCCTTTTATCATATATGTGCTAGAAGGCGGTGACTGAGGGTCTACATCTCATGAGAATGACGTTAAACTCTATCTGATGGGAGGTTTCAGTTTTGGGGTTTGGGGAATGTGGAGCACCCCTTCATCACCATTGGTCCTGGTCTACTCTGACCCGGAGTGGTAGTACCTGTTAGGGTCCCATCTAGGGTTAAATAGAAAATGCATTTATAAAAAAATTGTATTATTCATTAAGAATTGATTTATTTCAAAACTTTATCGGCGTTCAATGACCTACTGAGGTTGATAGGCCGTAAACCAAAAAAACCAAAACCAAACATTTAGTTTGGTTTGGATTGTTTCTTTCTTATATCAACCTTCACTGGTTATTTAATGCCAAATATACTTGTAAAAACAGTAGTGTTAATATGAACTGAAGGATGAGGGGTTCATACCTTTATCAAGTATATTTGTCCAAAAGTGAACGTAATAGCGCGATTGGAGTTCGAACAGACTTACTGTGGTCTTATGCTAGTCACGATACTTGATGAGAGTCTTAGTTCGTAACTACCACACGTGTGCCAGGCTAATTGATTTGTCAATGCTTTCTGAGCCCACGCTTTCCTTGATCCGTCAAATTAGGAAAGACACAAAATTGTCAGTGTGCCTTTGTGATGGGTTGTGAGATTCGTGGAAATGGACTGCCGTAATTATTGCCACTCTGAAGACAAGAAAAACTCTCCATTGACAGCAATAAATATTTATTGACACACAATTGTGCAATAAATATAACGAATAAATATATTCCTTCGTATGTGGAGAGAGAAGAAAGTGGTGATTTGACTGGTGCTATTTTTTGAAGTTATCAGTGGTGCTTGAATTCAGAACTTTGAGATTTTTAGTTTTCCTGGAGAGGCGTCTTGGAGATATTTCTCCGTCTTTCGTCTGTGTGGTCTGGTCTCTCTCTGATTTTTCTTCATTTACGTTAAACATTTGTGGAGGGTTCTTCCGGAA
>CM042144.1:113788314-113825814 GCA_023376005.1 Doryteuthis pealeii
TTCTTTCTCCTCCCCTCTCCTCTCTCTCTCTCTCTCTCCTCTCCGTCTCTCTCTCTCTCTCTCTCTTGTGTAAGTTTTCAGGAACATTCCCCTCAACACGCATACACGCTGATCTATATGCTCTCTTTGAAAGATTCTCTCTCTTCTCCCACTCTCTCATCTCTCTCTTTTTCTTCTTCTTTCTCTCCCCTCTCCTCTCTCTCTCTCTCTCTCTCTCTCGTTTCTCTCTCCTCTCTCTCTCTTCTTTGTGAATTTTCAGACTATTCCCTCTTAACACACATACACGCTGATCCTCTCTGCCTCTTTGGAGATTCTCTCTTTCTCTCTCCACTCCTCTCACTACTCTCTCTTTCTCTTTTTTTTTCTTTTCTTTCTTTCTGCCCTCCCCTCCTTCTCTCCCTTCTCTCTCTCTCTCTCTCTCACGTCTCTCTCATATCTCTCCTTCTCCGCTCTCTTGCACCTCTTTGAAGTTTTCAGAACATATTCCCGCTTCAACACGCATACACGCTGATCTCTGCGCGCTCTTTGAGATTTTCTTCTCTCTTCTCTCTCCCACTCTCTCACTCTCTCTCTTCGTCTTTTCTTTCTTCCCCCCCCCCCTCTCTCTCTCTGTCCTTCTTCTCTCTTTCTCCCCTCTCCTCTTCTCGTCCTCTCTTAACTCTCTATAACGCTTTTGCTTTCCCCTTCCCTTTCTCTTCCTCGCTCTTTCCCTTCCCTCTTCCTCCTTCCTCCTTCCTCTTACCTTTTCCCTTTTCTGTTCATCTTGCATTTCTTATTGCTTTTTCTGTTGTGCTCCTTGCTTATCTCATTTTTTTTTTCAATCAGTTCCTATTTCTTTTTTTCCTTTTCCTTGTCCCACCCCCAAACTCTCTCCTCTCTCGTTCTCTCTCTCTCTCTCTCTCTCATCTCTCTCACATCTTCTTCTCTCAACACACACCACACACACACAAGCGCTTTCCTTTTTCTCTTTTCATTCTCTCTCTATGCCCGCCTCTTTCCATTTTCTCTCACTTTTTTTCTAGCTGTAATTGTAGCAGCTACTGTTAAATATGAAGTCCGTTTATAATAATCTTCTCTTTCTTTCTTTCTTTTCTTTTTCTCTTGACTTTCTTTCTCTCTTTCTTTTCTATCAATATCCTTCTTCATTCAGTGTTTCTTCCTTTTTCTTTCACTTTTCTTTCACGCACACACCCTCTCCCTATTCTCTCTCACGTTTTCTTTCAATCCTCTTTCTCTCTGTCTCATTTCACGCCTTTTTCCCTTTCTTTCACTTTTTCCTATACTGTTTCTCTCGCTGCTTTTCCTTTTCTTTCTTTTCTTTCTTTCCTTTCTTTCTTTGTTCTTTCATTTAAGTGTCTCTTTCTTTCTTTCTCCTTCTAATATTTATTGTTTCTGTGTCTGTAATCCACCATCTCTATCTAGTCTTCTCTCTGCTCTGTCTGTCCTGTTGTCTTCTCTCTTCCCCTCTTCTTCTCTCTCTCTCTCTCTCTCATCTACATTTTCTTTCTCCTCTCTCTCTCTCCTTTTCTCTCTCTCAATCTTCTCCTCCTCTCTCTCTTATTTTCTTCTCTCTCTCTCTATTTTTCTCTCTCTCTCCTCTCTCCTCTCCTATTTTTCTTCTCTCTCTCTTTCTTCTCATGTTCTTCTCTCTGCTCTCTCTCTCATCTATTTTCTTCTCCCTTCTCTTCTCCTTCCTCTATACTTTCTTTCTCTCTCTCCCTCTCTCTCCGCTCTCTCTCTACTTTCTTCTCTCTTCTCATCTCTCTCTCTCTCTCTCTCTCCTATTTTCTCTCTCTCTCTCCTTCTCTCTCTCTCCTATTTATCTTTCTCTCTCTCTTCTCTCTCTCTTCTATTTCTTTCTCTCTCTCTCTCACTCATCTCGTCTCTTCTCCTCTATCTTCTCTCGTCTCTCTTCTCTCTCTCTCTCCTCCTCTCGTCTATTTTTCTTCTCTCTCTCTCTCTTTCTCTATTTTCTTCTCTCTCTCTTCTCTCTCTATTTCTTCTTCTCTCTCTCTCTCTTCTTCTCTCTCTCTCTCTCTCTATTTCTTCTCTCTCGTCCCTCTCTCTCTCTCTCTATTTTCTCTTCTCTTCTCTCTCTCTCTCTATTTTCTTTCTCTCTCTCTCTTCTCTCTATTTTCTTCTCTCTCTCTCTTCCTCTCTCTCTCTCTATTTCTTCTCTCTCTCTCTATTTCTTCTCTCTCTCTCTCTCTCTTCTCTCTCTATTTTCTTCTCCTCTCTCTTCCCCTCTCTCTCTTTTTCTTTCTTCTCTCTCTCTTATTTTCTCTCTCTCTACTTCTCTCTCTCTATTTTCTTCTCTCCTCTCTCTTATTTTCTTCTCTCTCTCTCTCTCTCTATTCTTCTCCCTTATTTCTTTCTCTTCTTCTCCTCTCTCTCTCTCTCTCATTCTTTTTTCTTCTTCTCTCTCTTCTTCTTCTTCTTCTTCTCTCCTTATCTTTCCGCTTATTTACTAATATCTTTTTATTCTCTCCACATCTTTCTCTCAGCCTCCCCGCTCTTTGGGCATCTCTATTTCCTTCTATTTTTTCCCGCCTTCTTTCTTCTTCTTTTTTTCTTCCCACTCCTGGACTCTCTCCTCTTTTTTCTCCCACCTTTTCCTTTTCTCAAATCCCCCTTTCTTTCTTTTTCTCCCCCCCCCCCTCTCTCTATAGTCTATATGTCCTTTTTTTTGGTTTATGGATACATTACTCCTGACTGTTATTATATATATATATAGGGGAGATGCAAATTTTATTTTAATTACCAAAATAAATAATAGAAATGATATAGAAACAATCGGAAATCCATATTAAATATAAGAGAGCGAGACGAGAAGAGAGAGAGAGAGAGAGAGAGAGAGAGAGAGAACGGAGAGAGAGAGAGAGAAAGGGAGAGGAGAGGAGAGAGAGAGAGATAGAGAGACAGAGCTTGTGGTAGAAAACCAAAAGTAATAAAACCGTTAGATACAGATGAAGTCAACCCCAACCCACCCCGCTACTCTGCTAAACAGTTGCTCAAATCTGGCGACGTGCGCGAGATTTCGGATTTTATGACCCCCCCCCCCCCAAAAAAAAAAATAAAAGACGTTGTTGGAGGCCATGTCTTGAAAACCCTAACCCTTTCTGATTTCTCTGCCTCTCTTTGCAGCCTTCGCCTAACACCTAAGCCGCAGGTGTGCTACGCAATTAAGTCTAATACATCTATTGTTGGTTTTGTTGATTTCTTGTTTGGGTCGCCCCTTGTGATGGAGAGATGCGCTTTTGCCCGGCTTTTGTAAGACTACATGATGAATGATGAACGGACCCGCACGGGTTCGGCCCCTTCGCGAAAGTACAAGAAGAAGAAGAAGAAGATGAAGAAGAAGAAAGAGGATGAGGAGTCAGTATCGAAAAAAAAAAGGATATTTGATACAGGGGATAATATTATTGTCGTGAGAAAATTTAAAGCCGAATGTTACACAGTGGGTACCCTCATATGGTGAGCGTGTCCGGCTGGAGCGGCACAGCCAATGTGACACACGAGACTCAAGTCCATGTATATGTGCCTATCTATCTCTCTCTCTCTCTCTCTCTCTCTCTCTCTCTCTCTCTCTCTCTCTCTCTCTCTCTCTCTCTCTCTCTCTCTTTGTTACTCTTTCTCTCTCATATATGAACACATACACACATATATATATCTATCCTCATCAATCATCATCATGTCGCGTTAGTAGCTTTCTCTCTTTCTCTTCTCTCTCTCCTCTCTCTCTCTCTCTCTCTCTCTCTCTCTCTCTCTCTCTCTCCTCTTGCTCTGTCATATATGAACACACACACTCATATATTTATATTATCATCTATCATCATCATGTCGAGCTAGTAGCACCAATATCCATGACAATCTCTCCCCAATCGTCCCTATCATTCATTGCACTCGGGAGGTCCTCTGCACAGCAGTCCAGTATCCATACATAGCTGGTCAATGTAGGTCTTTGCTGGGCGGCCCACACTGGCGTGGTCATGTCCTGATTTCCGCAGGAAAACGTCACTTATAGGTTTTACCTGCTTCTCCAGTAGTGCCCAGGATGTTATATATATATATATATATATATATATATATATATATATATATATATATATGTGTGTGTGTGTGTGTGTGTGTGTGTGTGTGTGTGTAAGCATAGAAATATCTATTCCTCTATTACAGAATCAAAATTTATTCAGCATTATAATTGATTCTATGCTGTCTCTGTTTAGAATATACATACATATACATATACATACATACACACACCACACACAAATATATATATATATATATATATATATATATATATATATATATACCCTCAACCCCTGGTAGATTGAGCTCTCTGGAGGGATATTTGCTGACGGCTGCTAATTACACTTAAATTGCAAGTCTCTCCTATGAAACGGATGGAGCTCTCTGGTGGCCTTTACATATATACTTATCTATGTATTTATCAATTAAATTATCCCACACACTTATTCATGGCTGAAGGCCTTGTGGTTAGGAACTGAATGATGAAAAATCGGTCGGGTTTCGATCCCGGACGGAAGTAGCCTGCAGTCTATCCTCACTGAGGAGATCTCATATGCTGAAACGCAATGTATGTGGATGACTATAAATATATATCATCATCATCATCATCATGTCGCGCAATTTGCACGGATATCCATGACGATCTCTCGCCAACCCTCCCTATCATTCATCGACTGGGAGTTCCTCCGCGCAGCAGCCAGCATCCTTACATAGTTGGTCGATGTAGGTCCTGGTTGGGCGGCCCACATTAGCATGTCCATGTGTTGGCCTCCACAGTAGTACGTCGCTTACGAGCTCATCCATGCTTCTCCAGCAGTTTCCTGCATGCCTAACCCTCCTTACTCGTATGGTTTGTGATATGGGAGGCAGGTGGCCATACAGTTGCTTCTTTGTGGGGTGCTGTTTCCACGACTTATTCAGGACTACTCGCAGCATTCTTGTGCAGCTCCCATCTAGCTTATTCTCAAGGCGCTTCGTTAGGATCCAGGTGGTACAGCCATACAGCAGTACCGATATAGCTCAGTCTGTAGAGCATGCGCCTAGAAACTACAAGTTTGATACCGGCCCTCGCCAACTTAGCGTATTAGTAGCACAACTTATATATATATATATGTGTGTGTATGTGTGTACGTGTGGGTGCGTTTGTTGAAAAGATAATTGGAAGAAAAACTTTACTTTGGTATGATGAAATTTAATATGATTATTTGTCAACGCGTGTTCCAACTAAAATTAGTTTTCCCACACAGTATTCTATTAAACATTTTTAAAAAAGAGTTAAGAAAAATCAAAACACTCTGTCCTGAAGATGACATTCTATTTGCATGCTTAATGAAATAAGGTAATGATAATATAAAGCACAACGCTTTATATTATTATTATCTTATTTCATCTTTATTTTGAAAATAATTTTAAATAGGATGCTGTGTGTAAGCAAATTTTGGTCGAAACACATGTTGATATATAACAATAAATTTCATCATACCAAAGTATATATGTATTTTCCTTCCAATTATCTTTTCAACATATCTCTCGGATTCATTTCCATTTTTCTCACTCACACTCTCTCTCTCACAACACACACACACACACACACACATATATATATATATATATATATATATATATATATATATATATATATATATATATAGTTAAGAATTAATGGCAAAATGAATGAATGAATGAAATAAAAATGAATGAGATGAGAGGAATAAATGGAAAAATTCTTTCCAAGTATAACACATGTTCTGGAGTACCGTCTCAATGTATGTATGTTATGTATGAGAACGATGCTCCGGCACAGTATTACAGTCGTCGAAACTGCCCGTTCCAACGTCCCGTTCTTATGTTGTCTGTTGATTTACCGGAAGGCTGAAAAAGACCTGGTTTCGTCCCTTTTACCAACTCGGCTGAAATAAGATTAAATAACCAAAAGCTGTCAACGGATCAACAAAACAATTGAACACAACGCCTTTTTTATGCTTATGTATAAAATATATACATTTATTTTACAAAGGAGCGAGGTGATTTCTTGTCCAGCTGATTGGCGATCTACAGCTAGTTTTTGGCTAAGTTATCAATTCTGTACCGAGTGACAAGGCATCAGAGTGTATCGGTAAAGTTGTATCAAGGCCCCGAGCTGTGGCAAGCTCTCTTCTTGCCAATCAACCCATAACACAATAGTGTTACACAAGGGACCTCGCTCAAAAGTTAAAAAATAACAAAAAATGAAAAATAATGGATAAAAATTTTTTTGAGAGAGAAGTCCCTAATGGAAAATTTTTCTCATCTATTATTGGACTCTTTTGAAGCATCACATTAATACAACTATTATATAAGCTATTGGAGAAGATAAAATCGGTCTCATACCTTTGTGGTGTTCTATTGAGAAAAGGTTTGAATTTCTTTATATATCTAATGTAGTCTGGTCCACATCTGGTGGAAAATTGCAACAATGTAATACTTTTTGAATTTAAAATGAAAACGGTCAACTTGAAGATTTTGGATATATATTATTTTGGATAATATATAGGATTGTTAAATGTCTACACTTCTGCTTTCCCTCCTCCTCTCCACCTCCTTCTCTCCCCCTTCTCCAGGAAGCTTAGTAGTGCTGGGGCATATCTCATTATAATGGAGATTGTGTGTTTTCTGTCTTAACCGAAACTATATTACTACTCAAGTCACAATTTCCTTAATTATTTACGTCAAATTCTCCATGATTTCATTCTTTTAAACCTTCAGTTATTAATAAAAATTGTTTTACATTATTAATACTGTTGATCATATCTACGTACTAATGACATGCAATTGTATTTATATATACCACAAAATAGCGATTTACAGTTTGAACGAGAAGGCTAATTTGCATATTGATATTTAAAATTTTATTTTAATAAATATGTGCTTGGTATTATTGATTTCTAATTGTTTGGTTTTATCTTAAGAAATATAAACAAAAATCTCGTGGATAAATCTTAAAAGAAATTTATTTACAAGAAGAAATAACTGTAATATTATTCTTTACTTCCTATTTTAACTAAATATTTAAATTAGGAAACTTTACCAATGAAACAGGGGAGTAATGGAAAATGATGGAATAGTTAGTTTCAAAGTTGTTCTATTTTTCGATTATAACCCCTCTGTTGCAGATCTTTTTATCTGCATTCTTAGTCAGTTTCATTAGCCTTTCTAATTTAATATGATATTTTATTATATCAAAACTTAAATACTTGCACCCGGAGGGTGCATATATTTGCTACTATATCTAATCTAGTCTGGTCCACATCCGGTGGATATTGCAACAATGTATCAGTTTTGAATTTAAAATAAAAACGGTCAACTATAAGAATTTGGGTAACTTTTTGCAGTTATAAAATAAATTAAATTAGATTAATTAGATAAATAAGTAAACAAATAAAAAGACTATCTTTAATTATATATTAGAAAGATTGATGAATGATTGAAGTAAACTATCTTATTATAATGGAGATTGTGGGTTTGTCTGTCTGTAACCGAAACTATATTACAATTCAAGTCACAATTCCCTTAGTTATTTACATCACATTCTCAATGATTCTATTCTTATTTAGATCTCCGTTATTAATAAAAATTGTTTTACATTATTGATACTGTTGACAATATCTACATATTAATGACATGCAATTGTATTTATATACAACAAAATGGCGGTTTACAATGTGAATGAGAAGGCTAATTGCATATTGATATCAAAAATTGGATCTTAATAAATAAGTGCTTAGTATTTTGATTTCTAATTGTTTGGTTTTATTTTAATGAATATGAGCAAATCTCGGGGATAAATCTTAAAAGAAAACCATTAACAAGAAGAAATAACTATAATTTCATTCTTTACATCCCAATCTAACTAAATAGTTAAATTAAGAAAACGTAGCAATGAAAGATGTGAGTGATGGAAGAGTAAGTTGCAGTTGTTTTATTGTTCGATTATACTCCCCTCTGTTTTAAATCTTTTTATCTGCATTCTTATTTAGTTTCATTAGCTTTTCTAATCTAATATTTTATTAGATTAAAACTCCAATACTTCCACCTGGGGGGTGTATATATTTGCTAGTATATATAATGTACTGGTGAAGTGGTATATCCAATTGTTGAGTGAAAAACATCTGGTTGAACTATATTCAATCGCTTTTTAATAAATGCATATATTTTTGAAGGTGAAAGCACCTGGCGAATGACGTCTTTTATTAGCTTTGGGAATTTTTCATTTCAACTTAGATGTGTGTGACCAGTGGCTGATCTATTTCTTTATATAGGTGTTAGTGACACTCACATTTTACGAAGCGACTAGAGAATAAACTAGATGGAAGCTGCACAAGAATGCTGCGTGCAGTCTTAAACAAATCGTGGAAACAACACCCCACAAAGAAGCAGCTGTACAGCCACTTGCCCCCTATCACAGAAACCATCCAAGTAAGAAGGACAAGACACGCAGGACACTGCTGGGGAAGCAAGGACGAACTCATAAGTGACATCCTCCTGTGGAAGCTAGCACATGGGCACGCCAGTGTGGGCCGACCAATAAAGACGTACATTGACCAGCTCTGTGTGGATATTGGGTGCTGCGTAGAGGACCTCCCAGGAACCATGAGTGATAGGGACGGCTGGAGAGAGATTGTCATGGTTATCCTCGCTGATAGCGCGACATGATGATGATGATGATGATGATGATGATGATGATGAAAAAATTGAAATTTATTAGGTTTTATTAAGGGAAACACTGAAAGAATATGAGAAATACTTGACTGGATGTGACCGGTTAAAAGTAATAACAAAATAAAAAAATTAAAAGAATTAAAAATCCAACAACCGAAGGAACAAGGAGGCTGATCCCTTTAAGTCAGAATTTATCGAGGGGACAAAACCACACTCAAACAATATTACCACCACCTGGTTAACTAATTCCCCAGTCGTAAACACCACAAACTAAGACGATGAGTGGAATCGAAACACGATATCTTTTCACGAGTTCCCGGAAAAATTCTATATAAAACCTAATGAATTATCTGTTTACCATTTTCAATAAAGTTAGCGGTCTGATGAAACTCATACGTATACACAGATACCTGTGGGCAGAAATAGATCAATAACCGCAAAATGACCGATTTTTAAGCATTTGCTTTCTACCAAACACGCACACACACACACACACGCGCGCACGCGCGCATATATATGTATATTTTTTGGTAGTTAGGATCTTTCCATGTGTGGTTTAACTAAGCTGATGCGGATAGACCGTAAGGAGAGCTCAATGTGCCTAGTGCCAGTGAGTGGACGGACAGAGCAAATATATTCAATAAATGAAGGAAAAAACTTTAAACTTGTTTCATTACAATCATTTATTTCAACCGTATTACAACGGTATAAGAGTCATGTTCTTGTGATTACCTGGAGATGCTGTAGTAACATGGTTGAAATAAATTATCATAATGAAACGTTTAAAGTTTTTTCCTTCATTTATTATATATATATTATATATATATATATATATACAAGGTTTGAAATTAAACAACCCAAAAGGATTTATATGCCATTAAACAAGATGACTGACTAAATCTAACTTACTTGGGTAAGACGGGTGGTCAGAGAGGCCCGTACAAGCAACCGGTTGATCACATCAAGCCCTAGCACCTATATGTGCTAGAAGGCGGTGACTAGCATATAACCCCCTAGTAGTGAGATTCCAATTCACAATCTCTGAGGAGTATGTAGTACCCCTTCATTGCCATTACTCCCAGGTCAACTCTGACCCGAAATAGTTAACTACCCAAATTCTCGATTTAACGGAAATGTATATGAAATTATAATTAATTAGAAATTATCTAAAAGCCCTCTCTCCTCCCTTAATAGAAACATAAGTACAATCATGGACAGCTGTTACAACATGAACCCAACCGATCCTATCATTTAAGATTCAGGGTGATAGGAGTTTTCTTTTATCAGAATTCATTGCGTGTGTGTATCAATATTTTGAAAAAATTCAATTTCCTATCTAATCCCGGATATCAGGTGTTTCATACTCAACTTATTTTTTAAATCGACTACGCAACAGCTGCCCGACTGTAAATTGGAAATAATACACTCGATATAATATAGACATTTGCATAATTATGTGAATGGTTGGGTGGGTGAGTCCACCTATGTCTAATATTCCTTTCTGTAAAATATTTTTTAAGCAATTCATTCAATCTTTATAGATAGCTTCCTTGACGTAGCATGTCACCTGTTTGGTTGATTGGTTGGGTTTTACGGCATGTCAACCCTTGTTTGGTTGTTCATTTTGTTTAATGGCATATCAACATTTGTGAGTCATCCAATGTCAATCGGCTGGTCACGTCAAGCCCTAGCACCTATATGATTTTCCCAACCCTATTGCCCTTATGGCAAGCCCCAACCCCTTTTTATCATATGGGTGCTAGAAGGCGGTGACTGAGGGTCCACATGTCCTGGGAATGACGTTAAACACTATCTGATGGTGAGGTTCCAGTTCTGGAGGTTTGGGGAATGTGGAGCACCCCTTCATCACCATTGCTCCCTGGTCCAATCTGACTCAGAGTGGTAGTACCTGTTAGGGTCCCATCTATCGGTTAAATAGAAAAAAAACATGAGTTTATAAACAAAATTATATTATGTATTAAGAATGAATTTATTTCACAACTTTGTCGGCATTAAATGACCCACCGAGGTTGATATGCCGTAAAACAAACCAAACCAATGTATGTAAACTGGTCTACTAAATTCATTCTATTAGTTGTGCATTCCTGTACAAAAAGTATTAAAAGTTTTCCGGATTAATTCTGTCACAATACTAGAGCTTGGCGTGACCAGCCGATTGACATTGGATGACTCACAAATGCCCGTCTAGCCCAAGATAGGGCCAAATTGGAGTATTGCAAGTCATGAACTGCCCATCCCCCTGGGTTCCATCCTTAAGCATCACGGATCGCCACCCACGGCCAACAGGTGGCCCCATTGGGGGAGTCTTACCCCTCTGCAGAGGTGCAGTCGATGCATTCTAACGCCCCACGACAGGGTGGTTATACATTGGTAGAAATATCTCATCTACTAAAAGCGATGTTAATATACGCATAGGAAATGCATAAATTGCTATTTACAGGTTATCTCTCATATGGAAATCTGACCTCTCTAATAGAATAAAACGGGAATTCTTCAAAGCTGTAGCCGTATCAGTACTACTGTATGGTTGCACCAGTTGAAATCTAACAATATGCTTAGACAAAAATCTAGATAGGAACTATGCAGGCATGATTTCAGCTGTTTTGAACAAATTCTGGAAGCAGCACCCCCACCCCCAAGAAAACAACAGCTATACGGCCACTTTTTTCTGATGTTACAAACCATTTCGGTAAGATAAACTGGACATGTTGGGCACTGCTAGAGAAGCAGGTACGAACTCATAAGCTTCGTTTTCTTATGGGCTCCTTAATATGTACACATCAGTGTTGTCCAATCATTTTTATAATAAAAACGCCAATTCATTTTTATAGCAAAAATCATTTCCAATCCTTTTTTATAGTAAAAATCATTTCCAATCCTTTTTTATAGTAAAAATCATTTCCAATGCTTTTTTATAGTAAAAATTATTTCCAATCCTTTTTTATAGTAAAAAGTCATTTCCAATCCTTTTTTATAGCAAAAATCATTTCCAATCCTTTTTTATAGCAAAAATCATTTCCAATCCTTTTTTATAGTAAAAATCATTTCCAAATAGTAAAATCATTTTCAATGTTTTTTATAGTAAAAAGTCATTTCCAATGCATTTTTATAGCAAAAATCATTTCCAATCCTTTTTTATAGTAAAAATCATTTCCAATCCTTTTTTATAGTAAAAATCATATCCAATGCATTTTTATAGTAAAAATCATTTCCAATGCATTTTACAGTAGAAATCATTTCCAATGGATTTTTATGGTAAAAATCCCTTCCAATGCCTTTTCATAGTAAAAATCATTTCCAATTCTTCTACAATGATGGCTTAGACGTCCAATAATATTATCATGGTTAGCAACCTAGTCTTGCAGATCCATTACTACTGAATAGCGAGGTTGATCACTGGATTTTCCATACTTGCGACCTTGTGTTACATCATACCTGCTGAATGGGTTGGGTAAATAACCTAAAGGACAGATTTGGCATTAGATAACCCACCAAGGTTTACACACTATTAAACAAAGAAACCAAAATCCTCAAATTATAGACTATTTCAAATGTCCAATTAATTATCACATAATTTTTTGGATATATATTTACCACCCCTCCACACGAGTAGGATGTGACCCAAGGTCAATTTCTTAAGCGGGGTTTAACAGATTTGAATTCAGAGATTTCTTTCTCCTAGACTGGCTACCTAGCCAAGGATAAAAAGTCCAGTCTGTCTACCATTTACCTATAGGTGGACGGAGAGTATTTGGATGCATACCTTTCCCAATGGTATTAGTGCAATGTGAAATCCAAACCTGCTCGTCCAGGATTTGAACTCTGGTCAACGAGTCCATTTCCTTCAACACTGTAAGGTTCAAAGTCATAATTGAACATACAACTCCGACACATTTCTGAGACAAAACATTTTATCTAATACAGCACATGAATAAACAAGATACATAAACAATGGAGATAGAATAGTGTACATAAACATCCATACATAAAAGTCACAGACAAGATAATATAAAAGTACACATAATATCAAGGTACATATATGAGACTAAGAATAGTCCATGCTGTATAAATCACTTACAGTGACTAGTAGCCGACGTTGAGGGCCGAAGCCCCAACGAGAAGGGAATGACAATTGTCTAACCCATGTGAGTACCTACGAGGAGAGGTAGAAAAGAGGAAGAGAAGTTTAATTAGGCGCTTATATAACAGACTTCCTGGTGGCCAGCACGTAAACCCAGTGGGGAGATAACTCTTCCAGGCAAAGGGAAGATAATCCCCACAACACTAATCATTACACCATACGCCTTCAACTTTTTAGTATATGCATATTCTAATCCTCCCCCCACAGTGTGAACAAGAACACGAGTCTATTTGCTTACGATGGTTCATATTACATGATAAAGAGCCCAGTTCTACTATTTTCCCCATAGCTGGAGAGAGAATAGTTTGATTCAAACCTTTCCCAATGGTATTAGCACTATGTGGTAATATTTTTAAATTACAATAATCTACAAAACATTTTCAAATGCAGATTATTGCAGTTTTTGATGACCAGCAAACAACTTTTCAAAATCTTCTTTAATTTTTCTTCTTTCCTACGGTACAAAAATTGACAGCATTAACTTTTTATACAATGTGTTTTTCTTCTCTGTTCAAGGAAAAAGTCCTGACAATTTCACAAAATTCAACAATGGTAATGTTTATTAAAAATGTTTCCACTAAGTCATATTTTCATATATCTGCCAATCAGTGAAAAAATAAATAAGTTTTCTTAGAGAAAATCTCTTATTTTACATTTGTGAATATTCTAATCCTCCTCCGACAGAGTGAACAAGAACACGAGTCTATTTGCTTACGATAGTTCATATTACACCTGAAGAAGGCCGGGGAATGTACCGGTCAATATGTCACGTGAGCAACAATGTGTACATAAAAAATCAGGAGTTTAATTGTCCGGGGAATTATTTGAAACTTTTTTTCTCCTGGTGTTTTTGGTTTTCTTTTCTTTCTTTTCTTTTTTTTTTTTTTTACTTTCCTTTTTCTATTTTTTTTTCTGCTTTTTTTTTATTTTATTCTTTTGTCTTTTTTTCCTCTTTTTTTTTTATAGTTATTTTAACTCCTTTATATCTTCTATTATTTCTAAAAATAAAAAATAAAAAGACTTTGAAAATATATAAACGATTTCGTCGTCGTAATCGTCCTCATTATTCAGCGGTAATGAAATGGAATGCTGGCGAGGTTTTACAAAAAAAGAAAAAAAAGAAAAAAAGAAAAAAGAAAAAAAGAAGGAGATTTAAAAATACAACACAAAAAGAATCTAAAAGGGAACATGCAAATTTCCTTCTTTGCTGATGCTAAATATTTTCTTTGTATTAAACCTGGTTTAGTGTCCAGCCACAACAACTTTACAAAAAGAAAATGTTGATCAGGCGACTTTTCAACATTTCATCTACAGGAGTCGTTTGGTAAGAAAAGGAGAGTGAAATAAAATGTATTGAAGATTAAGAAGGATTTTATGGACTTGGCATTCAAAAACCTGGGTGATTATTGGGCAGAAGTTAAGATAATAATAATAATAATGGAGATTCGCTTCGGTTTTTGTCTGTAACAAAAATTACGCACTGCTTACGTCACATTACCCAAAATCGTCATAACATAGAATAAATACACTCAAAATTTGAACATGCAGCATTAGACAGCCGTCATTGTTTTTTAAAACAAGTTTTAATAAATACATATCTGGTATTATCTATCTATATATAGTTTGTTTTATTTTAATGTATATTTAAAGTTATCAGAACTAAGTCTCCATTTCAATTTTTTCATTTTTTACTCCTTTAATAAATTTATTTTATTTTTTACTCCTTTAATAAATTTGATGATTTTACTTTACTTATGATACAAACTCTCTGATATTAAATTTTCAACTCCCATCCCCTCAGGCAATATTTATTTTACGTCGCCCAGAGGGCGTTTTTTATTTTGCTAGTACAAATAATTTGCACATAGTTGTACGGCTTCAAGTATTCCTATCAAATGTTAATAATCATAATAATTATATCGTTAAGTAATTATTTCTATTCAATAGTATATGTTTGCCAATATTTGTTTCAGTTATGTTTTCAAGAAACTGATAATAATCCAGACCATATTACCTTTAGGTACCCCTTTTTGATCTCGATTAAGAAAGGACATGTTTTTCATTTACACCGTCAATATCCGGTTGTTTGTTAGGGGTTAGGGTTTGGGGTTAGGGTTAGGGGATAGTTTTTTAATTTAAAAATAAAATCTAAAAACCGTCTTTTAAAACAACCGTATCTTGACGGTGTAAATGAAAAACATATCCTTTCTTAATCGAAATCAAAAAGGGGTGCCTAAAGGTCATATGGTCTATAATCTTTAGTAAACAATTGCAGCATCAAGTGACTGATATTAATACAAAGAATTTACACTCATATGGCATCAATGATTCCTATTGAATAAGAATAATTTTTAAACATATCTATTTAAACTATACATGGGACCTTAACAGGTACTACTACTCCAGGTCAGAGTGGATCTAATAGCAATGGGGATAGTCCACACTCCCCAGATCTCCGGATCTGGTGCCTTGCCATGAGATAGTGTTTAGTGTCATATCAGGGTGGATTCTATAGAGTGGTACTTCCCAGAGTTCCACAATTGGAACTTCACCACTAGATGCAGTTTAACGTCCTACCACCGCCTTTTAGCACGTATATCATAAAAAAGGGTTGGGGTGTGCCCTATGAACAATACGGTCGTGACGATCATATATGAACTCGGGTTTAACGTGACTAGCCAATTGATCGTATAGCCCAAGTACGGGCTAAAATTGAGTGGAGCTTGTCACGGACTGCTCAGCCACCAGTATTCCGTCCTTTAGCGTCACGGTTCGCCAATCGCAGCAAAAAGGTGGCCCTTTTAGGCAGGATGCAGATCTTACCCCTCTGCAAGGGTGCAGTCAGCGTATTATACAGTCCAAGTCAACAGTGTGGTGTAAACAACCAGTGCGCCAAACGAAGCAGACTTAGTAAATAACAAATGATTTGAGGAAAGCGTGACAAATAAATGAATTGGGTGTAAAATATGAAAAAGGATACTATATGATTAAATGTATTCTCCCATGCACTGGTTAGTTGTGCTCTCTGGGGAGAATTAAGCTGATGGTTGTGAATTATGTGCAAATGGCAAGACTCTCCATTAAAACGGATGTAAGCTCTCTATCCACCCACCGCTTGTAAGTGGTTGATGGCACAAAGATTAAGAACTCTGACTGATGATGAATCAGTCGGGTTTCGATCACGGATGGAAGGAGCCTGCTAAGTCTCATCACACTGATGAGACGTGATACATCAAAGCACAGTGACGGTGGATGATATATATATATATATATATATATATATATATATATATATATATATATATATATATATATATATATATATATATATATATATATATATATATATATATTAAATTTTTTACTTGAAAGCACTTACAACGCATGTATCACATAAAATTCGATACTTTTTCTTATAGAAAATGAAATTGACAAGTGTAATCCCAGCAAAGGATGGCTCGATGTGTAGAATACCGTACAGACTGTTTCGACTTTATTAAGTCTCATCAGCGGTATATACTAACGATTTCCCTCCGACAGAAATCGAAACCGGGACTTCAGCAGACACAGTGAAACACTAGTGAAACACTTTTATCGCCTCGGCCACAGTACACAGCTGACCATCCTAGCGAAATTAAGCTTGTCAAATGATACTACTACACGCCTCTACCATAATAGGTAAGGGGGCGTTATTGAGAGAATAATAACAACAAACAGACCGTATGTCCTTCGGCGAAGTGAATAAGATTTTTGGATTCGCAAAACAGCCTGAATTTTTCTTTTTTGTTTCACTTAAACGACACGTGTTTGAGATTTTACTATCTTATTCAGACTCGCTTGATTTATTTCTTGAAAAGAAATCAAGCAAGCCGGAACAAAATGAGAAGGAGCACCATCTTGAAAAAAAGTCAAGTCTTCAATAAAAATGTAACTGCATCTAAAAAATATAAATAGATTAAAATAGTGAGTTACCATATATATATATATATATATATATATATATATATATATATATCCGTGAAAGCGAGATGCTTATTGAGCAGCCCTCCAAACTAGAATTTTCTTAAGGAGGCATCAAATTTGATTCAAAGTTTCCCTTGGTCCCTATTCAATACCTTTGATGTTTTCACTAATTGGTGTCCACAAAACGTGCACTCGTCTGTTGTAATGCACGTTATTTCAATACTCTTACAATTTATGCCTGGCGATCATGGCGCGGAAGCCACGCTTCAGTTGTCGTGAAATAATACGGTCCTATATTAAGTTAACCATGTGAGAGACGAGAATTTACATTATTTTCGCATTAGGCCACCAAAAAACGAAATTCAGCGTGGGAGTTGTGTAATTTCTTTTCGTTTTTAATGCTGCTTTATTATAGTCCTTTAAGTTTGTGGTTTTCTGAACTTTTTCACTTCACATTATTGTCAGCGTATATATTGCTATCTATCTATCTATCTATCTATCTATTATTATTATTATTATTATTATTATTATTATTATTATTATTAGCAAAATAAAAAAACACCCCCCGAGCGATGTAAAAATAGATTTTTGAAATAAATTGCCTGAGGGGTGGGAGTTAAAAATTCAATGTCAGCGAGTTTGTACCCTAAGTAAGTAAAATCATCAAATTCATTAAAGGATTAAAAATAAAATAATTTGAAATGTAAACTTTAAATATGTATTAAAATACAACAAACTGTATATATATATATATATATATATATATATATATATATATATATATATATATATAATGCCAGTCATGTATTTATTAAAATTTGTTTTAAAAAACAATGAGGGCTGTCTAATGTTGCATGTTCAAATTTTGAGTGTATTTATTCTATGTTATGACGATTTGGGCAATGTGACGTAAGCAGTGACGTAGTTTTTGTTACAGACAAAAACCGGAAGCGAATCTCCATTATTAATAGATTATTATTATTCACTCCTTTTGAGTTTTCACATCAGCGTTAGCTGATGGTCTTTGACTGGAGTCTGAGTAACAGCAAGTCTCTCCTGGTCTCCAGGACTCTCCTGAGTATTCTGACAGATTGCAACAGTGCAGTGTTCTGGATGGTATCAATCCTTCCTCTGATTTCCAGATTTTCCAAACCCTTTTCCAATCCTTTTGGGACCGTTCCAAGCGCACAAACTACAATTGGTATCACTTTGACTTTCATATTCCATAACTTTTTCAGTTCTCTGGCAAGGTCTAGGTATTTGTCCATTTTTTCATTTTCCTTCAGCTTCACCCTGTGATCTGCTTGAACTTCAAAATCTACGAGTTGACAAGTTCTTTCATTTTTGTTAATCAACACTAGGTCTTGTCTTCTTGATGGGCTTGCAATTTATGTATATTTGACCCGTAGACGAGTCCCTAACATATACTAACACAACTGGTTTAGAATCGACCTCGGAGTAATGGCAATGGAGGAGTATTCAACACTCCCACAGAGCTCCAGGACTCAAGCCTAACCACCGGATAAAGTACAGTGTTATACTTTTCTTTCGATAGAAGGTGCTCGTCGTGTAGTGGATATCGTAGGAAATAAACATAGGTATCCGAATTCAAATCCTGAACGAGGCTATTTGCTTATCACTTAGCGTTAATACCATTGGGAATGGTAAGAATCCAACTATTCTCCTTCTAGTTATTGGAAAATAGTGGGGCAGACTGGACTCTTTAACCATGCTATCGTAAAAAACTTAAGTGTTGGATTATCTATGGGTATAAGATGAACGCCAAATTCCCATCTAGCACCTATATGATTTTCCCAACCCTGTTGCCCTTATGGCAAGCCCAAACCCCTTTTTATCATATGGGTGCTAGAAGGCGGTGGCTGCGGGTCTACATGTCCTGGGAATGACGTTAAACTCTATCTGATGGTGAGGTTCCAGTTTGGAGGTTTGGGGAATGTGGAGCACCCCTTCATCACCATTGCTCCTGATCCACTCTGACCCGGAGTGGCAGTTCCTGTTAGGGTCCCATCTATGGGTTAAATAGAAAAATGTATTTATACAAAGATTGTATTATCCTTTAAGAATTGATTTATTTCAAAACTTTATCGGCATTAAATGACCCACTGAGGTTGATATGCCGTAAAACAAAACAAACCAAACCAAACCAAATTCCCACTCATATTTATTAACTTTTCCAACATCAGAAGCATATATTTATAGAAAATTCAGAAACGATATAGAATGCATTTAAGATCGTTGGTATTTGTCCTGAAATCAATTACAAATTGAACTTTCGGACCATATGACCTTTAGGCACCCCTTTTTGATCTCGATTAAGAAAGGACATGTTTTTCATTTACATCGTCAATATCCGGTTGTTTGTTAGGGATTAGGGTTAGGGGTTATGGTTAGGGGTTAGTTTTATAATTTAAAAAAAATGTAAAAATCATCTGTTAAAACAACCGGATATTGACGGTGTAAATGAAAAACATGTCCTTTCTTAATCGAGATCAAAAAGGGGTGCCTTGAGGTCATATGGTCCGAACTTTCTAAAATCATGACCTGCAGGGAAGAATTACAAGGAATACAACAGACTTTTTGTTACAAGAAGTATCTACTGAAACTATGCTCTTTTCAAAAAATGGATTTATCAAAAGAGGAACTAAACGCTTAAAATGGCGACCAGAATCGTAACAGAAGGTATACTCTGAATTCAAACCAGTTAATTCTCGCTTAAAACCTGACCTTGTGTCGCATCCTGCTCGTGAGAAGGGGTAGGTAAATATATACCCTTATTTCGATTTACAAAATTTAGTCGAAATATACCCATCTAACCTTTATAGCTAAAAAAAACACAATTGTTTTCTTTTTGCACCACCCTAATATCTTCACCCCCACCCCCAAGGAAGTTAAAAGCTAATGGCACTCAAAGTTGTTTCTTACATTAACCCTGCCCGACATCCGGTCCCTATTCATAAATTCTGCGTCGACGTGTAATTTATTTAAACTTCTTTCTTTTTATTATAAATATTGCTTTTTAATTCATCAAAAGCGACAATGAATTTGAAATAATAGATTGTTCAAATGATATTATCACGTAATATAATATTTATGAACAAGAAAAACGGTTGAGTCTTCGTGCAACAATGGGTCTAAAATGGCGCGAAATGGATATTAGGTTTCGAAAGTTTCGTTATTAATACAGGCCATAATGAATTAAAGAGTGGAGTCAAACGAAGCACTGAGCCGAGATTTGTTTGCCCTGTGCAAACTGATCCCTATTTATACAAAAAAAAATGTCACTAAAATCGCGGTTGGTTTCAAGCGAAAAGAGTTCAACCCCGGTCAGAAAAGAGCCCAATGTGATACTGATCAACCAGGCTCAAATAGACGAATATCAAAACCAGTGAGAGATTCAGTGTTTGTTTCGTTGACCTAAGCATTCTGATTTAAACTCTGTAAACGGCTTTAAGAATGCTGTGAGTAGTCTTGAACAAGGCGTGGAAACAACACCCCAACAAGGAAGCAGCTGTATGGCCACCTGGCCACCATCTCAGAAACCATCCGAGTGAGATGGACTAGGCATGCAGGACACTGCTGGAGAAACAAGGATGAGCTCATAAGCGACGTTCTCCTGTAGAAGCCAACACATGGACATGCTAGTGTGGGTCGCCCACTAAGGACCTACATTGACCAACTATGCGACGATGCTGGTTGCCGTGCAGAAGACCTCGCAGGGGCAATGAGTGATAGGGACGGTTGACGAGAGATTGTCATGGATATCCGTGCTGCTTGCGCGACATGATGATGATGATAATGATGATGATCACTCAAGACAAACACACACTTACACAATGACTCTCCTAAACAGAGAAGCGTTTCACTAGGCTCTTTAACACGAGATACTCTGATATCATTGTAGCATTATTATCAAACTAGGAGTTTGGCTAAGGAGTTTCAATGTTGTAGAGATTATTTATTATTAGTTAATTCAATGTTATATTTACGTATTAATCTAATTCGTACAATGTTATAATTGGCATCAAAGAAGATTAAAAATATTAATCCTGATTAAGTATTTACTAGCAGGACCTGTGGATATACCATAGTATGATAATTTAATTATTATAACGTTTGATATGATTACTGAAGAGCTATTGCTACAATAGTTTGATATGTAAAGTAAAGTAAAGTCGACGGGGCGGCCTAAAGTCGGTATAAGCCAGTCAGCGAGGGAGTCTATCCCATTTTCAATAGCGCTAGACCAAGGAGATTGTTTTAGCATCTGAGGTGGAGCGCCACACCTACCATCAGCTCCTTACTTTACCGCACAGATCCCTGTGCTACTCATACGCTGAGTTGGCGAGGGCGGGCATCGAACTAGGAACCTTGTGGTCTCTAGCCGAACTCTCTACCGACTGAGCTAACCCGGCTTGATATGTAAAAGTATAAAAATGTTGATCTCTCTCTCTCTCTCTCTCTCTCTCTCTCTCTCTCTCTCTCTCTCTCTCCTTCGTTTTTCATCTTTTCATTATGTTCGATTGAAACAGATTAGCGTTA
The DNA here is from genome assembly GCA_023376005.1 of Doryteuthis pealeii. Classification (NCBI taxonomy): domain Eukaryota; kingdom Metazoa; phylum Mollusca; class Cephalopoda; order Myopsida; family Loliginidae; genus Doryteuthis; species Doryteuthis pealeii. Next base: position 113,809,730 of record CM042144.1, read on the forward strand.
TCGTTTCCGCGCCCACTGCCTCTCTATATCCTTCGCAACTCTCGTTCTTTCCTTCTTTCTTATTATATTTTTCTATGTATCAAGTATTTTTTCTTTACTTTCTTCTTTTCTAATAAAAAAGAAATAAGAATTCGGCAGATAAGCGACAACAGATAATCAAGATTTTCAACCCCATTGAAAAAGGAAAAGGAATTTTTACTAATTGTTAATGAAAGTTATTTTAATGATTTCATTATTTCACGTTAACGACAATTTTCTTTTTCCGTTTCTTTCATAATTTTCTTTTGGGTAAGGGGGGTCATAAATGTTTACATTTTTTTTTTTTTTTTTCATTCTTTCTTTCTTTCTTTCATTCTTTCTTTCATTCTTTCTTTCTTTCTTTCTTTCTTTCTTTCTTTCTTTCATTCTTTCTTTCATTCTTTCTTTCTTTCATTCTTTCTTTCTTTCTTCTTTCTTTCATTCTTTCATTTCTTTCATTCTTTCATTCTTTCTTCTTTCTTCATTCTTTCATTCTTTCTTTCATTCTTTCTTTCATTTTCTTTCTTTCTTTCTTTCTTTCTTTCTTTCTTTCTTTCTTTCTTTCTTTCATTCTTTCATTCTTTCTTTCTTTCTTTCATTCTTTCTTTCTTTCTTTCATTCTTTCATTCTTTCTTTCATTTCTTTCTTTCATTCTTTCTTTCTTTCATTCTTTCATTCTTTCTTTTTTCATTCTTTCTTTCATTATTTTTGATGAATTTCAAATTTCTGTTTTTCATGAATATCCTTTATTGTTCATGAATCATCTTATATTTTTTCTTTCTTTCTTGCATGAATCTTATTTTTTACTCATTGATTTTTTTATTTCATTTTATTTTTTTGCTATTTTCTTTTATGTTCTTTTCCTTGTTATTTTTTTTCATGAAATTTAATTCAATATTTTTCTTGGGTGAATTTTCTTATTTTTATTTCATAAATTCTTTCTTTCTTTTTGTTTTTCATGAATACTCTTATTCTTTCATGAGTTTTTTTGTTTTGCGTTTTTTTTATTTTCTTATTTTTTTTATTTTCCACTTATTTTCTTCTGGTTTATTAGTGTTATTGTGAGTTTTTCCCACTGGAGTTTGAGTGACAACAAGTCTACTCAGGGCTCCATGACTCTTCTGAGTATTCTGGCCGATTTCCGCAATGCGGTTGTCTGATTGGTCTTAATTCTTCCTCTAATTTTCAGTTCCCCCAATCTTTTTTCCAAGCTTTTTTGGGACCGTTCAGCTTCACCCTCATATTCCAATTATTATTATTATATTTATTATTATTATTATTATTATTATTATTATTATTATTATTATTATTTATCTTCATGAGAGTTTTTCACACCAACCTAAGCTGGCGGTTCACTGGAGGATGAGTGATTGCAAGTCTCCTCGGGTCTCAAGGACACTTCTGAGTATTCTAGCTGATCTTAACAGTGCTGTTGTTTGGATGGTCTCAGATTTCCAATTTCCCCAGACTCTTTTCCAAACCCTTAGGGACTGTTCGGAGGGTCCCAATTACAGTGGTACGACCTTCACCTTCATGTTCCACAGCCTTTTCAGCTCTCTAGCAAGGTCCAAGCATTTATCTCTCTTTTCGTTTTCTTTTGCTTTCGTTTGGTGAGCGGCTGGGACGACAAAATCCATGAGATGACAAGTTTTCTTCTTGTTAATTAATACTAGGTCTGGTCTCCTGATCGGGATTGGGCGATTCGTCTATATCTCAAAGTGCCAGAGAATTTTATGCATCTCATTCTGCAGAACAGATTCAGGTTTATGCATATATAATTAAGTCGTATGATGAAGAATTAATTTCTTGCATAATTCCAAGTGAATCACATTTCCAACCAAATTGTGCTTAGACGTATACTCTCTTTGTACTAGTTTGCTGCATCCGCTTATTATTATCATTATTTCACCCCATTCGAGTTTTTCCCACATACCGTAGCCGGTGGTTCACTGGAGACTGGTGACAGCAAGTCTCCTCGGGTCTCCAGGATTCTTCTGAATATTCCAGCCGATCTCAACAATCCTGGGGTCGGATGGTTTCGATCTCTCTCTGATTCCAATTCATACAGACAGTTTTATCAGTCTCTGGCAAGGTCCAAAGTGTGTTGTTGTTGTTGTTTGTTGAAGAAAGAATGCGTGAAGTCATTTAACTGTATACAATTATTTGTATTAACAGTAAATGAAAGTATAATTGCTCACTAAAAATCATTATTAGCTGTAGTCACTTGAAATTGCAATTATTTGTATTAGATAAGGGCCGGGTAGCTCAGTCGGTAGAGCGTTCGGCTAGAAACTACAAGGTTCCTAGTTCGATACAGGCCCTCGCCAACTCAGCGTATGAGTAGCACAGGGTCTGTGCGGTAAAGTAAAGGAGCTGATGGTAGGTGTGGCGCTCCACCTCAGATGCTAAAAAATCTCCTTGGTCTAGCGCTATTGAAAAGGGGATAGACTCCCTCGCTGACTGGCTGTTACCGACTTTAGGCTGCCCCGTTGACTTTACTTACTACATGAAACATATAGGCAATTCCATGTCAATCAATAAGGAAATAAATAAAATTGTCAACCACCTTTAATTTTTCTGATTTTGAACGATGTAGACTATGATAAAGAGGACGATCCCCTAAATTTGAGCTTCTAATTCGAAATATTCGCCGAGTTATGTTAGTTTAACTCGAAAAATTTAGGGGGGGGTGCAGAAAATGGCGACATTTTGTAATCTATTTTTGTCTATAAAATTTGTTCTAGAGCTCCCCATCTCTTAAAATTGGTTTATAGAAGCTTTTAGGCCTGAGGAATCCAAAAATGTTATCAAAATTGGCATAAAGTTAACCCTTTTTACGTTATTAATGATTTTTTTTTTTTCAATGCAAGATCAATAAGTGAAAAATTCAGAATGTGGCACTACATATAATTGTTTTTTGTTTTAATTTAAATATTATTCTACATATATTGAACATTATTTGTACCAAAAATGGAGTTTGGGATTTTGCTCACAAGCGAGTTACAACATCAAATTAACGTTTGACACTAAGTCGGCGAATATTTCGAATTGGAAGCTCAAATTGGGGGATTGTTAACTTTAACCCAGTCTACACCTGTACAAAATTCAGAAAAATTGAAGGAGGTCGTTGAAATGACCTGGATGGTTTCACGTGGAATTACTCATATAGTTGTGTACAAAACGCAATTGTATACAAGAAGTGCACTTAAAGTAATTGCATTAGAAATTGAAAATTGATTACAATTAAATATTAAAAAAGATTTTGAAAAAAAATATTTTCAGCTTTTAGGTACATTTTCTGCCTTTGTTATTGTCTTTGGGTAATTTCTCGAACATTGGAATATAAATTCTATAAATAGAGACATACTTGAAATTATAGGGATTGGCCGCTATATTTTTACGGCATGTGGAATTGACCAAATTAAATATTAAGTTTTCTTAAATAACTAGTTTTACCATTGTATGTCATGAGTTTAGAATTAGGTAAACAAAAGATAATCAAATATATTAGTTTGGAAATATTTTAGAAACAATGGTTTGAATTCCATGGGAAAATATGTACGCCAATCGAATGTACCAAAATCATTCGATATTGCATCATTGCAAATCATCTGATATTGATAAATATTTTCGCTTAATGATCACATAGACAAGGACAAAAGAAAATTATAAAAAGGCCCATAGAGCTGAAAACAACAGAGAGAGTGGGAGCTTACGCTCTTCCGATCGACAGAGTTGGAGCTGATGCTCCCAACTCGACAATGGGGAGAATACGCTGTCCGAAAACATAAATAACGACTCAACAGGTCCGTCTATTTTTTTGTTTTTTTATTTTTCTCTCTATTTCGGTCAACAAAAACAAATTTCAACCACAAGTTTCAATCACAGACAAAACTGCTACAATGTTGACAAACAATCGCACAAAAATAAACAATACATGTCACACTTGTCACACACAACTACGTACAGACCATACAGTCTGCACAACCACTGAGAGAACAATGAATATACAATTGTAAATAAATGTATATAAAGTTTGTTTCTTTATCAATATTGTCTTCTTCTTTTACCTATGGAAACTTAATTTCCGTAGTCTTATACATTTAATGTGGGACCCATAACTCGGATTTCTTCAACTCATTAACTAAACTTACTAAAACAACTGGGTCCCTACAAAATCGAGCTGAATACCGCCTTGGAGACATTTAAGAAGTTTGTAATATTATATTATTACTACGTCAGTAGCTCGAGACCTGTGGATATACACAGTATGATAATTTAATTATTAACAATATGTTTACTTAAGAGCTATTGCAAATACCTCGATATGTAAAAAGGATAAAATTTTGATTAACTTTCTCTATCTCTCTCACTCTTTTTTTCTTTTCTTTCTCTCTCTTTATCTTTTCATTTTGTTCGATTGAAACAAATTAGCAATCATCCGCTTCTGCGACTCCACCCTCTCTATACTCTCTATCTTTCCTTTCATTCTTTTTTTTATTTTTTTTTTTTTTCTGGTAGCATGTTCTCTTTCTATTCCTGTTCTTTCTTCTGTCTTTACAATCAAAAACGGAATGATCCATTATTTAGACTGAGGTGACCCATGGCCTACTAGTATTATACGGCCCAATTGATACAGTAAGAGGCAAAAATAACAGGCGATTTATATTTATTCATTATCTGGGTCGTTATAAACTTGACGCAGAAGGAAGGTAATTTAAAAATTTAAGAATTTAATTAGTCATTTTTATTAGTCATTTTTTAATTTAATTTTAATTCTTTTTTCAAATTAAAATACTTATTTATACTTTGGTCTTTCACTTAATCTACGAATTATAAACGGGCTGTGATTTACCTTGTTTTTATGCTTTTTCAATCACCGTATACGGTCTGTTTGGCCTAGACGCTAGGTTGGTAAAATTACTACATACTTTTTGCTTTAAATATTGAATTTTTTAGCAGTATATAATTTGTTTACAAAAAATGTTTTTTCATATACATTTCTGAAGAAAAAAAAAGAAAACAGTTTGGGTATTTTGTATACTTTTAACATTTTCCCGCTCTAAACTACAGATGTGACTATCAGACCAATCGGCCTGTTTTTTTTGCCTCTTAATGTATTATGTGGGGCCGTATAATATTAGTAGGCCGTGGGTGCCACCATCGAATGAAGAATAGGAATTTGGTGGAATAAGCACATCTGATAATCATGATTTAGATTTGTCATTTCCGCTCGATGATTTGGACGGTTTTCATTTTAAACCAAAGGGTGTTGTCACGCATAATAACGGTTGTCAATTAAGGAACACGTGTATTAATAATAATATTAATTTTAACGAGACTCCAGAAATTCCTTTTTTTTTTTTTATTATTTTCTGCCTTTAGGTGCGCTTTCTGTCTTTGTGGTGGCATTTCAGTAAATTCTCGAACATTCATAATATAAAGTAAAGTCGTCGGGGTGGCCTAAAGTCGGTATCAGTTAATCAGCGAGGGAGTCTATCCCCTTTTCACTAGCGCTAGACAAAGGAGTTTGTTTTTGCGTCTGAGGTGGAGCGCCACACCTACCATCAGCTCCTCAATTTACCGCAAAGATCCCTGTGCTACTCGTACGCTGAGTTGGCGAGGGCCGGTATCGAACTAGGAACCTTGTGGTTTCTAGCCGAACGCTATACCGACTGAGCTAACCCGGCCCGTTTATTCATAATATAAATTCTATAAATAGAGACTTATTTGAAATCCAACTTAACTACCGCCCTTGGAGGCATGTAAGAAGTGTGTAATAATAATTATTATTAACGAGACTCCGGAAATTCCATGGTTAATACCAAATAAGACTTATGTTTGTTTAATTACTGCAATAATTTGTGTGAAATGAGTCATTAGCCGCGAAATGTGTATTTATGGGCATAACATTTCTTTTTAATTGGCTCGTTTACAAATTAAAATAATGATATTTTAAAACTCAAATTTAGAATTACGGATCAAGTTTTTTATATACGTTCATGGCCGTTTCAACAAACCATCATATATATATATATATATATATATTAATATATATATATATATATAATAATTTGAAGTCAAATACAATGCGTATGAAAAATAAAAACAAAAAGATGTTATTTTGATTTTTTTAAAAAAAGAAAAAGGAGAGGAAAAAGAAATAAGAAGAGAAATATACCACACAAAGAAAAATGTAAACACGTCCATTTCTGATACGAACCTCTGATGATGAAGTTTATGCTTCGAAATCGATAGGACAAAAATAACATCTTTTTCTTTTTGTTTTTATTTTTCATACGCATTGTATTTGCCTTCAAATTATTAATATATTATAACATACTTAACAATGCTTCAAGCAAATTACCAATTACTTTTATATATATATATATAATATATATATATATATATATATATATATATATATATATATCTGAATAAAAAGGCCTTAAATACCATGGGTATGTGGTTATGGACCATTTCCACTCGTGGGTATCTAGAGAATCGAGAAATAAAAGAAATAAAAGATATACGTGGTCTGAAAAAGCTCGTGGGCCCTAGATACCCACGAGTGGAAATGGTCCATAACCACGATACCCATGGTATTTAAGGCCTTTTTATTCACAAGTAACTTTGCTCTGTTTACAATAATTAAATATTGAGCTCTCATACGGAACCTGAACCCTACAACAAACTACTGGTAGAGAATAGGACCAGCCTAGAATCACCTTGTACCAAGAAACTTGGTACCACACCAAAGTATATATATATATATGCGTGTGTGTCTGTCTGTCTGTCTGTGTCTGTGTTTGTATATATATATGTGTGTGTTGCATGTGTGTGTGAGCACCTCCAGCATGTTAGCTCAGTCGGTAGAGCGTTAGGCTAGAAACCACAAGGTTCCTAGTTCGATACTATGAGTATGAGTAGCACAGGAATCTGTGCGGTAAATTCAGGAGCTGATGGTAGGTGTGGCGCTCCACCTCAGACGCAAAAACAATCTCCTTGGTCTAGTGCTAGTGAAAAGGGGATAGACTCCCTCGCTGATTGACTGATACCAACTGAAGGCCAACCTGAAGTCTTTACTCTTTACTTATATATATATATATATATATATATATATATATATATATGTGTGAAACAATTCCATGTCATAATATTGACATTTTTAGCAGAATTCAGAATTCATGTTTTTTTTTTTTTATTTAAAAAAATCCTGTATAGAAATCTTCTGATATGATTATTCAACCTATCATCTTTATAGAAAAAAAAATTAAAAATTGTTTTTCATCGGTTCATTTTTTTCTTCGTATTGCAATATCTATTTTGCTTAAACTCAAGATAGTATTTTAAAAACACATTTAAAAAAAAGTTTTTACTAGTTCTCTAAAAATGAAGACTTTGTTTACCATTAGTATTAATTACAAAACAACTCGTTTTATCATTTTTTATTTACATTTAATAAATATATATATACAAATATGTAACCCTATCCTGGTGAATATTTTAAAACATTTTCATGGTATTTTTATTTACATTTAAAATATTTTTTTTTTTTAATGTAACCGTAAACTTGTGTTTTGAAACAATTTTAATTTTTCTACAATTTTTTGTGCATGACAACAATTTAAATTAAAGTAAGTGTACAATTTAAGAATATGGACAAAGTTTTGATTGAAAATTTAGTCTGAAAAAAATCATATTCGTGTAATCGGCTGTCCGAAGCAAAATATTTTTAACACGCTGTAAAAGAATATTCAATGGATAAAAAACATATGCTAGTTACATATTTAGACAGATTATTTTCTTTTCTTTCTAACCAAATAAATATTTTAAAGATTGGACCAAAAAAAGAATTTGATTTTATGTTAAAATTTAGTCATAGTTGTAGCGGCCATTTTGAATGACTGCTAGCCAACAGGCAGCTGATATAGACAGCAGGCAAGCCCTTGCTGATACATTCAGCAGCAGAAGTAGCTAAACGATACTTTCCGAAAATCGTTTGATTTTTGTTTAATTAATTATTTATATCCCTTCATCAGTAAAAAAAAAAATCAATACCCACATTTGGTGTGTTTCTTAGTTAGAAGGATATTAAGGTGTATGCAAGATTTCAAATCTGAGTGATGTCTTTCTTTTGGAGTTATAGGTCAACACGTACATACCAAACTTTCTTCTATATATATATATAGATATATCAACACACACACACACACACACACACGAACACACAAACACACGATCAAAACACACACACACACAAACAAACACACCCTCATAAACACACACACACTCAAACACACACACAAACACAGACACACATACACACGTGCATAAACGCAGCATTTAGTCTTTCTTTAATTAATTTATTCATTGTCAGTCTATTTAACGTGTTTGCCTAAAATTAGAGCAGTTTGTGTCAAATGGATGACGGCCATTTTCATGGAAATGAGGATCAATTTCTTTTCATTTTTCTTTCTTTCTTCTTCCTTTCTTCGTTGTCTTTTCTGTTTCATTGACAAAATAAAGTTTTTGTTTAACCCTGTTAGTTTATTTATCTCTCGAGAGACCAACTCCTTATTACTGACAAACATACATACATACTTACTTGTATAAAGCTATAAGTGTGCATCAACATGTGCATACCTTGTGGATATATAGGTGATATTGAGGATCCCAAATACAATTATCAACATACATGTTAATTGGATACTTTTACCTTTATATATATATATATATATATATATATATATATATATATATATAGAGAGTTTCATAATTTGCTTGAAGCATTGTGTATGTATTGGTTAGGAGGTTGATTTAGAAGGCTATCACAATGCAGTTTAGAATTTTTTAAAAATTAATACGGTAACAATGTTTGTGTGTGTTGACCTGTATTTTTTTTTTCTTGAATTTTCGAGGTAATACCTCTTTATCAAAAGAAGTGAACTGAAGCAGTCCAGCTATGGCATTTCTTCCAAATGAATTTTTTTTTTTAAATTCATTTGGGAAGAATTTTTGGGATGAATTTTTGGGAAAATTTTTTTTTTTTTTTTTTTAAAATTCATTTGGAAGAAATGCCATAACTGGACTGAAAGAATTCATGTAATAAAAATAAGAAAATTCACACAAGAAAAAAAAATTGAATTAAATTTCATGAAAAAAAAATAACAAGGAAAAGAAAATAATAGTAATAATAATTTGTTCCACAAAGTTATATAGTTTCACGTATTCTTATCCAATACTAATAATTTTCGAACAGATATAATTGAGCACCTTAACATTTACTACTGTTACATAATAATTGGATCCCTAATACATTTTTAAGGTAGTGTAGAAATCATTATGGTGATCAGTACAGCTGATGGCCTTGAGAGTGAGTGACAATGCTTGACCTCACTCTGACCTTGCCTTGCGGGATAGACCGTGAGAAACGGAACCCCGATAGAAGCCCCCTTCCGGTTTAAGGAGTAAGCAACTCAGTTAGTCAGTTAGAACTTAGAAGCCGAGCTAGCAAGATGTAAGGATCCGCGCGCATTGTCTGGTCTGGGGATTTATGAATAAAGTAACATCAACATAAATCGAAGTCTTGTGTTATTACTAAACACTAACAATGACACAAGGCTTCTGATAAGGAGTGATCCCCAAGAAACCAGACCCGGAATCCTCAATAGAAGACCAGACGAGACCTTAGAAGATATACCGGACCAAGATAGATGATAGACGATCAGAAAGCAAAGCCGGCCAGAAGAATAGACGACAGAGTAAGAAGTTAAAGAAAGGTATATAACGTTATATGCTGATTTGGCTTAGTGAAAAGACCAGTATATAACATATACCAATTTACTGCCGGTAAAGAGGCGCTATGCAACACTACCACTCTGGATCAGAGTCGACCAGGGAGTAATGGCGACAAAGGGGTAAACTACACTCCTCAGATTTCCAGATCTGGAGCCTCACTACTGAATGCAGTTTAGTGTCATACCCAGGACACCTCTTAATGAGGGAGTCTTATCCCTCTGCACATAGGGATACAGTCGGTTTATTCTAAGCACTGCCGACAGGACAAGTTTATAGAATTGAAACAGCCGCGATTTTTCTGTCGATAACAAAAGATATTCCAAGAATTATTTCTGTATAAACTCTATAAGCAATAAATCCCTGTCCGCTGAGACTTTAGAATATATTAACTGCACATCTGCTTAGAGGTAAGACCCCCTCCCCCCAATGGGATCACCTGTTGGCCGTGGGTGGCGACCCGTCATGCTTAATGAATGGAAACCTGGTAGCTGAGCAGTACATGACATGCAACACTCCACTTTGACCCTGACTTAGGCTAGACGGCCCCCGATCAATTGTTGTATAGCCCTTCTTTACCGGCACTAAATAGGTATATGTTATATACTTCTCTTACTTCTTACTCTGGTCGTCTATTCTTCTGGCCGGCTTTGCTATTCTGATCGTCTATCTTCTATCTTGGTCTGGTATATCTTCTAAGGTCTCGTCTGATCTTCTATTGAGGATTCCGGGTCTGGTTTCTGTTGCTAGGGATTTCTTGTTATCAGAAGCCCTGTGTCATTGTTAGCTTTTAGTAATAAACACAAGACTTCGATTTACGATGATGTTACTTTATTCGTAGATCCCCAGACCAGACAATGCGCGCGGATCCTTACATCTTGCTAGCTCGGCTTCTAAGTTCTAACTGACTAACTGAGTTGCTTACTCCTTAAACCGGAAGGGGGTTCTATCGGGGTTTCATTTCTCACGGTTTATCCCGCAAGGCAAGGTCAGAGTGAGGTCAAGCATTGTCACTCACTCTCAAGGCCATCAGCTGTACTAATATGATTTCTACACTATTGTCATAATCATCAGGTTCTTATGATTATGTAACACAATCAGATGGTCATTAACATCTATATGATTGTTCCAATCATATTGACATTAGGCCAAACTGTTAAGTTTTTACATGCCATCCTTTGCCAGTTGAAAAGGGCTTAAAGTAAGTAAGTCCTGAATTATGGAATCCTTTGGTAAGCGAATAAATCCTATCCTGCGTTTGTTAAAGGTCCAGTGATTTAATCCTATGTCCGTCGTCCACAAAGTCAAGGTAGTTATGGCAGTACTGCCAGTGATTTGGCCAAGAGTTTGATCACATGGTTCTTGTCGAGTCTATAAATAGGAGTAGGCTTTTAACACACACCTTATATTAAAAAAATCTCAACACAAGCCCTAACACTTTTTATCATATATATGCTACAAGGTGATGGTTGAGTATCTTAATGTCCTAGGTATGACGTTAAACTCTATCTGATGATGAAGTTCCAATTCTGGAGTTCTGGGGAATTTTGAGTACCTCTTCACCATTACTCCCAGGTGCACTTTGATCAGGAATGATAGTACTTGTTAGGGTCCCATCTATGGGTTAAATAGGGAAAAAATGAGTTTTAAAAAAATCTGTTAAAAATTTGAGTTTGAAAAAAATTAGTTTGAAAAACAATTGAATCTAAAAAAAAAAAAAAAAACGTTGAATACCTATCTCGAAACCAAATATCTCCATAGAACCACTACTTTAAAGACTGAAATCCAAAATAACTTTTTTGGCATTAAATACCCACAGAGTTGATATGCCGTTAAACAAAACTTAACCCCATAGAACCACTACTTTAAAGACTGAAATCCAAAATAACTTTTTTGGCATTAAATGACCCACAGAGGTTGATATGCCGTTAAACAAAACTTAACCCCCATAGAACCACTACTTTAAAGACTGAAATCAAAAATAACTTTTTTTGGCATTAAATGACCCACAGAGCTTGATATACCGTTAAACAAAACTCAAACTCAAACCCTATCTCGGATGAACAAAATTTCCTGGGCATAAAATGACCCAACAAGGGTTGACATGTGTAAAATCCAACCAACCAACCAAATAAACAGGCTAGGTTACAGAACTGAAACTTTTTTTCAGTCGATAACAAAAGATATTTAAAGCGTTATTCTCGTCAAATAATGCAACTCTTAAGTGTCCAGTTTCAACAAACTCTAAAAGCAATAGTAAAATTATCACACCATTAAACTTAATAGAAATATAATACTAGCACGGAAACATATTTCATTTTTTTAAATTAAAGAAAAAAAATTAAAGAAAAGAAAGGTTAACTTAATGACTAAAAATATATAGCTTAACAGGGGAAAAATCATTTTGTCGTCGATACAAAATTTTCCTGTTCAATTTTAGCGATATTTTTATATCAAAGAAATGGGTTTATTTCCTGAAACATCTACTTTAAAGTTGAAACCTTTATTTTGTTTTTTTTTTTTTCCAGAAAATAGGTTGGATAGATAAGATTTAGTATGAATCTTAAAACATATTAAAAAAACACTAAAAAATACATCGGTTTTTGAAAGAAAATTGATAGGTTTTCCTCCTTTTGTATTCAGCAACAAGATTTTATCTGAAGATGTGAGATATTGTGATCCGCAAAAATCTAGTATTATCTTATTTTTTCGAGTTTTTTTTTTTTTTTTTTTTTTTTTACGAGAGCAATTACATTTTAGAATAAAACATTTTTCATTTTTTACTCATATCTTTATCATAGTCTCTGCCTGATTTTATTGGTTGGTTATGTTGTTTAACGGCATATCGATTTTGGGTCATTTAATGCCGAATCAAGCCTTTTTGACATTCGGTTTCTTACAGTACATGTTGTTGCTTAAATGGTAACCCATCTAAGTAGTGAACAGGCTCATTGCTGCTTAATTTTGGTGGTGTAGGGGGAACCGGTTCTTTCAACGTTAATTGGCCGTGAGCGTCTCTGTCTGAGTTCAGCCTTATTCTTAATTAGCAGGACCTGTTGATATACCACAGTATGATCATTTAATTATTACAAAGTTTGATATGTTTACTTAAAAGCTATTGCAAAATAGTTTAATACGTAAAAAGTATAAAAATCTTGATTTAACTCTCCTCATTTTTTCTCTCTCTTTCTCTCCCCCCTCTCTCTCTCTCTCTCTCTCTCTCTCTCTCTCTCTCTCTCTCTCTCTCTTTTATCTTTTCTTATTTTCGATTGAAACAGGTTATCGTTATTGCTTCCGCACACTCCCTCCCCCTCTCTATCTTTCTCTTACTCTTTCTTTCTTTCTTCTTCTTTCTTTCTTTCTTATTATATGTGTTCTGTGTAGTATGTTCCTCTTCTTCACTTTCTTTCTTTGTAATCAAAACGGAATGGTCCATTATTTAACTGAGGTGACGACACCCATAACAAATAAGAATTCGGTAAATAAGCGACACCAGATAATCAGGATTTATATTTTTTTGCATTTCATCTTAGACTAGTCTCGGACTATTTTTAACCAGAAGGTATTACAAGATAATAGCGGTCGCAAGATTAAGGAACACGAGTATTATTTAGACAGAACAAAAAGGTTCCAATTGGAACGACTACTCCAACACGGAAGTGTCGACTTGAGCTGTAGAATACACCGACTTATTTGATTTGATATGAATATTCGAAACCATAGAATTGCATGAAAATATATATAGAATAGTTACTTCATGCTGTAATTATTTACAACTAGTAAACTGATATCCGGTTTATATCCGGTAAACTCGGGATAAGTTGGGTCATTCCCAGTTCCCAGAGTGCACCTGAAAATGCTTGCGAACCTGGGTGCTCATACTGGATTTTCAATAGCAAACTTTGCTTACTTTGTTCATGGCAGATTAATTTTCGTGAGGAGCTATCAATAGCGATTCAATTCATGAATTCTTCTTCCATCTAGCTTTCTTGGGATTGCGACAATCATATAGGAGCTAGGTATTCTATGACCAGCCGATTAATCAGCGGAGGCCTCTTCGACCACCCTAGCTTAAGTAATACCCAAAGTGGAGTGCTTCATGTTGTGGCGTTAGTTTCGTATTTGCCTGAGAGTTGTCTGCCCGTTTAGTTCGCTGGTTCCCGCTAGGGGCCGTTTTATATTTAAGCGGCTGGTTTGAACGTCTCTTTCTCTTTTCCGGTTCCTCGACCTACGAGACACATGGGGTAGACACGGTCTACCTCTTCTCGTTGGGGCATTTGGCCCCCCTTACATTACTGTAAGTGGTTTATACAGCATGGACTATTCTTAGTCTCATGTCTGTACTTTTATGTTTTCCCTTCTACCTTTGTATGTATGTACATGTTCACCTTATATTTTATGTATCTCGTCGTAGCCACGTGCTGTACTATATTAAATGTTTTGTCTATAAACCCTTGTCGGAGTTTGTATCTCAAAGATATATCACTTTAATCCTTACAATGTCATCGAATGCTCAGCCACCTGGGTTCAATCCTTAAGTATCACGGGTCACCATCTACGGCCAACAGGTGACCCATTGGGGGAGTCTTACCCCTTGCAGAGGTGCAGTCGGTGTATTCTAAAGCCCCATTGACAGGGCTGTTGGTTGACAGAAATGTATATCCTGGGTATGATGTTAAACTGATGATGAAGTTCCAATTCTGGAGTTCTGGAGAATGTGGCATAGGGTTGGGATAATCATATAGGTGCTAGGGCTTGACATGACGAGCTGATTGATTGGAGGAGACCTCTCTGACCGCCGTCAAACCTAGGTATGGGCCAAAGTGGAGTGTTGCATGTTATAGACTGCTCAGCCACCTGGGTTCCATCCTTAAGCATCACGAGTCGCCACCCACAGCCAACAGGTGGACCGATTGGGAGAGTGTTACCCCTCTGCAGTGCTGCAGTCGGTTTATCCTAAAACCCCAGTCGACAGGGCTGTCCGTTGACAGAAATGGATGACTGGGTAGCTGTGTGTAAGGATAACTGAATGGCTACCCGTTTTATTTGGAGACAACGGATAATCAGCTCACTTAAATATTCAAACGTCCATTCAAATTTTATGAAATTGTGTTTGACAAGGGTATCTTATGTATATAATTAAAACTTGTTTTTCTTGTGTAACGGGTGCGCAGTGAGACATTTTAAGAACGACTGGCGCCTTGAATATTGGATATAAGCAGGAACTGACCACCGGGGCCGTGGAGATGCGGAGGCGTGGCGGTGAGGGAAACAGAAGGAGGCGGTGACAGCCATGACACATTAGCCAATGTCTGATTTTTATTCCGGCGAGCAATTTCAATAGAGCCACTCTAGATTATTTTGGCCAGGGACACGATCATAAACATGCAAGTGTTAAGACGACATAGATGTGTATACGTAGAGAGAGAGAGAGAGAGAGAGAGAGAGAGAGAGAGAGAGAGACACACACACACACACACACACAACATATATATATATATATATATATATTATACTTATTCACATACCGTCCTGTTTCGAGGTTTCACGGCTCATCTGTGTGATTAGACAATCAGGCTGGAATAGAAACCCAACCAATTCATCATCAGTCAGACATCTTGCCACTGCGCCTTCTACCAATTCTCTTTTAGAAATGGAATTTCACTGTTATAAATATACTGGGGAGTGCTCTATTCGTTTTTTAAAGAGAGCTATGCAATTTTTGCGTAGTTAACGGCCACCAGAAAACCCATTTCCATATATGTTAGGGTAGCATGAACATAAAGTCAACGGCTTTTAGTTACTGATAATTTCTCGCCTATCATATGCGATTTTCAAACCAAGTGGTTTGAGAATTGCATAAGCGAGAAACTATCACTAACCAAGCGCAGTTGACTTCATGCCCACGCTACCTTAACTTATATTTACCTGGTCTATCCCCGATATTGAGCACTATTTACTCATAAATTTAACACACACACACACACTGTATATATATATATATATATATATATATATGTATATATATATATATATATATATATATATGCATACAGTATTAAACAAGATGAACATCACGTATCTGACGAGTGTCATTTTGATCCTTTCCAGTTTTCGGACCAAGTTCTTAATACTAGAGAGGAAACTGATGATTAGTACACCAAAATTTTAATTCCGAGTACTTTCAGCACCCCGAAGAGCCATCTTCAGGGGTGGATGTAATTGAGTATTTTCCTGGTCCTATTTAAACACAGAATGAGGTTCAAAGA
>CM042144.1:113830814-113868314 GCA_023376005.1 Doryteuthis pealeii
TAATTTTGTCAGGGCTTCCGAAAGCAACTACTACTACTACTACTACTCTACTACTACTATTATTATTATCTCCTTTTGAGTTTTCACACCAGTGTTAGCTGGAGTCTGAGTGACAGCAAGTCTCCTCAGGTCTCCAGGACTCTTCTGAGTATTCTGGCAGATTGCAGCAGTGTAGTGTTCTGAATGGTTTCAATCCTTCCTTTGATATCCAAACTTTCCAAACCCTTTTCTAATCCTTTTGGGACTGTTCCAAGTGCACCAACCACAATTGGTATCACTTTCACTTTCATGTTCCATAACTTTTTCTGTTCTCTGGCAAGGTCCAGATATTTGTCCATTTTTTCATTTTCCTTTAGCTTCACCCTGTGATCTGCTGGCACTGCAAAATCCACCAGTTGACAAGTTCTTTCTTTTTTTTCATCAACACTAGGTCTTGTCTTCTTGCTGGATAAGGTGATCCGTTTTTATTTCAAAGTCCCAGAGAATTTTATACGTTTCGTTCTCAAGAACAGATTCTGGTTTATGCATATACCATTTTGTTGTGTGGTAAAAATTTAATTTTTTGCATGATTCCCAGTGGATCACCTTCCCAATTATTATTATTATTATTATTATTATTATTATTATTATTATTATTAATGAGTTTTTCACAACAGCTATAGCCGATGGTATTTCACTGGAGTCTGAGTGGCAACAAGTCTCCTCGGGTCTCCAGGGCTCTCCTGAGTATCCTAGCCGATGTCAAACTAACAAAAATGATTTCCCAGGTTGGGTCATTACTATGCTCGGATACACAGGGAATACCCCAAGGATGGCCTGAGGATACAGCGGCCGAAACGTTGTGTTTATTCGTACCACAATAAAGATGAGGACAACAGTCAGAAATATTAAAATTATTAACATCCCGCCTCGGATATGAGACAAATAATAATTATGTTCAAAGCTGGACTCGCTGGTTATATGAGATCTCATGTCAGCAAACTATCAAATAATCGTTGTAAATAGTCGTCGTGGAAAATGGGCTTGACGAGCCGAGTTCGAATCTTACAGGAAGCCAATGCACATAAGAAAGGGTGAATCTATTTCTTTTCGAGTGTTGCATACCTTTCTTTACTTCTTTACTTTCTTCTATTCTTCTGTGGTTCATCTTTTCTATCTTACGTCTTCTTCTAACATCTTGGGCTTTGTCTTGGTGACTTCGTCTTGGTGATCGGTCGCACTTGGCTCATTTCTTCTTCCAATCAGTCCTGTTACCAAGACACCCATTAATCACAAGACCGTGTTATTTTTCTTAAGCTTTTATTTCCTTAACTAAACAGTCTTAAGTGTGAAGGTCTGTGGCGACTTTGAGAGGTGGATATGTTAATGGAAAAGACAGCTAATTCATTTGTCAATCAGGCGAGAGGGGTTTCTCAAGTTATACGAGGCCTGGGGAGTTACACGCTCTGTCGCAGGTATTCTTAACAAATCAAGATGGCGGTCTCTGTGCATGTGTATGTATATAGACGTGGAAAATGGACTCGTCGATTCGAGTTCAATTCCTAGACGAAGCTGTTTCACATAGCGCTAATACCCTTGGGAAAGGTATGAACCCATATATTCTCCCTCCAGCTATGGGTTAAATAGTAGGGCAGACTGTGCTCTTCAGCCTTGGGTAGGTAACCAGTCTAGGAGAGGGATAACTCTGAATTCAAAATTCCTGAGGTCGGTCGTTGATTGGGTTTGTGGCAACCCTTGATGCACCAATTCTTTCCTATCGAGTGTGTCAAAAAGTGCGGATGGTCCAACACAAGCCTTCACCACTATAAACACTTCACCACTATAAACAAATCACTGTGTGGATGTTCATTGTATGAACACTCATACGTCGAAATCGACGGGAGAGTCCATCCTATATATTATATATATATATATATATATATATATATATATATATTATATATATGTGTGTGTGTGTGTGTGTGTGTGTGTAGAATTAAACAAAAGACACATCTCCTGTTTAACATTTTATTTTTGATCTTTTCGAGTTTTCTGGCCAACTTTTTAATATTTGGGTGGAATTCATGGATAATCCACCAAAGTTCAGGTCCCGAGTACTTTCGGCACTTCGAAGTGCCATCATCAGGGGTGATGTGTTCCATTTTTTTTTTTTTTTAATTTTAAAAAAAAATTATATTAATGTGGAGGCTGGAAGGAGAAGAATTGATGAGAAAGGTGTTATAGGCATTTTAAAATGTGTGTACGGCATTGGAAATTAATTTTGTTTAAGGATGGTTTGTATTGTTTTATGTATAGAGCTTCTAGTATTTGGAGTTTTTGTTTATTTTTTTCTTTGTGCAAAATGTGTGTATTCCACCCAAATATTAAAAAGTTGGCCAAAAACTCGAAAAGATCAAAAATAAAATTGAAACAGGAGATGTGTCCTACATGTATAAATGAAAGAATGCTGCCCAAATACACACACACACACACAACACAACACATATATATATATATATATATATATATATATTATGGATTTAATATCTCGTAACTAAAGTTTCATGCTTAATTGCAATCATCAGACAGTCAACATGTTAATATTTTTTTAAAAACGGTGGCTTGTTTAGCGTTTTTATAACGTGAAGCATGTTCACGCGATGGAATGTTATAACGCTAAACTTATATTTAAAAAAAAAAAATGCTTAGGTCTTAATGCACACGGTGTCCAAATAATTTTTTTAGATAAATAGAGGGCGAAAAATAAGGGATTTATCCATAATATAGGGGCCGGGTTAGCTCAGTCGGTAGACCGTTCGGCTAGAAACCACAAGGTTCCTAGTTCGATACTGGCCCTCGCTAACTCAGCGTATGAGTAGCACAGGATATGTGCGGTAAAGTAAGGAGCTGGTGGTAGGTGTGGCGCTCCACCTTAGACGCAAAAACAATCTCCTTGGTCTAGCGCCAGTGAAAAGGGGATAGACTCCCTCGCTGCTTGGCTGGTACCGACATTAGGCCGCCCCGACGACTTTTACTTTTACTTTTATATAATATTTGATTGTAAACCTGCTCTGCTATTTTAGCATTGAGCACCTTCATATGCCAATACTTTTCTCATTCATTCTCCATTCATTATATATATATATATATATATATATATATATATATATATATATATATATACTCGGGCTTATTTCTCGGGCTTATTTCTTTGATATAATCTACGATACATATTTACCAACCCCTCAGCAGGAGCAGGATGGACAAAAGGTCAATTTCTTAAGCGGAGTTTAACAGGTTTCAATTCAGCGTTTTCATTCTCTAGACTAGTTGCCTAACGAAGGTTAAAGAGCTCAGTCTTCCCTACTATTTTACCCATAGCTGGAAGGGGAATAGTTGGATGCATACCTTTCCAAAGGGTATCAGTGCTACGTGAAATGCAATCGGCTTCGTCCAGGATTTTAAACTTTGCTACAGCAAACGTCTATGAGAAGGACAACCCTGAATTCAACCCATCTAGTTCCGCTTAAGAAATTGACCTTGTGTCATATCCTACTGGTACGGAAAGGTTGGTAAATATGTATATTAAAAAATTTGGTATTAAAGTTGATATGCCGTAAAACACCAACTAATCTTACCAACTCTGTCCTACTATTTACCCATATCTGGAGGAGGGGGAGATGGATCATGCATTAGGGTGAAGTGAAAAGCAATCAGCCTCGTCCAGGATTTGAAATCGGGTTTCCATTTTTTTTTTTTTGCGACGTTACGCTCATCGGATTACTAGGGCTGGTTGGTTGGTTGGTTGGTTGGTTCGTTCGTTCGTTGATAGGATTTTACAGTATGTCAACACTTGTTGGGTCATTTTATGACGAAAACATTTTGTTTTAGTCAATCTTGTTGGGTATTCAAATTTTTTAAAATCAATTTTTAAAGACATTTTACTATTCATTTTTTATCTATTTAACCCATACATGGGTTTGGTTTGGTTTGGTTTGGTTTGTTTTGTTTTACGGCATATCAACCTCGGTGGGTCATTTAATGCCGACAAAGTTTTGAAATAAATTCATTCTTAATGGATAATCAAATTTTGTTCATAAACTCATGTTTTTCTATTTAACCTATAGATGGGACCCTAACAGGTACTACCACTCGGGGTCAAGATGGACCTGGAGTAATGGTATTAAAGGGGTATTTTAGATTCCCCAGAATTGGAACTTCATTACTAAATGCAGTTTAACGTCATACCAAGGAGAATAAGACCATCAGCCTGCGCGTTCTATCTCATATATGATAAAAAAAACGCGTTGGGACGTTAACTAAAAGCAATAGGAGAGAAAGAATTATATAGGCGACCAGCCGATTGATCGGAGGGGACTTCTTCGACCGCCCATCTAGCTTAAGTAAAGACCAAATTGGAATGTTGCATGTCATTATGATTCCGTCTTTAAGCATTACAGGTCGGCACCCACGACCACCCACGACCAACATGTGGCTCCAATTGGGGGAGGGGTACCCCTTTGCAGAGGTGCAGTCAGTGTATTCTACTAGGGTTGATGTGTAATCTATTTGATAATATTTTTACACCATCTCATTACTTTTTCGACAGACCTCGTATCTTTCCTAATTAGATTGTCTTGTTTTGTTTATTTCTCTTCTGATTACTATTTTCTAGTTACGACTGTTATCTTGTTCTATTTAAGTATTTATTATATTATCTACGTAATATCTACTATATATATATATATATATATATATATATATATATATATATATATGCGTGTGCGTGTCTGTGTTTGTGCGTACATATTGTTGCTGTTATTGTTGTTGCTGATGATAATGATGACTGTGATGCTATGTGCTGCTCGTCTGGTTAAACAACTGTCCTGACAGATTTTTACAGAAGATAAAAAGCCCGTTTTTTATTGTGTGCTTGAGGCTTAATTGCAAGAGATTCGTGAAACTCTTCTTCTTTCTTTTTGTTATAAGAAGAAAACTAAAAAGAAAACTTCTTTCTTCTTTGCTTGATTGTCTTATTCTTTATCTGTTCATTTCTTTCCTTTATTGCTAAATAATAAAAAAGAGGGCGGGGTAAATATTACCGCCAGAGAGATTCCAGCATGTGCACTTGCAAAAGATAACGCACACACACACAGACACGTATACACACACACACACACACACACACACACACACACACATATATATATATATATATATATATATATATATATGAAGTGGTCAAACAATGTGTTTGAAATGGCGAAGGCCGACAAATGTTTGGGAGATTATGTGCTTAATTAAAGTCATACCTAATTTGTTAATCAATTAATTATAATTAAATGAATTAGGCGTGCATATCGGTTTAAATGTAAAGCGTAAACAAATCGAGAAAAAGTCGATCTCTGTATGTACATTTCAGCCTATTAGGCCTCATCAGCAGAGCTATAGACAGGGTAGTGCTTTGTGCGTGATTCGAACCCTACCTGTCAGGCTGACAGGCGGACATTCTAACCATTACACTAGCTGGCTTCCTCAGAATTTCTCGTTTATTTTAAACTGATGTGTATATCGCACATTTTGGGTGAATTATGGCACAACAGTATATATATATATATATATATATATATATATATATATATGTGTGTGTGTGTGTGTGTGTGTGTGTGTGTGTGTGTGTGTGTGTGTGTATTTAGGCATCATTTTTTTCTTTTAGGCATATATTGTTAAATAATGCAGTCATTTTTGTCTACAAATTCTGTCCTTTGTTTATTCGTATTGCCGGATTATTTTTGTAATATCTGGCGGAAATTGGCTGAGAGTACTTAGTCTATGACATATGGCAAATACATCAGCCAATTTTCGCCAGAAATTACAAAAATAATCTGGCAATATGAATAATCAAAGGACAAAACTTGCGGACATAAAATGACTGCATTATTTAACAATATATATATATATATATATATATATATATATATATATCTTATTATAATGGAGATTGTGGGTTTGTATGTCTGTAACCGAAACTATATTACTATTCAAGCCACAATTCCCTTTGTTATTTACATCACGTTCTCCATGATTTTATTTTTATTTAAACCTCAATTATTAATAAAATTGTTTTACATCATTAAGACTGTTCACCATATCTACATACTAATAACATGCAATTGTATTTATATATACAACAATAGCGGTTTACAGTGTGAATGGGAAGGCTAATTTTGCATATTGTTATTAAAAAATGTGATTTTAAATAAATATATGCTTAGTATTATTGATTTCTAATTGTTTGGTTTTATATTAATGAATATGAGCAAAAATCTCGGGGATAAATCTTTTTAAAAATCCATTAACAAGAAGAAATAACTGTAATATTATTCTTTACTTCCTATTTTAACTAAATAGTTAAATTAGGAAAATTTACCAATGAAAGACGAGAGTAAGGGAAAATGATGGAAGAGTTTGTTTCAAAGTTGTTCTATTTTTCAATCATACCCCCTCTGCTCCAAATATTTTTATCTGCATTCTTATTCAGTTTCATTAGCATTTCTAATTTAATGTGATATTTTATTATATTAAAACTTGAATACTTGCACCGGAGGGTGCATATATTTGCTAGTATATATATATATATATATATATATATATATATATATATATATTATAATGTTCACAATATTAAATACCGCCCATGTCTTTAACTTTCGTCCACATCGTGCTGCCACACAAAACCGAATAGAACATAATTGTCCCCCATATTTGATAAAACAAGCACATACAAACCATGGAATTTTCTGGTGACTTCCAATTACGCTAAAATTGCATAGCCCTCCTTAATGGATAGAGTGCTCCTGACGCAGCGGTTAAGAACTCTTGCTGGCGAAAAATCCGTCTAGTTTCGATCCCCGCCAGATATATATGTATATAATGAATAAATAGGTGCGTGGTGTAATGGTTAAAGTCGTAGGAAATGGACTAGCCGACATGAGTTCAAATCTGGACGCAAATACCTTTGGGAAAGCTATAAATTCAACTGTTTTCCTCCAGCTATGGGTAACTAGTAGGGTAGTCTGGGTTCATTAACGTTCGTTAGGTAACCAGTCTACGAGAAGAAAAACTCTGAATTCAAACCTGTTAAACTCCGCTTAATATATTGACCTTCTGTCACATCCTTCTCGTGTGGAGGAGTTGATATATATATATATATATATATATATATTATATATATATATTCTTATTATAATGGAGATTGTGGGTTTGCCTGTCTGTAACCGAAACTACACAAGTCACAATTCCCTTTGTCATTTACACATATTCTCCATGATTTTATTTTTTATTTAAACCTCAATTATTAGTAAAATTGTTTTACCTCATTCAGACTGTTAACAATATCTACATACTAATAACATGCAATTATATTTATATATTCAACCAAATAGCGGTTTACAGTGTGAATGGGAAGGCTAATTTGCATATTGATCTTAAAACATTTGATTTTAATAAATATATGCTTAGTATTATTGATTTCTAATTGTTTGGTTTTATCTTAATAAATATGAGCAAAAATCTCGGGGATAAATTTTAACAGAAATCTATTAACATAAAGAAATAACTGTAATTTTATTCTTTTCTTCCTATTTTAACTAAATAGTTAAATTAGGGAAATTTACCACTGAAAGACGGGAGTAAGGGAAAATGGTGGAAAAGTTAGTTTCAAAGTTGTTCTATTTTTCAATCATACCCCCTCTGTTCCAAATATTTTTATCTGAATTCTTATTCAGTTTCATTAGCCTTTCTAATTTAACATGATATTTTATTATATTAAAACTTAAATACTTGCACCCGGAGGGTGCATATATTTGCTAGTATATATAATGTAGTTTGCTACATTCATCAATAAAAAATGCTCAATATCGGTGATAGAGGAAATGTGGATCTAAGTTAGGATAGCGTAGATACAAGAGTCAGCTGCGTTTGTTCTCATAATTGCCCAGGCGAGAAACCAAGCACTGTTGACTAGGCTACCCTAACTTTATATATATATATATATATGCAACAAAACTGATAGACGTTTAAAAAAATAGCCTTTATCAGACGACACCTCTGAGTTCGAGCAAAGCACCAGAATAAGAGTATCATTACAAAACAGCTCAGAGTTACCCAACAGTACCTCACGATATCAACTTACAATATTTTTGGGATTTCGTTCACGTTATGTGGACGTCAGATAAAAATGTCTTTTCTTCGTGTATATATTATGTAAAACATGCTATTGTTGAAAATACAAAATAACCGCGACTAAAAGTTTCACGCCTATCTGGCTATCTTCTGATGAGTAGAAATATTGCTACTCACCGGATCGCTCAGTATTTACGTATATTGATGTATTAAAATCACGTTCAACGTTAAATGTTAAAAATCCAAAATAACCGCGACTATAAGTTTCACGCCTATCTGGCTGTCTTCTGATGAGTAGAAATATTACTACTCACCGGATCGCTCAGTATTTACGTATATTGATGTATTAAAATCACGTTCAACGTTTAGCAACTATTAGTGTTTTAAAAATACCTGTTAGATGCTCTATCAACCGATAGTGATTATCTTTTCGCTCGTTGACCACAATTACAAACAATATAAACAATAGCAGCCCCCAGCAACAAACCCTCACACGCACACACCACACACACAGACACACACACAGACACACACACACACACACACACACACACATATATATATATATATATATATATATTTAAATTAATTTAATATATATTATATATATATATATATATATATATTTAACTTAATTTAATATATATATATATATTTAACTTAAGTTAATATATATATATTTAACTTAATTCAATGTATATATATATATATATATATATATATATATATATATATATATATTAGCAAATATATGCACCCTCCGGGTGCAAGTATTTAAGTTTTAATGTAATAATATATTATATTAAATTAGAAAGGCTAATGAAACTAAATAAGAATGCAAATAAAAAGATTTGAAACAGAGGGTGGTATAATCGAAAAATAGAACAACTGAAACAGACTCTTCCATCACTCTTGTCTTTCATTGTTATTTTTTCTAATTTAAGTATTTAGTTAAAAGAGGAAGTAAAGAATAAAATGACAGTTATTTTTTCTTGTTAACGGATTTCATTTAAGATTCATTGAAGAAATGTTTGCTTATATTCATTATAATAAAACCAAACAGAAATCAATAATACTAAGCACATATTTATTAAAATCACATTTTTAATATCAATATGCAAATTAGCCTTCCAGTTCACACTGTAAACCGCTATTTTGTTGTACATATAAATATAATTGCATGTTGTCAGTATGTAGATATGGTTAACAGTGTAAGTAATGTAAAACAATTTTATTAATAATTGAGGTTTAGATAAAAATAAAATCATGGAGAATATGATGTAAATAAATAAAGGAATTGTGACTTGTATAGTAATATAGTTTCGGTTACAGACAGACAAACCCACAATCTCCATTATAATTAGATATATATATATATATATATTTGACCTACTTTTTATAGCTGGAATACATCATGAACATTTTTGATACTTTTTATACATTTTTTTATATATTTTAACATCAAACTCTTTTGAGTTTTACTATGGATTATAATGCTTCTGATTTTTTAGAATAAAATTTATTTTATTTTTAACACAGAATACGTGTTTTTTTTAAAATTCCAGCATCGAACACCAGCGTTCGTTTGTACTTCCTATCTAACGGTTATTTATTCCGTCTTTCATTCATATGTTGCTCTTGATGAAGACCACTCTATTAAATGGTCGAAACAGATTCTGTCAGCAAACTATTAACATCATTTGTTTTTTCTAAAAATGTTAAATTCATACTGTCGGATTAACTTCCATTTACTTCATATATATATATATATATATATATTATATATATTAATATATATAAATATAAATATATATATCTCTTATTATAATGGAGATTGTGTGTTTTTCTGTCTGTAACCGAAACTATATTACTACTCAAGTCAAAATTTCCTTAGTTATTGACATCACATTCTCCACGATATTAATTTTATTTAAATCTCAATTATTAATAAAATTGTTGTATATTATTAATACTGTTAACCATATCTACATACTAATAACATGCAATTATATTTATATATAAAACAAAATAGCGGTTTACAGTGTGAACGGGAAGGCTAATTTGCATATTGATATTAAAAATGTGATTTTATTAAATATGTGCTTAGTATTATTGATTTTTAACTGTTTGTATTTATTTTAATGAATATAAGCAAAAATCTCTTCAATGAATCTTAAATGAAATCCATTAACAAGATAAAATAACTGTCATCTTATTCTTTACTTCCTCTTATAACTAAATACTTAAATTAGAAAAAATAACAATGAAAGACGAGAGTGATGGAAGAGTAAGTTGCAGTTGTTCTATTTTTCTATTATACTCCCTCTGTTTTAAAACTTTTATTATACTCCCTCTGTTTCAAATCTTTTTATCTGTATTCTTATTTAGTTTCATTAGCCTTTCTAATTTAATATAATACTTTATTACATTAAAACTTAGATACTTGCACCCGTAGGGTGCATATATTTGCTAGTATATTTAATATATATAAATGTAACATTTTAGTACATATATATATATATTTAATATATATAAATATAAATATATATATATATTTAATATATATAAATTTAACATTTTAGTTTTAGAAATTTATTTGAATTTCTAAAAACCTTTTAAGTTTTGGTCGAAAAAAATTTATTACAGAATGACGGTTTATTGAGTTTTTCCTTCCTTTCAAATGTATATATATATATGTGTGTGTATTTGGGCAGCATTCTTTCATTTATACATGTAGAATTAAACAAAAGACACATCTCCTGTTTAACAATTTTATTTTTGATCTTTTCGAGTTTTCTGGCTAACTTTTTAATATTTTGGTGGAATTTGTGGATAAGTCCACCAAAGTGCAGGTCCCGAGTACTTTCGGCACTTCGAAGTGATGGGGTGATGTGTTCCATTTTTTTTTTAATTATAAACTCAAAAAGATCAAAAAATAAAATTGTTATACAGGAGATGTGTCTTTTGTTTAATTTACATATATATATATATAATATATATATATATATATATAAGCAGAATACTTTGTTGTGACTGGCGCAAATGCCCGGAGAGATAAGATTTATTGGCGCCACACACTAACCTTATTTCTCTTGCAAACTAAAGAACATTTATATTTTGTCTGAACCAGAATAAAGATGGTTTATGTAAATCCTTGAAACAAAAAATGTGTGGAGGAGTTTCCTGTCGATTCTTTTGTGTTTAATGGACACAAAAGCTAACGACAATTGTGAATGGCACAATTAAACAACGACAAAAAAAAAACTCTTACATTCTAAATTTGATTCAAGATTAAAATTTAACCCTGTCGCCTGGAATGCACCAGCTACACCTCTGGAGAAGGGTAAGATCCCCCCCTACCTCCCCCAAAAAACGGGGTCACCTGTTGAACGTTGCGACTCGTGATGCTTAAGGACAGAATCCTGGTAGCTGAGCAGTCCATTACATTCAACACTCCACTTTGGCCCATCTAAAATCTGCTAAAATAAAATGGTTGAGGGTCTCACTCTCCTATGTATGACGTTAAACTCTATCTGATAGTGAAGTTCCAATCATGGAACTCTGTGGAATATAGAGTACCCCTTCATCACCATTACACACAGGTCGACTCTGACCTGGACTGGTAGTGTCTGTTATGGTCATATATATGGGTTAAATTGTAAAAAAAAAAGAGTTGAAAAAAAGAAGTTTTTAAAAAATTGAGTTAAGAAGTATTGAGTAGCCATCAAGAATGAATAAAACAAAACGTCTTTGGCATAAAATAACCCAACAAGGGTTGACATGCCATAAAATCCAACCAACCAACCAACCAACCAGCCAGCCAGCCCAGCTTAGAATCTATTTCACTGATTGTATTTGTCCGTTTTATCACAAAATGAAAAATCAATTTTAAAACAACAATCGGACCATATGACCTTTAGGCACCCCTTTTGCTTTGCTGATTCATAAGTACACTTTTTTTTATTTACACCGTCAACATCCGGTTGTTTGTTAACAGACGAATTTTAGAGTTTTTTTTTAATTATAAAACTAACCCCTAACCCCTAACCCTAACCCTAACCCCTAACAAACAACCGGATGTTGACGGTGTAAATGAAAAAAAATGTACTTATGAATCAGCAAAGCAAAAGGGGTGCCTAAATGTCATATGGTCCCAGAAATCGATTCTTCCTTTAATTTAATCAAGTAAAACCTTTTTTTCTTGAGTCAATTGACTCTGTGTAACTGATAAACTATTTAGTTTTAAATTATTATTAAAAAATATATACATTATCATCCATTAAAAATTACATCACTAAAAATGTTTTTATAAAAATCTTCAAAATCAAAGTAACCAAGATTTTATTATTTCTAGCGAAAAAATGGATATAGTTAGCTATTATTTATGTCAACACCATATTATTAAGTACACCCTCACAATTTTTAGAAAAAGTTTTCTTCTCAATAAAATATACTAGTGCTCTATTATTTCTAGTGGAACATTATAAAAACAAAACGGATACGATATACCCTCTTATAACTGACTAGAAGTGGCTAACCAGTGTCAACTGGGTAGGACTGGGGGAAAAACCCTGGTGTATTGATTTGTTAAATTTTAGATTTACAAATGCTCGACATTTTAAGTAAAATTCCAATGCTATTTCTATGTATATTTTAATTTTTAAATATCTTCGAATATAAATACGTCTTCATAATATTTGCTCAAAAAGTGATATTTAATGTGCATATATTTACTCCGTCGTTAGTTGTTTTATTTTTCATAGTTTCATCTGTACATACATACATACATACATACATACACACCAATTGCCCTTTATATATGTACTAGAAGTGGCTTCCCGGAGTCATTTGGGTAGAGGGGATTTTTTTTAAGTTAGTCTAGCAGATCCATTATTACTGAATTACGAGTTGGATCCTCGCAGGGTTTCCCATTATGAATATACCCATGCAAAAAAAAAAAGACCTTGCCTTTATCCGGTATGGTGGGGTGTCAGAAAAAAAGTGTACAGACATTAGACGCAAAAACAATCTCCTTGGTCTAGCACTAGTGAAAAGGGGATAGACTCCCTCGCTTAATGTCTCCTATTTAAAATATCAAATGCAAAAAAAAAAGTCAATACAGTTACAATTTAAATATTATTTTTGCTCAAAAAGCAAGATCTGGTGATATTTAATGTGCATATATCTACTCCGTCGTTAGTTGTTTTATTTTCGTGGTTTCCTCCGGACATACATACACACCAACTGCCCTTTATATATGTATAGATAGATGACCATCGCAAGATCAATCGGCTGGTCACGTCAAGCCCTAGCACCTATATGATTTTCCCAACCCTATTGCCCTTATGGCAAGTCCCAACCCCTTTTTATCATATGGGTGCTAGAAGGCGGCGGCTGCGGGTCTAGATGTCCTGGGAATCACGTTAAACTCTATCTGATGGTGAGGTTCCAGTTTTGGAGGTATGAGGAATGTGGAGCGCCCCTTCATCACCATTGCTCCCTGGTCCACTCTGACCCGGAGTGGTAGTACCTGTTAGGGTCCCATCTATGGGTTAAATAGAAAAATGTATTTATAAAAAAAGTGTATTATCCATTAAGAATTGATTTATTTCAAAACTTTATCGGCATTAAATGACCCAGTGAGGTTGATATGCCGTAAAACAAAACAAACCAAACCAAACAATCGCAAGATTATTGCATTACTTTGAATAGTTGCATACGAATTAAATCTACGTTACTACCCATAAATAAGTACATCACAAAAAGTTTTTTTTTATATAAAATGTTAATTTTCAAAAGAAAAGATAACAAGATTTTATTATTTTCAATAAAATGTTATACTGTCAAAACGGATATCGTTTGGTATTATCTATTACCTAACAAACTCTTTAATCAAAAATAAAATTGCAACTTTTTAACTAAAAATAAAATTGCATATATATATATATATATATTAATACAATTTCACAATTTTTTTTTTCCCATCTGAAAAAGATATCTTTTTTTCGGTCACGTCTCATCAGAGAAGCATACCGTGACACTAATGTTTGTACGAGGAATAATGTGTAAAATCCGCAGATGTGGAAGTAAATATATATATATATATATATATATATATATATATATATATATATATATATATATATATTACGTAGCAAAGTTGTGAGAACAGGCAGAGTTATTATCAACAATATTATTGTTGGAGGAGTGGTTGTTGGATCCGAATAACAGTAAATTGAAGGATTTTTTCACAATCGGATTTTACACATTAATCCTCGTACCACAATCTATTCACACACACACACACACATATATATATATATATATATATATATATATATATATATATAGGTGTGTGTGTGTGTGTGTGTGTGTTTTTGGCAACATCTTTTTATTTATACATGTGGAATTAAACAAAAGGCAGGTCTCCTGTTTAACAATTTTATTGGTCATCTGTTCAATCTTTCTGGCCAACTTATTTTTTATATTTGGATGGAATTCGTGGATTAGTCCACCGAAGTTCGTATCACGATGTTTATATCCCTTGATGATTGCACTTCGAAAAGCCGAAAGTACTCAGGATACGAACTTCGGTGGACTAATCCACGAATTCCAGCCAAATATAAAAAATAAGTTGGCCAGGAAGCTTGAAAAGATCACCAATAAAATTGTTAAACAGGAGACCTGCCTTCTGGTTAATTCCACACACGCACTACACACACACACACACACACACACACACATATATATATATATAATATATATATATACATATGTGTGTGTGTGTGTGTAATTGTTCTTTATTGTTATATATCCATGTGATAAGATAGAGACATAACAAACAAATAAATTAATAAATCTATATATTTACACTCACACTCACAGAGACACATAGACAGACACACAGACACACGTGCATATATATATATATATATATATATATATATATATATATATATATATGGAGAAATCAAAACCGATGGTATGTAGAAATATTAATAAGAAAAAACAAAGTATTTCGAAAGATTTATTCGTAAATGGTGAAGTCGAAGTTGAAATGTTTTAGCTTAATTCTAATTCAGTTTAGACAAAATTATACTCATCCTTATGTCCTGTTGAAGGTTTTATAACAAACCAAAACGCTTTAACGTCGACTTCATCATCTACAAATAAATTTATCGTTTGAAATACTTTGTTTATTTTTCTTATCTATATTTACACACGCACACAAAAACATTGAGAGCTCGATGTTCAATGTAAAGAAAAAGCTTATAAATCGGTCATTTTGCGATTATAGATCTATTTCTACCCACAGCTATCAGTGTATAGCTATGCGTATCGTCAGATGGCTGACTTTATTGGAAATGGTAAACGAAAAATTCATGAGGCTTTATGAACATTTTTTCTGGAAATTCGGTTACAGTTGTTCTCATCATCTCAGGGGTTGGTGTTTATGACTAGGGATGAGTTCGTTAGGTGTCCTCCCTCTGGATGATTTTGTCCCTCAAAAAAAAAATTATAATTCAGAGGGATCGGCCAGCTTGCCCCTCTTACGTTGGATACTTTTTTTTAAACTGGTCATTTTCAGGAAACCGTTCCCTTTTTTTATTTTTACGTGTAAATAGATCTATAACAGCAAAATGAATATATTATATATATATATAAGTCATTCACAGGTACCGTGTTTCGACATTTCACGTCTCATCAGTGTGGCTAGACACAGCAACTAAATCCGACCAGGAGCGAGCGAAACCCGACTGATTTTACGTCTGCCCGATCCGTTAACCTGTAGGCCATCACCAGCTACCGTTAAGGAGCGATGTTTTAATTGTTTTAAATACATACATCTGTGTATATATTTTACGATCACTAGAGAGATCAAATCTGTGAACAGATGATCATTGCGTTATGTTTGAAAGTTTATTAAAGTCACTCCTAAAGAGCTCTACCGGGTTACGAGAGCATATAATAAGTCATCCACAGACACCGTGTTTCGACGTTTCACGTCTCATCAGTGTGGCTAGACACAGCAACTAACTCCGACCATAATAATTATATACTTAAACACACACACACACATACACATACGCATACGCATGCACAACACATCCCCACCACATGTATACAGACATGAACAGACATATACATAGATTCACACACACGTATATTCACACAGGCCAGCGCGCACGCGCATACAGGGAATTATACACAAATGCTAACGCTCACATATAAACACATACTTTAACATACACACACACACACACACACACACACACACAAACATACACGTACGCACGCATGCACATATACACTCAAAGATACACACGAACACACAGCGGTTAAAGATTTATACACAAATGCTAGCGCTCACATATACTCACATACGCGCCCAAACACACACACACCACACACACACATGTACGCACGCACGCACATATACACACACAGATACATACATACACACGAACACACAGCGGTGAAAGATTTATGCTAACGCTCACATATAATCACATACGTGACCATACACACACACACACTCACACACGCACATACACTCACACACACACATACACACACACACACACATATATATATATATATACACACAGGTACACACGAACACACAGCGGTGAAAGATTTATGCACGAATGCTAACGCTCACATATAATCACATACGCGCTCATACATACACATGCACACACACATACACACACATACACGCATGCATGCACATATACACACACAGATACCAACATACACACGAACACACAGCGGTGAAAGATTTATACACAAATACTAACACTTACATATAATCACATACGCGCTCACACACACACACACACACACACACATACACACATACATGCACGCACATATATACACTCATACACACGAACAAGTGCACACACATTGGTGAAAGATATATACACAAATGCTAACGCTCACATATAATCACATGCGCGCCCATACACACACACGAACACACAGCGGTGAAAGATTTATACACAAATGCATACACACACGCATACACACTCATACCCGTACGCACACATATATACACATAGGCATACACATACACACGAACACACAGCGGTGAAAGATTTATACACAAATGCATACACACACGCATACACACTCATACCCGTACGCACACATATATACACACATAGGCATACACATACACACGAACACACAGCGGTGAAAGATCTATACAAATGCATACACACACGCATACACACTCATACCCGTACGCTCGCACATATACACACATAGGCATACACATACACACGAACACACAGCGGTGAAAGATTTATACACAAATGCATACACACGCATACACACTCATACCCGTACGCACGCACATATACACACATTGGCATACACATACACACGAACACACAGCGGTGAAAGATTTTACCAAATGCATACACACACGCATACACACTCATACCCGTACGCACGCACATATACACAATTGGCATACACATACACACGAACACACAGCGGTGAAAGATCTATACACAAATGCATACACACACGCATACACACTCATACCCGTACGCACGCACATATACACACATAGGCATACACATACACACGAACACACAGCGGTGAAAGATCTATACACAAATGCATACACACACGCATACACACTCATACTCGTACGCACGCATATATAAACACATAGGCATACACATACACACGAACACACAGCGGTGAAAGATTTATACACAAATGCATACACACACGCATACACACTCATACCCGTACGCACAGACGTATACACACATAGGCATACACATACACACGAAACACAGCGGTGAAAGATTTATACACAAATGCATACACACACGCATACACACTCATACTCGTACGCACGGACATATACACACATAGGCATACACATACACACGAACACACAGCGGTGAAAGATCTATACACAAATGCATACACACACGCATACACACTCATACCCGTACGCACGCATATAACACATAGGCATACACATACACACGGCGGTGAAAGATTATACACAAATGCATACACACGCATACACACTCATACCCGTACGCACGCACATATACACACATAGGCATACACATAGACACGAACACACAGCGGTGAAAGATTATACACAAATGCATACACACGCGTACACACTCATACCCGTACGCACGCACATATACATACATAGGCATACACATACACACGAACACACAGCGGTGAAAGATTTATACACAAATGTTAACGTCCATATAATCACATACGCGCCCATACACACACATACACACATACTCACATACACAGCGGTGAAAGATTTATACACAAATGCATACACACAGGCATACACACTCATACCCGTACGCACGCACATATACACACATAGGCATACACATACACACGAACACACAGCGATGAAAGATTTATACACAAATGTTAACGCTCACATATAATCACATACGCGCCCATACACGCACACACATGCACACACACACATACACACACACAACACATACACACACACAGATACACACAGATACACACACACATATACACACACACATACACACGCACACACAACGGTAAAAGAAAATTAAACAAAGCAACAGGCCTAAAATTATTAATGACAAAAACACTTTTCTAGAGGAAAGCAATTTATTTTAACCGCTTGGCATTCTTAAAATGTGTCTTGGTTATTGCGTGTTCGAGTTGTTCCCAAGACCTGACCAATGTGACTGCAGGGCTTAACACCAAGGCGGCCATCAAATCTGATGTGTCTGTATCTTGCAGAACTTCCAACCTTCCAA
This sequence comes from Doryteuthis pealeii, assembly GCA_023376005.1. NCBI lineage: Eukaryota > Metazoa > Mollusca > Cephalopoda > Myopsida > Loliginidae > Doryteuthis > Doryteuthis pealeii. The sequence goes on from CM042144.1 coordinate 113,849,786, forward strand.
CCAGCCTATTAGCGCGGGCTGTGCGAGTAAGAGACGCCACGTTACGAGAAGCGTGCTCACGGTGTCGGCATGAGAAATTCCCTGGGCGAGACTATCGCCGTGCGGTTGGGTTTTGAGTGTAGCTCGAACTGAGCGGTGTATTTATGAGAAGACACATCGTTGCTGACGTCAGATACATCACCGGAGACAGACAGACAGCTAGCGAGCTGAACATTATCTGCCTCTTCGGTGCAGATGACATGCGAGTTAACATTCTTGGCTTTTTCTTGCACGCAATATGATCTGAAGAAGATTGGTTGGCAAAAACCGTAAAAAGAAAGAAAGAAAGAAAGAAAGAAAGAAAGAAAGAAAGAAAGAAATGGTGAATAAGAAGAGAAAAAAAGAAAGAAAGAAAGAAAGAAAGAGAAATGGTGGTACAAGAAAGGAAGAAAGAAAGAAAAAAATCGTGGAAAAGAAGAAGAAAGAAGAAAGAAAGAAAGAAAGAAAGAAGAAAGAAGAAAGTGAAAAGAAAGAAAGAAAGAAGTAATAAGAAGAAGAAAGAAAGAAAGAAAGAAAGAAAGTGGGGAAAAGAAAGAAAGAAGAAAGAAAGAAAGAAAGAAAGCAGAAAATAAGAAAATAAGAAGGAAAGACAGGAACAAATTTGGAAAAGAAAGAAAGAAAGAAGAAAGAAAGAAAGAATACAGGAAGGAAGAAATGAGAAGGAAAGAAAGAAAGGAACAAATGATAGAACAGAAAGAAAGAAAGAAAGAGAGAAAGAAGAGAGAAAGAAAGAGACAAATGTTGGAACAAGAAAAAAAGGGACAAATGGTAGCACAGAAAAGAAAGAGAGAAAGAAAGAAACCTAAAGAGAAAGTGAGAAACGAAACAAGAATATACAATATGAAATAGGAATAAAATAAAAAGAAAGAGAAAGAAAGAAAGAAATGATGGAACAAGAAAGAACGAAAAGAAGGAAGAAAAGAAAGAAAGAAGAAAGATAAAGGGAGAAACAAACGAAGAAAATACGATTTATATTTCAATATGAATAAAATAAAAATATAAAATAAATGATGAAATAAGAAAGAAAGAAAGAAAAGTAAATGAAAGAAAAGTGAATGAATGAAAGGAAGAAAGGAATGACCGAACTAAACTATCTAGAAAGAAAGAAAGAAAGAAAGAAAGAAAAAAGAGATTAGGAACAATAAATAAATTAGGATAAATAAATTAATAAAAAGTAAATGAATGAAAAGATGAGTAAATAAAAAACAAATGACTTGAGAAAGAAAGAAAGAAAGAAAGAAAGAAAGAAGAAATGAAGAAACAGAAAGAAAGAAACAACAAACACAAACAAACAAACAAACAATTCGAATAGAAGCTAATAGAAAAACAAGTAAGAAAGAAAATAACAAGAAAGGGAGACAGAGAGATACAGAACTGGAATGGAAAGAAAGAAAATGAAACAAAGAAAGAAACAAAGAAAGAAACAAAGAAAGAAACAACGAAAGAAACAATGAAAGAAACAAAGAAGAAACAAGAAAGAAAAGAAAGAAACAAAGAAGAAACAACGAAAGAACACAAAGAAAGAAACAAAGAAAGAAACTAGAAGAAAAAGAAGACAAACAAAAGAAGAAACTAAGCAGCAGATAAACAAAGAAATGTATACAACTCGAGAAGACAAAGAAAAGAACAAAGAAAGAAACAGAAGAAACAAAGATAAGAAATGAAAAAGAAAGAAAGACAACGAAGTAACAATGTAAAAGACAAACAGAAAAAGACACAGAAAGAACAAAGAAGAAGCAAAGAAGAAAAATGAAACGAAATACCCGAAAGACCAATTACACTGAAAAACAAAGAGTACAAAGAGAATAAAAATTGAGACAACCAAGAAAAGGGGAAAAGACATTAGACAAGAAGAAGCAAGAACTTTTAATATAATAGGAGATGCAAGAAAGAGTAAAAGAAGAAGAAAGAACGAAAGCACAGAAAAAAGAAAAGTCAGAAAGAAGAATGAAAAATGGCGAGATATGGTAGAAAAGAAAGAAGAAGAAAGGAAAGAAAGAAGAGAGAGGATACAAATGAAATGGAGAAAGGGAAAACAAAAGATTTTGTTTATTTAGATTCATAAAAAATAGAAAGAACGAAGAAATGAAATTAAAAGGCGTAATGGATTGTAATAATTGGGTAGACTGGTTAACAGCTTGACAGTTGCGCCAATTGAATATTTTTCGTACGTGTGTCGAAGGAGAAAGTGTTAATGAAGCGCTGCTGTCTCAGATTACGTGGATGAATTTTGCTAATTTAAAGGATACTTAGCAAAAACTGATCAGCGGAACAAAACTAATATCATCCAGATGATGGAAGAAAAAAGTTTTTTTCAATGGAGATGTTGGTGACCGCACTTAACTAAATCGGCCATGAGGGAAAATAAACATATTTTGTAGAAACCCGACGAAACAAAATTGTTGTTATTGGTTGGCTGGTTGGTTTTATGGCCTAATTAAGATTTTGTTGGTTATTACTATAACCGACTTCCTCGCAGACACGGCTGATACCGACAATAGGGCAACATTCGCCAACTTATTAACTTATTATTGAATCCAATTGGTGCTTTTACCTTTCCGTTGCAGTGTCGGAAGTAATTTATCCAAGCGAGGTGCTTAATAATAATAATATCAAAATATTAAATAATATAACATAAAATATAATAATAAACAAAAATGGACAATATCCCTGGACCTTGCCGAGAACTGAAAACGTTAGTGGAATATGAAAGTCAAAGTGTAACCTAAACATTAAATGTGTAGGGGTTTAAAAATACGAAATAAAATAAAAATAAAATTAAAAAAAAACAACAGACTCCCATGGGGCCTTGACCGGAAGAACCCTTTTTGGCATGTCCGACATAAGGACTGTAATAAACAGGGTTAGTAGCAAGCGTATGGTGGCAAGGAAAAACAAACACAGATTTTATGTTTTTTCAATTGTATTAAAAAAAGGAACATGAAAGGCGACGAAAAGCTGAAAGAGAATTTTTAGAGAGAGAGAGAGTCTGATTTTGGTGATAGTTGCGATGTATGGTGATGATGTCAGTGTAGGGTCCGGTGGCTGAATCAGTTGTAGTGGGGTGGTGACATTGGCAGAATTTTGTGTTTTGGTATTCTGAAGTCAATAGCGGGTTTGTATCGTGTATGAAAATTGGCGTGTTTTGGTTGTTGAATGATGTAGAATTGTTCGTCTGTTGACTGTTGGTCGGTCAGATTTTGGGTAGAGGTAGGTGAGGATGTATGTCGGCCGCCTTGTGATGTGCTCGCTGCTGTCGATGGTGGTGTCTCTGCTTATCGGTTCTTCAAAGTCGATTTATATAGGCTTGTGTTATCCGAAATCGGATCACACAAGCTTTTTTATTTTTTTTTTTTTTGGGGGGGGGGGAGAGTTTTCGATTGGACGAAAATGTGAGTTTATTTACAAAATTATTTCTTTATTGTTTCGAATTCTTGTTTCCAACCGGAAGTTCATCTCGAGCCTATGCGTAAGAAACGTGTTATTTTGGTCACTTCGTTTTAGGCTACCGTCGAGTACACTTCCGCTTGCGTCGCAACTTATGTTTTGTTTTGTTGGCGAGTTGTATGTATTTTTTTATTGGCGGTGTGTGTGCGCATTGAACTGCTGAATTAGTGAATCGAGAGATTCTATTTTTTTGTGTATGGTAACAGGAACTGACTCCTACCCCAAAGATAATACTCGACCTTTTAAACTTTGGCCGCAACTGAGTGTGGTCGTTTCCCTAGTCAAGGGGCATTCCTACAGACGACTATGCCCCGTTAATAAAGCCTGAGTCATAAAACTAACACTTGCCTTTTGTCTCTTTCCTTTCTCGTGCCTTTTTCGTTCTTAAGTTCCATTTCAGCTGACCAGCCCATAAGAACAAAGAACCAGCTTTTTATTGGGGACAAGACACCAGTAAAAGAACTTAACAGCCCCATAGGGACCACTCCAACTACAATTGATATCACCCTTCATTCATGTTCCACAGTTTTTTAGGTCTCAGGCAAGGTCCAGGTTTTTGGAAGTCTAGGCAAGATTTGAAAGTACATCGTTCATTGCCATTACTCCAGGTCAACTCTTACTGGAGTGGTTTGTTACCCTTAGGGTTCCCAGCTATGGGATTAATTTTATTTGGGGTTAAGTACCAGTACAAACGAACATTTAGCACATAGATGATTTATCAGCGATAGATTGAAATACTTTTGTGTCCACCTAGGTCAAATAGGAGAAACGTTTTAAGCAAGGGATGTATCCATACAGTTAGTTTTCCTTTTCTTTTCTCGTGTATTTATTAATTCTTTTAATTTTAAAAAAATTGAATCAAGCTTGGATTTGAAAACCGCTCAAAATTGAACGACTAAAAATGAGATGATTTATCAACAACAAACTGAAATACTGAGGTGACATTTGAGACGAACATCCAAGTCGACTTCGTCATGCGCACGGAAATCAAACGCCAAAGTCATTTGTATTCTCGCCGTGGCGTTTGTCTTGAAGCCTCGTTTCCATTTCTGATCGATAGAGCTGCTTCTGCTTGACAACAAATCGTGAATTTATCAGACTCCAAACGAGGCACATAATCACTCATAAAACATTTTTGAGGATTTAATGGCCGACCACACGCCCAGGTTTTATGACATTTCCATTTGTGTGGATATTTATGGAGGAAATCCAAGCCTGGCACAAGGATATAATTGGAAAGGGATTTGAGGGATATCAGTCTGCGAGGGTGTCAGATTTTGGCCGCATCCCAAAACGGTGAATTAGTAAAAGGATATGCCATATTGACACAAATACGTGGGGGGGGGGGTTAGATGCAAAAAATAGAATGGCATGGCGCCTCAACGTTAAGTAAGACACGGAGAGTGGTGAGGCGGAGAGGAGAGTAGCCTCGACAGAAAAGAGAGACAGAAAGAGAGTGAAAAGCCAGCAGCCCCAGAAAGCATCACAGTTTCTCACTTTTCTGTCTTTTTCTCTCTCTCTCTCTCTCTCTCTCTCTCTCTCTCTCTCTTTCTATATTTTATCTCTTTTATCTCTGTCTTCTTTCTTTCTCTCGCTCTCTTCCTCTTTTTTCTTTTTTCTCTATTTTCTCTTCTCTCTCTCTTTTCTCTCTATTCTATCTCTCTCTTTCTTTCTCAGACAATTGACTCCCCCCTTTCTGTATATTCTCTACTACAAATGAAACATGAGGATATGTCACATTGACACAAACACGTGGGAGGTAGATGCAAAAATCGAGCGGCCTGGTGCCTAAACGTTAAGCAAGACACGGAGTGGGGTGAGGCGGAGAGGAGGGTAGCCTCGACAGTAAAGAGAGCCAGAAAGGGAGAGAGAAAAGCCAGCAGCCACAGAAAGCATCACAGTTTGTGTGCAATCAGTGCACCAAAGACTGTCATTCAAGAATTGACCTGCATAGTCACTTGCGCAGATGCAGATAAAAAAATTATTTTTTTATCTTATTTTTTTTTTAAATTTATTCTATTTTTGGACACTACACCATCGTCCATCGTGAACGAAAAGGATTCAATAATATAATATAATAATAATAAAATAATAATACAAAGAACGAGAAAGTTAATGACCATGCACAAGGCTCTTCACCCTAGAGACGATAGAGATAGATTATATGTGTCAAGAAAGGAAGGGGGAAAAGGTCTTGCCAACTAGAGGACTGCGTAGAAACACTATCCAACAAACTTTGAAGGATTACACAAGAAAGAGCAAAGAAAATTACTTATGGCGGCCAACAATAGTAAGAAGTGACAGATGGACAAACAGAAAAACAACAAAGACTAGAAAACAAAAAATTGGGAAGAAAAACAATTATATGAACATTTCAAAGGACAAATCGAAGAGGTTGCACATGGAAAGACTTGGACATGGTTAAGAAAAGGAAACCTCAAAAGAGAAACAGAATCATTAATAATTGCTGCACAAAATAATGCCATAAGGACAAACTATATAAAAGCAAAAATTGATAAGACCCAACTTTGCAGTAATAGAGATGAAACTGTAAATCATATACTCTGCGAATGTAGCAAACTAGAACAACGAGAATACAAAACTAGACACGACTGGGTTGGGAAGGTGATCCACTGGGAATTATGCAAAAAATTAAATTTTGACCACACAACAAAATGGTATATGCATAAACCAGAATCTGTTCTTGAGAACGAAACGCATAAAATTCTCTGGACTTGGGAATAAAAACGGATATCCTTATCCAGCAAGAAGACCAGACCTAGTGTTGATAAACAAAAAGAAAGAACTTGTCAACTGGTGGATTTTGCAGTACCAGCAGATCACAGGTGAAGTTAAAGGAAAATGAAAAAATGGACAAATATCTGGATCTTGCCAGAGAACTGAAAGAGTTATGGAATATGAAAGTGAAAGTGATACCAATTGTAGTTTGTGCACTTGGAACGTCCCAAAAGGATTAGAAAAGGGTCTGGAAAGTTTGGAAATCAGAAGAAGGATTGAAACCATTCAGAACACTACACTGCTGCAATCTGCCAGATTACTTAGAAAAGTCCTGGAGACCTGAGGAGACTTGCTGTCACTCAGACTCCAGCGAAAGACCATCAGCTAATGCTGATGTGAAAACTCAAAAGGAGCAAATAATAATCTATGCGAAAAGTACAGGTTGTCTGAAGAAATTGCAACAGAAATTAAACAAATTGTTCTTCGTTGGCCATCGTGTACAATCCAGATCAATAACAAGGAGTCCTGTCGTAGTGTAATAGTTAGCAAGCTAGTCTCACTGATCCATTACTCTTTCATGCTCTAGCACCTATGTGACTCTCTAGACACTATTGCTCTTATGGCAGAGTCTTAACCCTTTTTATCATATATGTGGTAGATGGCGATGGCCGAGAGTCTTAGTGTCCTGGGTATGACGTTAAACTGCTTCTAATAATGAAGTTCCAGTTCGGAATCTCTAGCGAGTGTGGAGTACCCCTTCATCGCCATTATTCCCAGGTCCTCACTGACCCGGAGTTGTAGTACCTGTTAGGATCTCATCTGTGTCATATTATACGTGGCGAATGTTTCCGATAAATACCTACAAAAAAGTACCTTTTTTTAGCATTTTTTTTTTTAGTTTTTGTTTGTTTATGTTTTTAGGGACAGAATCTCAGGTGGTTAAACTTTGGCAATGCAGTTCCCACGAGAGAAGAGTTAGTATAAAAAATAACAACGTACCTCTCCCTAATGGTAAAAACCAAAACAAGTTATAAATCAAATTAAAAAACGTAGTCTCGGTGTATCAACTCTTTGCCTACCAATTTCCCCAACGCCTGTACGAAATTAGATAAAAAAAAACAAGTTTTAAAAATAGTGTTTAAAACATTGACTTAAAAAAACGTATTTTGAATACCCATCAAGAATGATTAAGACTAAATGTATCCGGCATAAAATAACCCAACAAGAGTTATTATGCCATAAAATCCAACCAACCAACAATTACACTACGTGCCTCTAAATTTACATGAATATATCTACTAAATTTACAATCTACATAAATGTATCTCTTCTTCCCCATCGCTGGGGAAGAAAAGCGAAATTCCTGCCTTTCCACAGAGCGCGAAGTAAAACATGATTGCCTTGCCCTGAATTGAAACCCGTTTCGCCCAGTCTATTTACTTCGACGATAACAATCTGCCAACCCGTATTCCCGATACATAAACAATCTTATTATTCAACGTCACTATGGGCACGCCATGTGGGCCACCAAGAGGGCCAACATAGTTCAGCTTTGCATGGATTCTGGATGCGGCACAGAGGACCTGTCCGAGCATTGACATATAGGGATTAGTTGTGAGGAGATTTACATGGATGATGATGATGACGATGATGATGATGATGCAAGGGAAGTGGATCCAACTCACTCGACCTTTTCAGAATATGTCCACACCTCCGTTCTGATCCCGTTTCTGACCGCGCCGCCTCAACAGGCCTGCGCATCGGCACGTAGTCATGAAGACACAGGAAAAAAAATTCAGTGTAAAAAATCTTATTCATGGGAACTATGCTAGTTCAGTGCCCAATTACTCGACCTTTTCAGAATATGTCCACCCTCCGTTCTGATCCCGTTTCTGACCGCTGCCGCCACTCACAGAGGCCCTGCGCATCGGCACGTAGTCATGAAGACACAGGAGACAAAAATTCAGTTAAGTGATGTTCAGCTTCGTCTAAGCTGATTATAATCGATGTGAAAGTTATTTATTTATGAGTCGGTTCATGTTGTTCCAGCAACGGGCCAGTGTCTCGGCCTGTCTCCGCCTGTTCGACGAGGTGAAGAGGGTGTCACACTGCAGTTAAGTTATAGTTATTGAAGATGTTGCCGACGAATATAGACTCAGAGAGAGGGGGGACAGAAAGAGAGATATAGATATATATAGAGAGAGAGGAGAGAGAGAGAGAGAAGTGAAGAGAGAAAGAGAGAGATAGAGAGAAGAGAGAGGGGGGAAGAGAGGGGGAGAGAGAAAGAGATATATAGATAGAGAGAGAGAGAAGTGAGAGAGAGAGAGAGAAGTGAAAAGCGAAGGAAGTGTTACAAGAAAGAAGAGAGAGTAGGGCCGAGATGCATTAGGATGTATTTTTATATATATATATATATATATATATATATATATATATATTGTCATCCACATCTAGTCCTATTTCGGTGTATCACGTCTCTTTAGTGTGGCTAGACATTTGTAGGCTTAATTTCATATATATTGAGGACTGCGGGCTGAGAATAAAAAGTGTTTGCATAGAAAGAGTGCTCAATGTAATCATAGCAGAACATATATATATTATATATATATATATATATATATATATATATATATATTATATATATATATAAACACCAACCACAGCGAATATATTTTTAGTGCATTTTTTTTAACCTGTGACATTATTACTGTCCATCGTTTTAAACGTCTGTCGTTTACTCATTTTGAACAAGTAATTTTTAGTCTGGGTATGTGACCCACAAAACCCGCAACTTAATCATTGTCTTGAATCAACATTCCTCTGGTGGCTCTTTTCTTTTCACTCACATGTACCCACCCCACCCCTGATCACCCCTTCACTTACCTGTCTGCTACCTGGTCGATATTTTCGCCCCTTTAATTACACACCTGTATGCTCAGCAGATTGTCAGATTATATATATTTACCAACCCTTTCGACGAGCAGGGTGTGACATTTTTTTTTTTTTTTACTCCTTCTTTAATAGAAGCCATGGATATCATCATGGACTGTATTAGAGGAATGTATGAATCGATAATTCTGCTATTTTGTCATACCGGTTAGACGAGGGGGATGAATTTTAATCCACAAAACAAAACCTGTTTCTTCGGCATAAAGTAACCCACAAGGATTGACGTGCCGTAAAATCCAACCGAGATATTTATCAGCGCAATACGAGAAAAATGATCCACTTATAAGATAATCAGAAAATATCGAATCAAATTTGCAACTGAATGATATTTTTGTGGGGTCTGCGTACACACTGATTAAATGTCACCTTTTTCAGACAAAATGACCTTTAGGCACCCCTTCCACGAACTCGACTCACAAGGACACTTTTCTCATTTTCACCGTCAAAATCCGGTTGTTTTGTTAGGGGTTAGGGTTAGGGGTTAGGTTAGGGTTAGGGATTAGAGTTAGGGGTTAGTTTTATAATTAAAAAAAGCTCTAAAAATCGTCCGTTAACAATTAACCGGATTTTGACGGTGTAAATGGAAAAAATGTCCCCACGAATCGGATCCGCAAAAGGGGTGCTATGCCTAAAGGTCATATGGTCCCCTTTTTCTGTAAATCCAAAATACCGATGTCGGTGATAACTACGAAAATCTAATTATAATTTTATCTATTTACTCCTTCTTAAATAGAAAACATGAATATCTCCGGACTGCTATTATTAGGAATGTGTAAATCGATAATTCTGCTATATTTATTTCAAAGTCTTGTCATAATCCGGTAGGCAGGGGGTGAATTTTTTTAATCCTCAAAACAAAGACGCATTTATAAGACGCCAGATGTACATAGCGACATACAAGCTGGGATAGAACCAATCGTTCAGTTAGAGCGGGGTGGCTTGAGGGTCTTCATGTCCTGGGAATGATGTTAATCTCTTCTGATGGTGAGCGTTCCAGTTCTAGAGGTTTGGGGAATGGGAGCACTTCTGCGTTCATCAACTGCTCCCTGGATCCCTCTGTCCGCTGACTCACCCGGAGTGATAGTACCTTGTTAGAGACTTATCTACGGTTTTAATAGAATCTGTTTAAGATCATCATCGTATTCGATAGAAACGTGTGGAGTAACAAAAAAAAAAAGAAAGGAAAAAAGATACCGACAGTCTCTCATGACCCCGGAGTGGTAGTACCTGTTATGGGTCCCTCTTTTGGTTTATTAGAACAACTATGATTTCTAAGCCCATGTTGTTTGAAAATTTGAGTTTAGAAAAAAATATCTGTTAAACCATGAAGAATGAATAAATAAAATGTCTTCTGCATAAATGACCCATCAAGGGTGTTGACATGCCGTAAAACTCTCGAACCAACCAAGCAAACCATGGTGCCCCATACATTTACACTATGTGATTAAATTAGGCGCTGTTATTTCCTTAGTTTGAGTAACATGATATTAACATGATAGTGACACCCGCAGAAAAACAGAAACCCCAAATTATGTTATTCATTTTCCCATGAAACTAACCTAAACCCCCTAACCCCTAACCTAACGCCTACCCTGTTGGACCCTTTTAAAATAATTGAGATATTAAACTTAACAGTATTTTATACTATTTGTGGGTTCTGTTTTTTTCAGGGTCACACCTGTGTTTATTTTATCACTAGGCGGTATAGATATATAGTATAGTATATATTAATATATATATATATTATATATATATATATTATATATATATATAGTTAGTTAAGCTAGCGTGGAACATAGGAGTCAACACCTGGTTAACTTGCGACGATTTCCTCGGCTTATGCGATCTCAGAGCCGAATATAGGTTTAGGTCGCATGGGTCAGAAGATCGCAGGGTCAGAACGCAGTCAAGTAGCCAGGCGCTGTTGACTCCATGTCCTTNCTTCAAATTTTAAACTCTCAAATCAAAGTAAAAAATAGACCGAGTGATAGCTCGTAACTCGGAAAACTCACAAGCTGGGAAACTCGGACGTAAAAAATAGCACTCTACTTAAAAGAAATAAAGATTATCTTTTTAATCTTCAGACACTAAACTAGAGACTGGCAATTTTGTCGTCTGCTACGAATTTTAAAAGCGAATTAAAAATAATTATATCTATTATTTAAGGTCAAACTTTGTCTAAATCGATAAGTAGTAACATAATAACCATCAGTAAAAAAAGAAAAATATCATTACATATGAAGTTTATTTTTAATAGATTTAAAACGATTTGTTTTGGTCAATTTCGACGCGATCCGCCATTCTGTCTCTTTTTCAATGATTTTACGCGCTTGTTTACAATTTTTATGTAACATTCACGATTGCAAAAAAAATTACCAAAAATCAGGTAATTATCCAATTTTAATGAAATTTTCAGTATTGATTTATCAATTAATGAATTTTATAATGCATCAGTTATTTTATTTCAAAACTTTAATTTAGTATTTTTGCTATGAAAAACGAATATATATAATTCATTTAAAATGTGAAAAGTCTGATGTTCAGTTTAAAATGTTATATTTTTAGATTCTAGAAATAAATATCTATTTAATGCAAAACTTATTTTAGACTCATAAAGTAATAAGTTTTGAAGAAAAACTCTATTGAAAATGTACCCCGCCCCTTTTTAAGCAGAAAAAATATCAATGTATAATTTTTTTCTTTTATAAGATAATAGCCAATTAAATAATTATCGAAATGAGTAAAAACGAAATCTCCAAAAAATTAAATATTTATTATGTTTTTACATTTTTCAATTTTCGGTATTTATTTTCTCATAGAAAAGCCACCGTAAATTTTTTTTGTTTCTATTCATAAGTTCGGTCTTTTATCTCATTATTTATACTGTAATTAGAAAAATATAAGACCAACTTGAAAAAAAAAGTTATGCCCCCAACATAAGGGGGGGGAGTAAAAAATAAGTGACCTGAAAAAAATGAGAAAGTTTTGAAATAAAATAAATAATGCATTATAAAGATCCTTCATTGATAAATAAACACTGAAAATTTCATTAGAATCCGATATTTCCTTGATTTTTGGTCAATCATTTTCTGGTATGACACTAAACTATAACACCCCACTTCCAGCCCGTCCTTCGGGTTGTCCGATGTGCTTCGTCCACTGGACCACTGTGTTGAATTAATAGGGGGCTATCTCACCAGGCAATACCTGCCCCCTTGACTTAAAGGGGCAGGGCTGGGTTTATTGCCAGTGCCTGAGCCGCACCCCTTGAGGAGGAAATGCCGACGGGATCGACGCATTTTTTGTGCCTACCACCCATGAGCTTCGGGTTGTGGGTGGGCCCACATAAAAATGTCTTTGTGTCACGCCCTCATAAGTGGGGTAAGAGGCAAATACCTTCCCCCACTAAACTATATTCGGTGTTGAGGCTCTAGATCTAGTGCTCTTAGGGGTATGGGGCCACCCTTTTGTTATTACTACTCCCACATTCCCTCTTATTTGGAGTAGTAGTACCTGCTAGGGTGTCATCTGTAAGTCAAATAGATATGCTGGCAAATTATTACTGATAAGTACTAGCAGGACCTGTAGATATACCACAGTATGATAATTTAATTATTACAACGTTTGACATGTTTTTATTACAATGTTTGATATGTTTACTTCAGAACTATTGCTAAATATTTCAATATGTAAAAAATATCATCTTTAACGCTCTCTCTCTCTCTCTCTCTCTCTCTCTCTCTCTCTCTCTCTCTCTCTCTCTCTCTCTCTCTCTCTCTCTCTCTCTCTCTCTTTTACTCACTCACTCTATTTTCTTTCTTTTCTTCTGCTCATCATTTCATTACGTTCAATTGAAACAGAATAGCGTTATCGCTTCCACGTGCTTACCCCTCTCTCTATCTTTTTCCTTCTTTCGTTTTTTCTTTATTTCGTATCATATTTTTCTTGTCCTTTTTTACTTTTCTTTCTTTATGATAAAAACGTAATGTTCCATTATTTAGCTGAGGTGAGGACACTTATAAGAAATAAGAATATAAAAAATATTTTGTATTTCCTCTTGGGCTATTTGGACGGTCTTATTTCTAACCAGAGGGTGTTGCAAGATGATAACGGTCGGAAGATTAAGAGTATTAATATATAGACTAGCAAAAGTATGCCCCCCCCGGGTACAAGTATTCAAGTTTAACTCTAATAAAATATTGTTACATAATTATTGGATCCCTAATACATTTTAAGGTATTGTAGAAATCATTATGGCGATCAGTACAGCTGATGGCCTTGAGAGTGAGTGACAGCGTTTGACCTCACTCTGACCTTGTTTTCTGGAGATAGACCGTGAGAACCGGAAACCCCATAGAAAGCCCCCTTCCGGTTTAAGGAGTAAGCAACTCAGTTAGTCAGTTAGAACTTAGCAGCCGAGCTAGCAACATGTAAGCCTCATCTGCGCAGATTGTCTGGGTGGGGATTTGGAATAAAGTAACATCAACATAAATCGAAGTCTTGTGTTTATTACTAAAAACTAACAATGACACAAAGCTTCTGATAAGGAATGATCCCCAACAGAAACCAGACCCGAAATCCTCAATAAAGATCAGACGAGACCTTAGAAGATATACCAGACCAAGATAGATGATAGACGATTAGAACCAAAGCCGGCCAGAAGAATAGACGACCAGAGTAAGAAGTAAGAAAGGTATGCGACATTATATGTAGATTTGGTACAGTGAAAAGACCAGTATATAACAATATTATATCAAAATTAGAAAGACTAAAGGAACTAAATAAGAACGAATAGAAAAATAATGCAATTATTATGGTATTATTCTAATTGATTTCTATATAGAATTATACATAGGATTGTATTGACAGGTTTGAATTCAGAGTTTTCTTTCTCCTAGACTGGTTACCTAGCCACGGTTAAAGAGCCCAGTCTGCCCTACTATTTATCCATAGCTGGAGGGAGAATAGGATTTATACCTTTCCCAATGGTATTAACGCTAAGTGAAATGCAATTACCGCATCCAGGATTTGAACTCGGGACCACGAGTCCATTACCCATGACTTTAACCATTACACCACGCGCTAATTGTGTATAGAGTATTTGTATTAGATGGGAATACTTGATATCAAATAAGTGTGTGCGCAAAAAAAACTATTGAGAAAGAGTTACAGACAAAAAATAAATATGAACGAACACATTAAATATAAATCTACGAGATTCTTCAAAATCGAGGCATAAAATAACGCTAAACGGGTTGGCACACTTGTTACATAGTTAATTGGCACCCTAATACATTTTTAAGGTAGTGTAGAAATCATTATGGTGATCAGTACAGCTGATGGCCTTGAGAGTGAGTGACAATGCTTGACCTCACTCTGACCTTGCCTTGCGGGATAGACCGTGAGAACCGGAACACCCATAGAAGGCCCCCTTCCGGTTTAAGGGGTAAGCAACCCAGTTAGTTAGAGTAAGAAGTTAGAAGCCAAACTAGCAAGATGTGAGTCTCACTGCGCAGATTGTCTGGTCTGGGGATCTACGAATAAAGTAACATCATCGTAAATCGAAGTCTTGTGTTTATTACTAAAAACTAACAATGACACAGGGCTTCTGATAACAAGAAATCCCTAGCAACAGAAACCAGACCCGAAATCCTCAATAGAAGACCAGACGAGACCTTAGAAGATATATCAGACCAAGATAGATGATAGACGATCAGAGTAAGAATTAAAGAAAGGTATATGACGTTAAATGCTGATTTGGCTTAGTGAAAAGACCAGTATATAACATATACCTATTTAGTGCCGGTAAAGAAGGCGCTATGCAATACACTGCTAAAACCAATCAGTCAACTGCCCTGTCGGCTGCGGCGTTAGAATACACTGACTGAAACGGTTCAGAGGGGTAAGATCGCGTCCAATGGGGCCACCTGTTGGACGTGGGTGGCGAACCGTGATGCCTACCGGCGGAATCCTGAAAGACGAGCAGTCCAAAATATGCAACATTCCATTTTCGTCCTTACTTAGGTTCGACGGTTTGATCGGAGAGACCCTCTCCGATCAATCGGCTTGTCACGTCAAGCCCTAGCACATATATGATTGTCTTGACCCTGTAAGGTTCAAAGTTATAATAAGTTGAACAAAACAACTCCGACACGAGTGTTAAACATACGCAAGGACCTTACTACAAGCACATGGAAATGATACATATAACAGAAATACAAAGAAGATATAAAAAAGAACACATTCATGAATAGAGACACAATAAGGGGGTATACAAGAGATACCTAAATGTACATATAGAAGTAATGGAGAGTCCTTAAAACAATGTCACTTACTAAAGTTGTGTTGTGTAAGGCGCCCACTCGAGATGGGTGTAGACATAAATGTCTAACCCATGTGTGTGGGGTGCCGCAGAAGAAGAAAAGGCTGAGGATTCCAAAACAAGCGCTTAAATAAAATAAAAACTGGTGGTCAAAGACGGGGAACCAGAGGGAAGATAACTCTTCCAGCCAAAGGAAAGACAATCCCACAACCCTATTGTCTTTATGTGAAACTCCTAATCCTTTTCATCATATATGTTAAAAGGATGAGGGTCTTAATGTCCTGGGTATGACGTTAAACTGCATCTAGTTGCGAAGTTCCTATTTCAAGAACTCTGGGGTATGTGGAATCCTCCTTCATCACCATTACTCTCAGGTACAATCTGACCTGGGGTAGTAGCATCAGTCAGGGTCCCAGCTATGGGTCAAATAGGAAAAAGTGAGTATCAAAAATGTAATTAGAAAAAAAATTGAATTTGAAAAAAAAAAAAAGAAATTGAATGCCTATTAAGAATGAGTAAAACAAAATGTCTTCAGTATAAAATAACCCAACAAGGGTAACATGCCGTAACATCCAACCAACCAGTCAATCAATCAATCAATCAATCAATCAATCACTCATTAAAAACGAAAAATAATACTTATCGAAAAGCGATTTTATTTTTGTAATATTTTCTTTAATTTCATAGAGTTTAATTTGGAATATGAAAATAAATAGTTTTTAAGTAGTGTATGTAAAAAATCTAAAAAAAACAACAAAATTTTTATTTTTCAGCTTCCACCGACTCTTTATTATACGTAAAACCTAACTTGTTTTATGGTTTTATAAGACACCTACTGCATATCTGGAGTTGTTTGTTTGTTGTTTTGTTTGTTGTTTTGTTTTTGTTTGTTTTTATTTTTATTTTTTTTGTTTTTTTGGAACACATTGCAACAATTTAAATGTTTTCTTTGATGTTTTTATCTACAAGAAAACAGTATAAAATAAAGTCGTAATGTTTAATTTCTTTAATCTTTGCTCGTACTTAAAAGTCAGTTTTAAAAAAGTATTTTTTTACATTACGTTACGTTTTTGTAAGGTTTAATATTTTCAAGAAACTCGATATTATATCGCGTATTTATTGTTAATTGGATAATGTCAAAGTTCGCAGTAAAAGTACAAGTGTTTTGTAGGATTTTTAAAAAAAATTCTGTGTAGGTTACTTTTTATTATATTACTAGCAAGACCTGTAGATAGACCACAGTATGATAATTTAATTATTACAACGTTTGATATGTTTACTTAAGCGCTATTGCAATAGTTCAATATGTAAAAAGTATAATAATCTTGATTTAACTCTCTCTCTCTCTCTCTCTCTCTCTCTCTCTCTCTCTCTCTCTCCTCTCTCTCTCTCTCATTTATATTTTTCTTTCCTTCCTTCTTTTCATCTTTTATCTTTTTATCTTTCCCCATCTCTATTTCATTCATTCTTTTCTTCTATAAATATATATCAATATGTAAAAAGTATAATAATCTTGATTTAACTCTCTCTCTCTCTCCCTCTCTCTCTTCTCTCTCTCTCTCTCTCTCTCTCTCTCTCTCTCTCTCTCTCTCTCATTTATATTTTTCTTTCCTTCCTTCTTTTCATCTTTTTATCTTTTTATCTTTTCCTATCTCTATTTCGTTCATTCTTTCTATATTTTTCTGTGTACCATTCCTTTTCTTCCCTTTCTTTCTTTATAATGAAACGGAAAAATGAAAATGAAAAGCCACATAAATAAAACCAATGACACCTGACAGAAAATATCAGAGTTTAATTTTTACAAAGTATATATACATGGGTTCTGTTAATATTTGTTGTCCCAGATTCCTACCTTTATTTACGCTAGTTTTTTCCATGACAGTGGCAGGCATAAATCCAGCCTAGCATGTTTATTGACCATCTTGTGTTTCTCACTTTTTATTGGCAAATTAATTTAGATATTTTACAACCCCTCCCCGTTTAAAATATTTTTTTTTTTTTATTATTGAATTTGTTGAATATTATTGAAAATCAAGAGATAGAGCACACAGTATGAAAATTGTTTTGAAATTTGAGTTTCTGTTTTGTAAGGATTCAATTGAAATTTGTATAATTTCAATCTATAAAAAAAAATAAAAAAATGGATATCTAAATTGATTTTGTTAAAAAGTGAGAAGTGAGGGGGGGGAGATTGTAAAACATCTACATTAATTTAATAAAAAGTGAGAAACATGCCACAGTAAATATCTAAGTTTAGCAGGAATCCAAGATGACAAAATGTTATTAGAATCCCATATATGCTCTATAAAGCTTTCAAATTGATTCAACCTATAAAACTAACAGGTCAATTGTTTCAAGTATTCCTCACTAGAACGACAATCACTGAAGACATTTGAGGAATTAGAATTCATCACTCCATTTTTAAATAGAAGCATTGATATCATCATGGACAGCTATTACAAGAGGAATCCAACAGTTTCAAAAGGTCATATAGAATAAAGTTAACAAAAATCCTTTCAGAAATTCTTTGTCTATTTAAAATGCCAACAAAACTTTAGTCTATTATTCAGGTGAGGTTACTACACTCATAAGAAATAAGAATTCAGCAGACAATCAAGATTTATTCTCACCTTAGAAGATTCGGACGGTCTTATTTTTAACCAGAGGGTGTTACAAGATGATAACGGTCGGAACAAGTAACAAAAGTATTGATATATACATATACGTTTTCCTACTACGAAATAAGTTTACCGTAATAATTTATAGTTAATTATTTATATAGAGATTAATAAGAATAAATGGAATCTTTTTATATGCATTCTTATTTTATTTCTTTAGTCTTTCTGATTCATAACTCAGTCGGTAGAGCGTTCGGCTAGAAACCACAAGATTCCGAGTTCGATACCGGTCCTCGCCAACTCAGCGTATTAGTAGCAGAGGGATCTGTGCGGTAAAGTAAGGATCTGATGGTAAGTGTGGCGCTCCGTCTCAGACGCAAAAACAATCTCCTTGGTCTAGCACTAGTGAAAAGGG
>CM042144.1:113875814-113878314 GCA_023376005.1 Doryteuthis pealeii
CAACGGCCTCATCCAGGATTTGAACTCGTCTTGTCGTGTGCATTTTTCAACGATGGTAATGTTGTATACCTCTTCTTCTTTACTTCTATTTCTAGGACATCTATTCTTCTGGCCGTCTTTGGAATCTTATAACATCTTGTCTTGGTCTGGAATCTTCTAAGGTCTGGACTTCTCTTGGGGACTTCGTGTCTGGTCTTCCATTGGGGATTTCTCTTTATCAGAAGCCCTGTGTCATTGTTAATTTTTAGATAATAAACACAAGACTTCGATTTACTTGATCTTATTTTATTTTTAAATCCCCAACCAGACATCTGCGCAGATTAGAACGGCGGCGCGTAATACGCGACTTACAACCTACGAGCTCGGCTCCTAGTCTCTAACTGACTGAAACTTACTTACTATCTAAACCGGAAGAGAGGGTCCTCTCTACCGGTTCTCACGGCTATCCCCGGAGGATAGGGTTAGGACTGAGGTCAAGCTTGTCACTCAATCTTCAAGGCCGTCAGCTGCACTTAAAACGCCATCTTGTTTTCTACACTATTGCATATAAATATTAGGTATCTAATAATTATGTAACAGTAACTATTGAACCGTGCGCCTCCAATAGATATATAGGATATAATATCCATCAAAATGGTAAGAAATAAGATTTTATTGGCTTTCTTTCTTTAATTGCATTTCAATTTTCATGTTATTTAATGCCAAATCCATCCTTATAGAAAAGAAAGTGGTGGTACTCTTTAATCTATACCAGCGATAATTAGGGGGTTCATAACTTTCTCAAGCGTATTAGTCCGAAAGTTATTTAATAGCGATAACTTCAATGTCACCCCTCATTACGCCACGGGTACTTCCCCTAAAGAAATAAGACAGGAAAACATGTTGGTGATACGATTGTATCTTCATTAAAGAAAGTTTATGGAACCCTTTATCTATCTATCTATCTAAAGAGGATTTCCATTCTTTATCTATTTGTAAGACATTATGTTGTTTAAAATTGCAATGAATTTTTTCTTAAGAGGAAATAACACACACACACACACACACACACACACATATATATATATATATATATATATATATATATATATAATCAGGATTACATTTAGCTAGATCACCTTCGGGAGTGGCCCACACAAGAGGAATGCAGGACAACAAAAAAAATTGTTTTCAACTGACCTAAGAATAATAACGTCATTTGGCATCTGAAGATGGGAGTGACTAGACGATTTCTCTAGGCTCCTTGAAATAGGTTATAATGCAAAAAAAATTTAAATCTTCTGTTATTTTTTACTGTTCCGCATGGATATATAAATAATAATTTATTCAACAATGCTTCTAAAAAACAAACATCCAAAAATCTTATTCACTTCGCCGAAGAGCTTACGGCCTGTTTGTTTACTACTCAATCAACATCCCCTTACCTACTATGGTAGAGGCGTGTAAGTAAGTATCATTGACAAGGTTAATTTCGCAGGGATTGTTCGCTATGTATCGGCGACCGAAGCGGTATGGTCTCTGACTATGCCTGCTGAGGTCCCAGTTTCGATTCCTGTCGGAGGGAAGTCGTTAGTATACATCGCTGATGAGACTTAATAAAGTCCAAACAGTCTGTACGGTGTTCTGCATGGCGAGCCATCCTTTGCCGGGATTCACTTGTCAAGATTATTTTCTATAATTATCGAATTTTATGCGATACATGCATTATAATTGCCTTCAAGCAAAATAAAATAATATCTTATATATATATATATTATTGGCATTTCAATCTCGGAAGACTATAATATATTTTTTGTGTCCCTGAAGTTACAGCACCTCCTGTGACTGTAAAGTCCAATGTTAGAAAAACATTCTCGACCATATATATATATATATTGAGAGAGAGAGAGAGAGACAGACAGACAGACAGAGAGAGAGAGAGAGAGAGAGAAGAGGAGAAGAGAGAGAGAGAGAAAGAGAGAGAGATACAATTATATGCAGAGTAACAGAATTCTAATTCAAACATTGAGTAAGATGTACAATTATTTATATTTTTGCTTGAAGGCAATTATAATGCATGTATCGTATAAAATTCGATAATTATAGAAAATAATCTTGACAAGAGAATCCCGCAAAGGATGGCTCGCTATGCAGAACACCGTACAGACTGTTTCGACTTTATTAAGTCTCTTCAGCGATGTATACTAACGACTCCCCTCCGACAGGAATCGCTGAAGAGACTTAATAAAGTCGAAACAGTCTGTACGGTGTTCTGCATAGCGAGCCATCCTTTGCGGGATTCTCTTGTCAAGATTATTTTCTATAATTATCGAATTTTATACGATACATGCATTATAATTGCCTTCAAGCAAAAATATAAATAATAATTTATTCAACAATGCTTCTATAAACAAACAAACATCCAAAAATCTTATGTACAATTATGTATCTAATAACAAACTCGTGAAGTGCATGATATAATCTTTATCGTGTTAATTAACCCGGTATTGGTTATGTACAA
>CM042144.1:113883314-113895363 GCA_023376005.1 Doryteuthis pealeii
ATGAAATATATATCTATCTATACGTATATATACATATAAATTGTTTTTTCTTTTGGCCAAATACTGTACCAATAGATTATTTTTGTTGGTACGAATATCTTGGTCCTTTCTTTTTTTCAAAAAATGTTTTTCTTCCTGGTTGATGTTTGTAGTATATTTTTACAATCAAACTTTCTGCTGGGTTTTTTCTCTCCGCAAGGATCTACCAACACGCTTGGTATATTATATATATATATATATATATATATATATATATATATATATATATATATATATATATATATTCCCCTACTCTCTTTCTTTCTTTCTTTCTTTCTTTCTTATTATATTCTTTCTTTCTTTCTTATTATATTTCTTTCTGAGTAGCATGTCCCTTTTACTTCCCTTTCTTTCTTTATAATAAAAAACGGAATGATCCATTATTTAACTGACGTGACGACACTCATAAAAAAAATAAGATGTTGGCGGATAAGCAACGCTAGATAATCAGGATTTTCATTTTTGCATTTCATCTTGGACGATTTGAACGGTTTCATTATTAACCAGAGGGTGTTGCAAGTGGATAACAGTCGTACAATTAAGGAATACGCGTATTGATATATAGATATTTCTGAAACACTGTATATTCGTGTTTCATGTTTCTACACTGAAATGTTAGATTACTTGTGTGCATATTTGCATCTGCAAAAAAAAAAAAAAAAAAAAAAAAAAAGAAAAGAAAGAAAGAAAAAAAAAAAAAAAGAAAAGAAAGAAGAGAAAGAAGGGGAGATGGGGGAGATAGGGGGGAGGGTTAGAGAAAGAGAGTAAATTTATTGTATGTGTCCAATATGGGACAAGAGAAATAACAAAATCCACTGAAGGAGTTGTAGCGTATAATGTCACCGATTGCCAGTCCAAAGCCGATATAAGACACATGAATGCGTTTTTACTCCACACAAAAGTTGTCGATATTGGCTGGTGAATCGGTACGTTATTTGTTCAAACCGGATAAACTGAACGAATTAAATGTCGAACTATTTATTGGTGTGGAAAAAAATGTATATACCTGATGTCTGGATTTTTCAGACAATACATATAATCTATACATTACTAGAACAAGCAAGAATATGCACCCTCCTGGCGTGGGTATTTAAAATTCTAATCTAATCAAAAATATCAGATTAAAAATACTAACGAAATTTAATAAGAACGCATATAAAAAGGATGACCCTTATTTTAATTACATTTTAGTTGGTTTCTATATCAAATCATTCATACGATTGATCTTAGTACGTTGAGGAATAAAATAACATTAGAGATCAATAATACCAAGAAATTATTTATTATACCCGGTTTTGTTAAAACCAGTATGCAAATTAACCACACCACAAATCATCTAAACCGTTAGTGATATATAAGATATATTGCTGGATTTTGTCGGGTGTACGCCCCCCCCCAGGTTAAAATCACGAGCGTCGATCCCAGGGGGCCATCCCCCCCAGGCAACACCTGCCCTCTCGATTTAAAGGGACAGGGTTGGGTTTATTGCCCAGTGCCTGAGGCGCCCACCTGAGGGGGATACCGAGGGGATAACGCAATTTTAAACCCGCCACCAATGAGTCTCGGCTTGTAGGTGGTCCCACGTTAATAGGGCCTTGTGTCTAACCTAGTACAAGTGGCGTACGATGATAATATCCACGGGATGTTTTCTAACTCAGATTTTCATAGACATCGTTAATAAATACAAGACTTTTTTCTATGTATTAATGATTTTGACTATAAATAAAATACTCACTGATAAACTTACACAATTCCTGAGGGTATTGTGACGTAAGCAGTGACTTAGTTTCTGTTACAGATAGACACCAAATTCATTATAATAAGATTCACACACACACACAACTATATATATATATATATATATAATATATATATATATATATATATATATATATAACTTATGAAAGGGAAGAAAAAGGACATGCTACACATGCTAAAATATAGTAAGGAAGAAAGGTAATAGCGGAAAGATAGAGAGAGTGGCGAGCGCACGGAAGCGATAGCACTAATCTGTTTCAATCTAGCATAACAGATTAAAAGAAGGAGCAAAAAAAAAAACAGTGAGAGAGTTAAATCAAGATTATAATACTTTTTACATATTGAAGTATGTTGGCAATAGCTCTTAAGGTGGTGTGATGCTGAACTACAGTGTTACCCAGCAACTCCTGCGACACTTCCGCTGCCAAACTGCATTGGCTTCTTACCTTTCCTTTGGATCACAGCGGCGATGCGGGGAGGGGGTGATTTGCTGTCTGGGAAACACCTCATCCTCCATATCAAACCGTCCTGGCTAGTAGTTCCGCAAAAAAAAATGGACACTACTCCATCGTCTCTCGTAGACGGAAGGATGCCAAAAAATAATTATCATATTCTAGTATATTCCCAGGTCCTGCTAGTCAATATATAAATATTGTTGTTATGTGAGAAGTTAGCACGGGATACTAATTATATATTTCAAAAAAGAGTTTTAATTGATAATATGACTAGAACATTACAGCTTTGTGTCGAAAGAGATGTTCTGTAGAGTTATATATAAAGATTGACTGTTGAGCCAAACTATTAGAATTGCTGCGTAGAATTTCACACAATTAAATTTTATGGCAATTCAATTAACGCAAATCTAATTGCCTCAGTGCGGGAAATTATGAAAAACAATTTTAATAGTCTGTGTTAACACACCATAAAATGCCATATCTCTCTGATACTGAACATTTATTGTTATGAATACTGTTGGTCAGCTGATTTAATTGTTTAATTGACAGGTATAAATATATACATATGTATGCATAAATTAGAAGCATAAATAATAAATTAATAAAAATTCAGCCCTTTATTTTTTCTGTTTCGCAAATTTCAGTGATAATTCACCCTGGCCTTCCAATTCCAGCATTTAAAATACAAGAAAAAAAGTCTCTGTTATATATACTAGCAAATATATGCACCCTCCGGGTGCAAGTATTTAAGTGTTAATATAATAAAATATCATATTAAATTAGAAAGGCCAATGAAACTGAATAAGAATGCAGATAAAAAGATTTGGAACAGAGGGGGTATGATTGAAAAATAGAACAACTTTGGAACTAACTCTTCCATCAGATTCCCTTACTCCCGTCTTTCATTGGTAAATTTTCCTAATCTAATTATTTAGTTAAAATAGGAAGTAAAGAATAGTATTACAGTTATTTATTCTTGTTAATGATTTCTTTTAAGATTTACCCCCGAGATTTTTGCTCTTATTCATTAAGATAAAACCAAACAATTAGAAATCAATAATACTAAGCATATATTTATTAAAATCAAATTTGTAATATTAATAAGCAAATTAGCCTTCCCGTTAACACTGTAAACTCTATTTTGTTGTATATATAAGTACAATTGCATGTTATTAGTATGTAGATGAAGCCTAACAGTATTGATATTGTAAAATAATTTTATTAATAATTGAGGTTTAAATAAAAATAAAATTATGGAATATGTGATGTAAATAACAAAGGGAATTGTGACTTGAGTAGTAATATAGTTTCGGTTACAGACAGAAAAACACACAATCTCCATTATAATAAGATTATAGAGAGAGTCCATTTCTCTTTATATATATATTATAGAAGAGTCCATTTATATATATATATATATATATATATTATATATATATTTATAATGTATTAATTTGAAAGCAATTACAATGCAAGTAATTATATTATATATAGTAAATATATATATATTAAAAAAAATGGACTCTCTCGTTGATTTTCGACGGATGAGTGTTCCTTCAATGAACAACCAGCACAGTGATTTGTTTATAGTGGTGAAGGCTTGTGTAGGACCATTCCGCACTTTTTGGTACAGTCGATAGGAAAGAATTGGTGCATCAAGGAATGCCATGAACCCAATCAACGACCGACCTCAGGAATTTTGAATTCAGAGTTATCCCTCTCCTAGACTGGTTACCTACCCAAGGTTAAAGAGCCCAGTCTGCCCTACTATTTTACCCATAACTGGAGGGAGAATATATGGATTCATACCTTTCCCAAGGGTATTAGCGCTATGTGAAATGCCAACAGCTTCGTCTAGGAATTGAACTCGAATCGACGAGTCCATTTTCCACGACTCTAACCACTAGCCCACGCGCCTCTATATATATATACATATATGTGTGTGTGTGTGTGTGTATTATTTATATCTTTGAAGGCAAGTACAATGCGTATATCGTATAAAATTCGATAATTATTGAAAATAATCATGACAAGCAAACTCGGCGAATAACGCCTGCGATGTTGAACACCGTACAGCTGTTTCAACTTTATTAAGTCTCATCAGCGGTTTATACCTACGATCTCCCCCCGACTGAGATCGAAACCGAGAACCCAGCATGCAGAATCAGACACTCTACCTCTGGCCTACTGGCCCATCGCACACGAAACACGCCAAATTAACCTGTCAATGATAAACACGCTATTACTACACTTAGTTCAGCGAGCGTTGAAAGAATCGCATTTAATCGGGTCGGTACCCCAGAGGAAGAGTGTATGATTCTGACACACATTGTATATATATATATATATATATATATATATATATATATATATATATATATATATATATATATATGGGAGTAAATATGGAAATAAATCCGACAATATTAAGAAATTTGAAAAAAAAACAAGTGTTCTAAAAATAAGATGAATTTATTTATCGACGCTTAAACGTTTCGGTTTATTTAAGCCTTCATCAGGATGTATTATGGGTTGAAGAGATTGATGGATGTTTTATAGATGACAGGAGATAAAAAAATCTTTATAAAAATTTTTTTTTTAAATAACGGATTTATGTTATTATTATTATTAAAATAATCAGATGGAGTTGAAATGATGATGATGATAATAATAATAGGAAAAATGCATAAAATGTTCCGTACACAGATTTTGCCGAAAAGAATAAAAATACTACTCTGATGAAGGTCGGCAAAATCTGTGTACGGAACATTTTATGCATTTTTCCTATTATTATTATCATCATCATCATTTCAACTCCATCTGATTATTTTAATAATAATAATAATAACGTAAATCCGTATACATTTTGATAAACAGACCGAAACACATGTGTAAGTGATATCGATTAAAAATGATATCGATAAAATTCATTTTTATCCATCTACGTTTCTTTTCTTTACTCATTTTTTCCTCATATATATATATATATATATATATATATATATATATATATATATATCTGTGTGTCTGTGTGTTGTATGTGTGTCTGTGATCATGTCTGTATCCTTTTTTAAATGTATGTATGTACTTACTCAACCTTCTCCGGAAGGTGCAGGATGTGACACTAGGTCAATTTGTTAACTCTTTGCCTGTCGAATTTCCCTCACGGCAATACCAACTTTTTTTGTATTTTTTTACATTTATGATGGGATATTTCAAAGTTCATTATCTATTCACCACATAACTCATTCTATTCAAATAAAGTCCTATTATTATTATTATTGTAATCTGAGTCCTTCCGCTCAATTATAAAAAACTGATCATCAGTTTTTTTACTTTGCTTGCGTGTGGTGGTAGAGTCACTGTGAGCGGTTTAAAGATGGCAAAGTGTTGAAATTACCAATTTTTATCAACTTTTCGAAAAATAACTCTGTACATCTTGAATTATAATAGATTTTTTTAAACACTCTTAGTTTATATATATATATATATATATATATATATATATATATATATATATATATATATGTGTGTGTGTGTGTGTGTGTGTGTGTGAAGAGAAATGGAAGTGAATCCGACGGTATGTAGCATAGTGAGAAATTAGAAAAAACACAGGTTTAAATAAAATGAGTGGTAAGTTTATTAGCCGACGCTGCAGTGTTTCGATCTGTTAAGTAGATCTTATATATATATATATATATATATATATATGTGTGTGTGTGTGTGTGTGTGTGTGTGTGTGTGTGTGTGTGTGTGTGTGTGTGTGTGTGCGCAAATAAAAATGGGTCAAATTTTGTAGTTAAAAAGAAACTTTAACCAGTTTTGTACAATTAACATTTTTCAAGTTCAATTCTAAATAGACAGATTGAGATTTGTATACAGGGTGTCAAATGAAGTCCTGCAGCAGATTTAAAATGTAACTAAGATGGCAGTCTTGTTGAAATGCAATAGTCAAAACATACACAAAAAAAATTAATGAATAAAATAAATAAAACTAAAACTACAAGAGTTGAATTTTCATATGGTTTTTACTAAATGATTCTATCATTTCTACAGCAGGAGCTATTTCAATTTCAAACGGCAAGAATTTATGAACATCATATATATATGGAGGGAGAGAGAGATATATAAAAAGATTGTGAGAGATAGAGAAAATAGTTTGTTTTGTAAAATTATCTTTGCAGTAAATGTTAAAATGTTAATATAAATTGTGAAGTGATTTGGATTGCAATCTTTCATTTCAATTTGCTATTTGATTTTATATTTTTATATTTTTTATATTTTCCATTTTGCACGACGATACCCGTTATACAGCGAGCGCCTTTTCTTTGAATGTAAGTGTATGATTGATCTCCACTGAATTATATGACTTTATATTGCTTACCCACCTTTTTATAATTTTCTCTTTGACAAATTCTTACAAATTGCTCTTAGCAATAACTTTGATGATTCTATCAGCTTTCACATCTTAAGGAAAATAACAACAAGAATAACAAAAAAAATTACCTTACACATCTGGATACATATTAACAATAGACACTAAAATCAATATTATATTCACAGGTAACGCACAATATATTAGAAATCCATAATATTGATCAGAACTGAAAGACCCATCAATACCGGCAAGCCAGCTGCTGATGAAAATTCTTTAACAAATTTAACTTCACTATCCAATTGAGTATCTATGTATTAATACTCATGTTCCTACATTGTACGACCGTTATCATCTTGCAACACCCTCTGGTTAAAAATGAGACCGTCCAAATGGTCCAAGATGAAATGCAAAATGTAAATCTTGATTATCTGGTGCTGCTTATTTGCCGAATTCTTATTTCTTATGTGTGCCATCACCTCAACTAAATAATGGACCCTTCCGTTTTGACTATAAAGAAATAAAGGGAATAAAAAGGACATGCTACAAAAATAAAATAATAAATAAATAAAGAAGGTACGGGAAAGATAGAGAGAGAGGCTGAGCGCACGGAAGAGATAATGCTAATCTGTATCAGAACACAAGGAAAAGATATAAAGAACGAAAAAAATTGAGAGTGAGAGAGCTAAATCAAGATTATTATACTCTTTAAATATTGAACTATTTAGCAATAGCTCTTAAGTAAACATATCAAGCGTTGTAATAATCAAATTATCATACAGTAATATGTCCACAGGTGTCGCTAGTATGTAATATTCAGACAAAAATATTGTAGATTTTATATACAACTGGCAAACGTCGTCAGTGCAATTTTTAAATATCTTCCCAATTATGAATAAATAAAATCTTCATTATTTTTGCTCAGAAACCAAGCCCTGGTGATAGTGAATGTATATGTATATATATATATATTTACTTTGTCATTAATTGTTTTATTTTCGAAGTTTCCTCTGCACATACACATATTCACAATTGCCCTTTATATATGTATAGATAGATAGATAGATAGATAGATAGATATCATCATCATAATAATAATAATAATAATAATAATAATAATAATAATAAAAGAAAGAACTTGTCAACTGGTGGATTTTGCAGTGCCAGCAGATTTCACAGGGTGAAGCTAAAGGAAAATGAAAAAATGGACAAATATCTAGACCTTGCCAGAGAACTGAAAAAGTTATGGAATATGAAAGTGAAAGTGATACCAATTGTAGTTGGTGTACTTGGATCAGTCCCAAAAGGATTAGAAAAGAGATTGGAACGTTTGGAAATCAGAGGAAGGATTCACTTCAAGGTCACTCTGAAGGATGTTGCCATCGCCGTGGAGGACTTAGAGAAGCTTGCTTTTCTAACAGACCTGGCTGGAGAGCCATTATCAACCAGTCTGTGAAAGAATTTGAGTCCAACTAGGGTCGAAGAGTCCCCGTTGCGTAGTGGCTAACGTGCTGGACTGCGACAACGTAGTAAGCGTGTTCGAAATTCAGTCGCGTAGAATTAAGTTATAAACAATACAGAGAACAAATAAATGAATAAACGAATATAATAAGCCGCATACGACAATAGAGAAAAATGCTATTGCCGTTAGGTTAAGAATAAAATGTATAAGGAGTTTTTAAAAACTAAAACTGTTGTGCTAACTCCAGCAAATAACATCTATATACCCTTGTTCCTTAATTGTACGACCGCTATTATCTTACAACACCCTCTAGTTAAAAATGAGACCGTCCTAATCGTCCAACATGGAAATCCTGATTATCTGTTGTCGCTTATCCAACGAATTCTCATGGGTGTCGTCACCTCAGCTAGATAATGGAAATTCCGTTTTTATGATAAAGATAAAAAGGACATGCCACACAGAGAAAATATTAGAAAGAAAGAAAGGGAGTAGGAGAAAGATAGAGAGAGGGGGTGATCGTACGGAAACAATAACGCTAATCTGTTTCAATCGATGATGAAAAGAAGGAAATAAAGAAAAAAGAGTGAGACAGAGTTAAATCAAGATTATTATACTTTTTACACATTGAACTATTCTGTCATAGCTCTTAAGTAAATATATCCGACGTTATAATAATTAAATTATCATACTATGAATAAACAGGGGTCCTGCTAGTTAATATAATTGTTAATCTTATTATAATGGAGATTGTGTGTTTTCCTGTCTGTAACCGAAACTATATTACTACTCAAGTCACAATTCCCTTAGTTATCTACATCATATTCTCCATGATTTTATTTATATTTAAACCTCAATTATTAATAAAATTGTTTTACATTATTATACTGTTGACCATATCTGCATACTAATAACATGCAATTGTATTTATATATACAAAAAATAGCGGTTTGCAGTGTGAACGGGAAGGCTAATTTGCATATTGATATAAAAAATGTGATTTTAATAAATCTGTGCTTAGTATTATTGATTTCTAATTGTTTGGTTTTATCTTAATGAATATGAGCAAAAATCTCTTCAATAAATCTTAAAAGAAATCTATTAACAATATTAACAGTAATTCTATTCTTTACTTCCTAATTTAATTAAATAGTTAGATTAAGAAAATTTAGCAATGAAAGACTGGAGTGAAGAAAAAGCAAGTTTTATTTTGTTTCCCCTCTGTTTCAAATCTTTTTATCGGCATCTTATTTAGTTTTATTAGCCTTTCTAAGTTAACATAACATTTTATTACAATAAAACTTAAATGCTTGCATCCGGAGGGTGCATATATTTGCTAGTAATGTTAATGTATGAAAGAGTCAATATAATTTTATTAAAAAGAAAAATAGAAAATAGAGACAAGAATCACTCAAGTGATCGATCGTCAGGCAAATGTTGGCGATTTAATCAGGGACACTTGCGTGATTATTAAAAGATTGTGAAACTTTTACATACATACACACACATGCTCATTTATATATATAGAGAGAAAGAGAGACAGACAGACAGACAGACAGAGACAGAGACAGACAGTCAGACAGAAAGAGAGACAAACAGACAGACAGACAGACAGGGACAGAGATTATTGCAGATATTACATGGATACTTATATGTACATGGACACTTGCTTGATGATTAAAAGATTGTGAAACTTTTACACACACACACAACACATACTCATATATATATATAATATATAATATAATATATATATATATATATATATAGATAATACAGAGAGACAGACAGACAGACAGACAGACAGAGGCAGAGATTATTGCAGATATTAAATGGATACTTATATGTACACGGACACTTGCTTGATGATTAAAGATTGTGAAACTATTACACAACACACA
Organism: Doryteuthis pealeii; assembly: GCA_023376005.1. NCBI lineage: Eukaryota > Metazoa > Mollusca > Cephalopoda > Myopsida > Loliginidae > Doryteuthis > Doryteuthis pealeii. The sequence continues at coordinate 113,893,302 of CM042144.1, forward strand.
CATATTCATATATATAATATATATATATATATATATATATATATATATATATATATATATATATAAAGAGAGAGACAGACAGACCGACGGACAGAGGCAGAGATTATTGCAGATATTACATGGATACTTATATGTTACGGTCACTTGTTTGATGATTAAAAGATTGTGAAACTTTTACACACCTACACACACATACTCATATATATATATATATATATATAGAGAGAGGAGAGACAGACAGACAGACAGATAGACAGAGGCAGAGATTATTGCAGATATCAAATGGATACTTATATGTACACGGACACTTGCTTGATGATTAAAAGATTGTGAAACTTTTACACACCTACACACACATACTCATATATATATATATATATTATATATATATATATATAATATATATATATATATATAGAGAGAGAAGACAGACAGACAGACAGAGGCAGAGATTATTGCAGATATTACATGGATACTTATATGTTACGGTCACTTGCTTGATGATTAAAGATTGTGAAAATTTAACACACACACACACACACACAACACACACACACACACACACACACACACACACATATATATATATATCTGTGTGTGTGTGTGTCTGTGTGTGTGTGTGTGTGTGTGTGTGTGTTCATTTTTAGAACTCTGACGTCATAAAAAAACTCACTAACATACAATTTGTAAATACAAAATACAAACTGGTGCCTGGAGAAGAAAATAGATTAAAAAAAGGAAGAACCAAAACATTCGCACCACCCAAATATAATCAACCGGCACCAGTGCAATGTCAAAAAAAAAATAGTTGCTTTAATTAAATATGTTACAGTGCTCAATACACTAAGGAGAGCGAAATAATAATAATAATAATAATAATAATAATAATAATAATAATAATAATAAAGCCTAAAATGTCAGTAACTAGGTTTCACTAAAGGGAACATCAGGATAATTCTGAGTCAGAATTATCCTAATCATCTGTTAGGTGAAACCTAGGTAGTTTTCTGACTCTTTAGGCCTTATATATATATATATATATATATATAGGCTAGAGAGTCAGAATTATATATATATATATATATATATATATATATATATATATATATATAGAGAGAGAGAGAGAGAAGAGAGAGGGGTGGAGAGAGAGAGAAAGAAAGAGAGAGTGAGAGAGATTATTACAGGTATTACGTGGATAGCTATATATACAAACGGACACATTGTGTAATGATTATCCTCATAGGGACTCAAGGCTGGACGAGACTGTTTGCATTTCCCATAGCGCTGATACGATTAAGAAAGGTACGCATCCAACTGTTTCTCCCCGCCAGTTATATATGAATAGTTGGGCAATCTGGGCTCTTTAACCTTGGAATTCAATCCTGTTAAGCTCCGTTTAAGAGACTGACCATGTGCCACATCCTATTCGTGCTAAGGCGTTGGTAAATACAAACACATAGACACACACTATGGTCAAGTGTCGCTGAAAACATCGTTTCCCGTTAGATCACCGAAGTTAAGCTACAATTAACCTGTTCAATGCTTAATTGAGTGACCAATTAAACAACTGCAGGTAAGCAGCCTGAGACTGTTGTTATTTTTTTTAAATGTCTTGATTCGGCATTAAGAAGGAGTTGATATTAATTCGGCTTGAAAAGTGTTGATATGCCATAAAATTAACCAACACACAACACACACACACACACACACACACACTTACATACATAAACAAACAAAAATTTGTTCTCTGTAACGCGATCTACATCAAGGTCATCTCGAAAATTACTTAGCTCATTTAGTGACTTCGATCCTCACCTAGTGGCCCACTATTAGGGAACTTTTGCCAGACAAAGTTGAGTTTGGCTGAGTTGCACGGAAATTACACTACTGTCACTGTTACATATTTAATTGGATCCCTATTACTTTTTAAGGTAGTATATAGAAATCCTTATGGCAATCAGTACAGCTGATGGCCTTGAGAGTGAGTGACAATGCTTGACCTCGCTCTCACCTTGCTTTCTGGGGATAGAATCGTGAGAACGGAATCCCCGATAGAAGCCTA
>CM042144.1:113902355-113904855 GCA_023376005.1 Doryteuthis pealeii
ACTGACCATTCTACGAAAGACAAAACGATATTTTCTCTTTGTTGCATTTTTCAAAACAAACTTATTTGACATTAGGCACATGTCTCAGTAGTAGTCATTTTAATCTTTGATATTAAACGCTCATTGTCTGGGTAAGCGGAACAAATCACAGAGCCACATACACACACACACACACACACATAAAAACACGTACCCACAATCACGCACCAAAATTAGATGGTGATCGAATCTTTTAAAACAAAAGCAACATCTCCACCATCGATGGCAAACTCCTAAACTCGGTAGAACAATTTAGATACTTAGGCAGTAACATCTCCTCCACAGAAAACGACGTTAATGCACGTATAGGAAAGGCATGGGCCGCTATAAATAAATTATCGGTCATACGGAAATCCAATCTCACAGACAAGTTAAAGAAACAGTTCTTCCAGGCCGTTGTCGTATCAGTGCTGCTGTATGGCTGCACCACCTGGACCCTAACTAAGCGACTAGAGAACAAACTAGATGGGAGCTGCACAAGAATGCTGCGGGTGATCCTGATCAAGACGTGGAAACAACACCCCACGAGAAAACAGCTGTACGGCCACCTGCCACATATCACCCAAACCATCTGAATAAGACGGACAAGACAAGCGGGACACTGCTGGAGAAGCAAGGACGAACTCATAAGCGACGACCTCTTGTGGAAGTCAGCACATGGACACGCCAGTGTGGGCCGACCAGCAAAGACGTACATTGATCATCTCTGTGCGAATACAGGATGCTGCATAGAGGACCTCCCGAGAATGATGAGTGATAGGGACGGATGGAGAGAGATTGTCATGGATATCCGCGCTGACAGCGCGACATGATGATGATGATGATGATGATGATGATGCTATTATTAAATTTACTTCGTATAATATCATAATGGAAACGCGTTACCGTCGTAGGAAATGGACGCGACGAGACGAGTTCTAATCCTGGGCGAAGCTGCTTGTATTTCACAGTGCTAATACCTTTGGGAAAGGTATGAATCCAATAATTCTCACTCCAGTTATAGGTAAATAGTAGGGCAGACGGCACTCTTTAACTTGTGATGGGCACCCGTCTAGGAGAAGAAGAAAATCTAAATTGAAACCTGTTAAACTCCGCTCAATAAACTGACCTTGTGTCACATCCTGTTCACGCGGATGAGTTAGTAAATCATCATTGTCAGATGCAGATTAGTCATGGCTCTTCCTATCAAATCATCCACGAGGGGCTTCCATAAAACAAGAGCATGGATAAGTTTTTTAATCTCCATTGTGACTGTTAAGTTGAAAAAAAATCCTTTAAAAGGTTTATATGATCCAAATGGCACAAAGATGGATACTTTTGAATGCATTCATAGCGAATATTTGAAAGTTCATATCTCCGCCAATTCCTCGACCGCCCTGTCGGCTGGGGCGTTAGAATGCACCGACTGAACCTCTGCAGAGAGGTAAGACTCCCCCAATGGGGCCACCTGTTGGCTGTGGGTGGCGACCCGTGATGCTTAAGGATAGAGCCCAGGTGGATGAGCAGTTCATGACATGCAATACTCCACTTTGGCCCTATCTTGGGCTAGACAGGCGGTCGGAGAAGCCCCCTCCAATCAATCGGCTGGTCACGTCAAGCCCTAGCACCTATATGATTTTCCCAACCCTATTGCCCTTATGGCAAGCCCCAACCCCTTTTTATCATATGGGTGCTAGAAGGCGGTGGCTGCGGATCTACATGTCCTGGTAATGACGTTAAACTCTATCTGATGGTGAGTTTCCAGTTCTGGAGGTTTGGGGAATGTAGAGCACCCCTTCATCACCATTGCTCCCTGGTCCACTCTGACCCGGACTGGTAGTACCTGTTAGGGTCCCATCTATGGGTTAAATAGAAAAATGTATTTATTGTATTATCCATTAAGAATTGATTTATTTCAAAACTTTATCGGCATTAAATGACCCACTGAGGTTGATATGCCGTAAAACAAAACAAACCAAACCAATTCCTCGAATTGACCGGTTTCTCTAGTATCTTTGTAATCTAGTTAGGGAAATCTACCAGAAAAGACGATAACATCGACACTTAAAATTTGCATAAAAATAGATACCTTAAGAAGTGACACATAGGCGATTTTCGAAGTTTCATATTTCCGCCAATTCATTGAATTGACCGCTTTCTTTGTCCTCCTTGTACTCTAGGCATCAAATCTCCCAGAAAAGACATAGACATATATAAGAGTAAAACATACTGAGATTTCTAAAGATTATCTACGAATTAATACTCGTGTTCCTTGATTTTACGACCGTTTTCATCTTGCAACACCCTCCGGCTAAAAATGAGACCGTCCAAATCGTCTAAGATGAAATGCAAAATTGTGAATCCTGATATTGTGATACAGGCTTCGCTACCGTATAGGAGAGTACTGAGAAAACACGCTTTGTAGACGCGCATTTTGGTTCTCTTGGTAAGGCTGACATTGTCCCATACTCGCTGGCTCAGT
>CM042144.1:113909855-113941775 GCA_023376005.1 Doryteuthis pealeii
GAGGACAACAGTCCAAATATCAAAATTATTCCCATCAAGCCTCAAAAATACGGACAAATGATATTGATTTTAGTTGTTTATAGAGTTTCAAGAGTGTAAAAAATGATGCTGATAGGTACGCGTCCTGCGTCCCTGACGCACAAAAATTAAAAGGACGCATAAAACTCGTATCCATGCGTCCCAGTGTTTGTTTGTTTTTTTTGTTTTTTTTGTTTTTTGTTTTCTTCCCTTACCATTTCCAGTTAATTGTAAATACATTTCAATATTTTCTTGGAAAGGAATTACACTGTATGGGGTACAAGGTAGGGGTTAGACGGCTTTAGTTGTTCATAGATATAAAAAATAAAAAAAGAAGAAAGAACTTTGCAATTTATTAAGAAACGTTAGTTGGGACTCTTTGAATTTCCTGGGGACTCATTCAAATCAAATCTGACGCACTAAATTAAAAAGCTATCAGCATCACTGTGTAAAGTTTCGAACTAAATCGGCGGCGGAGTGGCCTATTGTCGGTACAGTGAGGGAGTCTAGCCCCTTTTCACTAGCGCCAGACCCGGAAGATTGTTTTTGCGTGTGGGGTGGAGCGCTGCCCCTATACTCAGCTCTCCACTTTAGCGTATACATCCAAGATGGCGAGGGTCGTTATCAAAACTGGAACCTTTTGGTTCCGCGACAGATCCGCAAGCAACTGAGAGCATGTCAGGCGGTTGGTAATAAATAATGAATAATGATATCCGATTTGATATCAATCTTTGTATATTTAATCAAACCTGAATAAATGAAGAGTTTTGCCTGCATCATATTACCGTTTATATACAGTGTGATTGAAAAGTAACTCCTTATTATAAACTATTTATAATTTTTTATATGTAGATATATTTTTCTCAATTCTTTAATGTATGTTCCTTAATACATGTCTCCTCCACATTTTACTATTGTTGTTTGTGAATGGCTGAATCACTATTTGCCAGGGAGATGGATAAGTAGACGTAGTCTGAATGAGTGGCTGGTCAGAAGACCTGATTTAACAATCTGCGTCTTTTTCTTTCTTTGGGGTTGGTTGAAGCAACAAATTTACTCTACAAAACCAAAGACTTTAGAAAACTTGAATACGAGAATTTATTTCTGCTATTCAACAAGAATTCATGGGTAGATCAGTTGATGTGATTCCCGATTGGCTTGAGAGGCTGGATGCAAATGCTGCTGCTGATATAGAATTTTAAATAAAATTCCGTGTTATGTGAGCTCTTCCCATATTCATTTTTTTTTTAGTAAAAATATGATTCAGAAATAAATTATGAGATTTTTTTTAAAATAGGGAGTTACTTTTCAATCACCCTGTATAATTTATGCATATATGGACTCTCTCGTCGATTTTCGACGCATGAGGTTCATCCAGTAAACAACCAACACAGTGATATGTTTATAGTGGTGAAGGCTTGTGTTGGACCATTCCACACTTTTTGGCACAGTCGATAGGAAAGAATTGGTGCATCAAGGAATGCCACGAACACAATCAACGACTGACCTGAGGAATTTTGAATTCAGAGTTATCCCTAACCTAGACTGGTTACCTACCCAAAGTTAAAGAGCCCAGTCTGCCCTACTATTTAACCCATAGCTGGAGGGAGAATATATGGATTCATACCTTTCCCAAGAGTATTAGCGCTATGTGAAATGCCAGCAGCTTCGGCTAGGAATTGAATTCGAATCGACGAGTCCATTTTCCACGACTCTAACCACTAGCTCACGCGCCTCCATATGCATATATACTTATTTAAAAATAGATAGATAGATAGATAGATAGATTATCAAGGGAATTTACTATTCCATATATCTTTAAAATAGGGAGTTATTTTACAATCACCCTGTATAATTTATGCATATATAAAAGTAAAGTCAACGGGGCGGCCTAAAGTCGGTATCAGCCAGTCAGCGAGGGAGTCTATCCCCCTTTCAATAGCGCTAGACCAAGAAGATTGTTTTTAGCATCTGAGGTGGAGCGCCACACCTACCATCAGCTCCTTACTTTACCGTACAGATCCCTGTGATACTCATACGCTGAGTTGGCGGGGACCGGTATCGAACTAGGAACCTTGTGGTTTCTAGCCGAACGCTCTACCGAATGAGCTAACCCGGCCCCTATGCATATATACTTATATAAAAAAATAGATAGATAGATAGATTGATTGATAGATTATCAAGGGAATTTACTATTCCCTATATTTTCTTCAAGAGAAGTCATGATAAAAATATCAATTATTTTTTGTATTATTTATTTACGATGATTTCTTATGATAAGAGAAAACAGAACCCGCTTACACGTATCACAGCAAAAAATCAGTTTTAAATCAAAATCCTGTCGTGCGTATGTTTAAATTTAAAAGATTAAATAAAATTTCAGAGGCAGTATAATATATTAATCTACTTTCACAGATAGATAGGTTAGATTTACATGTATTCCACAGAACGTTCATTTGATACAACAGCAAGCAGCATGTCTGGGCTCAACTAGTTCCTAAGTTACTCACTTTACCCGGCATCCGGGCCCTGAGTCCAGTGGCTTGGACCGGTAAGATATTTAATATCACCGTGATTCCAAGGGGGAATCTATCCAGGCAACACCTTCCCCTCAATTTAAAGGGGGCTGGGTGTTGGAATTTTTTTAGTATATAAGGTGTGTGCCAGTTCCCTGCTATACTTATGAACTAGGTGAGATCATGTGGTCTGTTCCTTAGCCAATCACTGGCCATACTGCGTTGCTGATATATTATTTAAGTGCTGATTCTTTCTCAGTCTACTGGCAACCTTCTACGGGGGAACCTAGGATTCTCTACCTGAGAGGATTACCAAAGGGTCCAAATCGGAGGACTCTCTACCTAGAATCAACTGGCCAATTATGACCCTTAAAAACTTAACACTGGGTTTATTTCCCAGTGCCTGAAACGCCTCAAAGGAGGAATATCCAACAACAATGGATCTGCAAGACTACCTTTTTTTCAACCCCCCACCTCTACCCAAACGGTGCCGGGTAGCCGCTTCTCGTATGAATATAAACTATCTAGATATAAAATATTTAAGTATATAGATATAACTGTATAAATATAAACTTCCTCGACATATCCTGCCTCCTTCAAAATTTTCTTAAACACTAGCCAATAATGAGCTTTGGTTTATGCGTGGTTCCCAACTATAATGAACCTTCTGTTCGATTGACATGGCGGGATATCAGTAAATAGTTATCCTCACTCCGTTATTATTAAGCATGTTTTTATCAGAATTGAAGAAAAATATTCAGATTTAAGAGTTACATATAAGCATATTGATATAGATAGAGAGATGAATAGATTGAGATTGATCGATAGAAAGATAGATATGAATCGAGATACATATGAGCATATTGATATAGATAGATAGGTTCATCTGAACAGATTGAGATAGATGGTTACATAGATAGATAGATAGATAGATAAATGAGGGATTGGTTTGAAAGATTCTAATATATCCCTTAATATGTTCGTCCACCCCTTGGGTGATGGATAATTATTCCTCTATAAACTCCAGCTCCATACGTGCACGAATTCCGTAGTTTAAATGCTTATTTTGCAAATGCGTATTTGTTGCCAGGACTATCAGACCATTCTGGGAGGATTTTTTTGTTGTTGTTTTATGAAACGGCAAAGCCCACGCGTGCTTGCACGTGCCAACTTACCAAATTTAGTTACTCGTTCGATCTTTGTCAAGATTGGCATGGGGATACGAATCGTAGACAGGATTTTAAAATTGGGAAGAAACAGTAAACAATGCAAAATTAAAGAAAGAAAAAAAATGTCGGGTCTGAGTCATTTGTTTTTGTTTTTTTTAAACTGTCAAAATTGACATGCATGATAGGGACGGTTGGCAAGAGATTTTCATTGATATCCGTGCTACTGGTGATATCTTATTATAATGGAGATTGTGTGTTTGTATGTCTGTAACCGAAACTATATTCCTACTCAAGTCACAATTCTCTTAGTTATTGACATCACATTCTCCATGATTTTATTTTTATCTAAACCTCAATTATTAATAAAATTGTTTTACATTATTAATACTTTTAACTATGTAATAATGATAACATGCAATTATATTTATATATACAACAAAATAGCGGTTTACAGTGTGAACGGAAAGGCTAATTTGCATATTAATATTAAAAAATCGAATTTAATAAATATGTGCTTAGTATTATTGATTTCTAACTGTTTGGTTTTATTTTAATGAATATAAGCAAAAATCTCTTCAATGAATCTTAAATGAAATCCATTAACAAGATAAAATAACTGTCATTTTATTCTTTACTTCCTCTTATAACTAACTACTTAAATTAGAAAAAATAACAATGAAATACGAGAGTGATGGAAGAGTAAGTTTCAGTTGTTCCATTTTTTATTATACTCCCTCTGTTTCAAATCTTTTATTATACTCCCTCTGTTTCAAATCTTTTTATTTGTATTCTTATTTAGTTTCATTAGCTTTTCTAATTTAATACAATATTTTATTACATTAAAACTTAAATACTTGCACCCGGAGGGTGCATATATTTGCTAGTACGTATAAACTACCTGGACATAACTTACCTCCATTAAGAATCGTTAAGCACGTTTTTTATCGGAATTGATGGAAAATGTTTAGATTTAAGAGTTATTACAAAGATGATTTTTAAATTGGGAAGAAACCGTTAAGAAGGCACGATTTAAAAAAAACGAATAAATAGTAATAGTGAGCATATATAAACACTATGTGTCCAATTGGACGCATAGCCTAGTGGATAAAGGATTTAGTTAAGAGAGTTCTAAGTGACAGTTAGCTCTAGACTGCAGATTCAATCCTGGTCAGGGGCAGCAGTAACATATAATAATAATTAACACATCTTAACATCTGTACCCCAGCTATGGTTTGCAGAATGATAACATGATACCCCTGTGGACTGAATAAAGGGTTAGGTTCAAAGTTTCATGATGGCTCCTGATTACGACAAGAAGGTTCCAGAGTTCAAAAAGAAGGTCCCCGAGTCCGAAAAGAAGGTTCCCGAATCCGGGAAAGTTCCCAAGTCCGACAAGAAATACCTGAAGAAGGCCGGAGGGCACATCGACCGAAACGTTGCACAGATAGAAATGAAGATGAGGACAATAGTCCGAATAATTCAAATAATACTAATTATCAAGCCTCATGTAAAAAAAATTCCGAGAAATTAACTATGAGCATTATATAAACTAGCAAAATAAAAAAACACTCTCCGGGCGATGTAAAAATAATTTTTTGAAAGATATTGCCTGAGAGGATGGGAGCTGAAAATTCAATGTCATAGAGTGTGTACCATACGTATGTAAAATCGTCAAATTTATTAAAGGATTAAAAAAAAAAAAGAAAGACAATTTGAAATGGAAACAGTTCCGATAACTTTAAATATCATATTAGAATAAAACAATCTATATATAAATATATAACGCCGGGCATCTATTTATTGAAACAATGAGGATTGTCTAACGTTGCATGCTCACATTTTGAGTATATTTATTCTATGTTATGACCTTGGATTATGTGTTGGGTAATGTGACGTAAGCAGTGACGTAATTTTTGTTACAGACAAAAACCGGAAGCGAATCTCCATTATTAATAGATATGAACTATTAGCATTAGATAAAATATGAACTATGAGCATTATATAAATATAAGGTACCTAAATATACGATACATAAGTATATAGATATAACTGTATAAATGGAAACTACCTGGCCATACCCTACCCCTGTTAATTATCGTTAAGCATGTTTTTTTTTTTTATCGGAAATGAAAAAACAAACATATTTAAATTCAAGGGGAATTACAAAGATGGTTTTCAAATTTGAAAGAAACCGTAAACAATGCAAGATTTTTTAAAAAAGAAAAAGAAAAGAAAAAAAGAATTGTCGGGGGGGGGGGGAGTCATTTGGGTTTTAAAGAAAACTGTCAAAATTTCCCGGCAAAAATATTGCCATATAATTGAGCCTAAAACGAATTTCTCACGTCAATCGCAAACGGATTTTCTACACGAGAAAAAAAAATCTCACAAAAGACAGATCTCCGAAAAAAAAAAAAAAAAAAAAAAAAAAAAGAAATTTATCGAAACGGATGTAATCAAAGCGAACGATGTTGAGTCGATGATGAAGTATGTTTCGATAGGTAAGGCAGAGGGAGTAAACTTAACTTCCACAAATAATTACAACCTTAAGACCCCCCCACCACGTATACATCACCCCATCTCCTTATACCCTACCACAATGAACTATATACTTGCATTTTCAACCTTTCCTTTCCTTTTTCCCCCTCCTCTTTCCACAATGTGATCACAATCCCAAACTACTTTCAATTGTTTTAAAGATGCGCATTTAATAACATCCTCCCTTTTTCCCTCTTTCTCTACCCATAACATATAGATACCCCCATCACCTTATACCTTACCACGTACTCTACACCCACTTTCTCATCCTTACTCTTCTACAATGTGATCACAATCCCAAACTACCTTTCAATTGTTTTAAAGACGCGCATTTAATGACATTCCCCCCTTTTTCTCCCGCTTTTTTCCCTCCTCGTTCTCCGCCATACTGTTTATTCCGCTCCTCTTGCAAACTGGTAATTTGGCGGAGCAGCAAAAGCCTTCTTGATAACAGGGTTTTCTCTGGTTCTTTCTGATTTCTGATGGACATGACCGTTTATCGCGGCTATTAACGGCACGCCAGTCGGTAATTTAGCGATAGGACCGGATCGCAGCTCTAGCACGGACGGACGAGCGGACGGACGGTCGACCTCGACTGGCTAACAGCCCTCACGATCAGCATTGACCTGTTTCCGTATACAGCCAAACGCGTCAGCCTTTTAACATGGCGAACAGATTACTGGTTTGACTGGCGCATCAATTGACAATACGCGTCCGCTCAAGTATTCTTCCATTTCGTAGAAAGCTGGCCAATTACTCATGTTAATGGCTGGCGTTTTCACTCAGCATTGACGCTGGCTACTCGAAGAGAAGGGTGACCCGTGGGAGACACTAAAAGCTACGGCGGCAAGACAAACAATGTTATTCGCCAACAGTAAAACAGGGCGGTCGGACGAAAGCTTAACAAGAAACGATAAGCAGCTTATTGAGTCCAGACAAAGTATTTGCGTATTTAGTATATCCATAAAAATCATGTTCGGTCTATCGACAGTCTCTGAGCTTTGTACATCGCCACGTCTTGTTAAAACCTCATTTTATCTCCATTACCTTTTTTTGCTTTTTTCCCCTTGTTACCTTTTTTTTCTTTTTTTTTTTTTTTTTTTCATTGTTGCCAACTTTGCGCTTTTTACTGCAACAGTGGTATTGAAGATCATAAACTGTCTGTCTCTCCTCTCTGTCTCTCTGTCTCTCTCTCTCTCTCTCTTCTCTATATAATATATATATATATATTATATATATATATAATATATTTTAAAAAATGTTTTTTAAATTGGTGTTATTGTGAAGCATTAAAAATAAATAAATGATGAACTCGATATTATGGAGTATTGGATTCACTTACTTTTTAATTATTTTTTTACATAAATTTTCAGGTTGTTAGATACCTTTGTCAAATGTTACTGTTCAATCGGTTTCTTTGTCTCTGTTGTTATGAAGTGGCAGCGTCTGTGAAATATTTGTAATAACGGAGAATTCGATATCTGCGTTTAATCCCTTCACGTGCGTTTGTAATTTTTGAATCCATTTAGATTCTGATTGTTTCTAGATTGCGTTGTTGGAAATGCGTGTTCTAATAAGATGCATTTGAGGTGTGTAAGGTTGTGTGATAAGGTGTTAAAATGAAGTCTATTGTATATGCGGGGTTTGAGATTTTATAGTGGATTTGTGGTTATTTAGTCTTAGTCTAAAGGGTGTTGATGTTTCTCATTTTTGTCAATGTGTCCAGCAAGGCACTTTTACAGCAACAGTGGTACTGCACTGCACATCACCTCTATACTGTTTATAATCTGCTTATCTGTCTGTCTGTCTGTCAATCTGTCTGTCTGTCTCTCCCTCACACACACGCACACACACAAACACACGCACACACACACAGAAATATATATATATATATATATATATATATATATGTGTGTGTGTGTGTGTGTGTGTGTGTGTGTGTGTGAAGAAATTTCACGGACTCCGCATTTCAACGTATCACGTCTCCTCAGTATGCCTAGACATAGAAGGCTACCTCCAGCTGGGTTTGAAACCTGACAGATTTATCATCAGTCAGAGTTGCTAACCCCATCAGCACACCTGTAGGCCAGATTTTAACTGATAAATACATATATATTATAGGATATCCTTGCATATATATATATATATATATATATATATATATATATATATATATATATACTAGACAAAACATGAAACGTTGGGTCACCCTCGGAGATAATTTCGATTGTAGGTATTGCCAAAGATAACGTCAAATTCGTATTTTACAAAATAAATTTAACCCCTACCCCCGCCCTCACGATGAAAAAAAATACCAAAAAAACAGGGAATAATCCGATTTTAATGAAATTTTCAGTGTTGATTTTTCAATAAATTTTATTATGCATCAGGTATTTCAAAACTTCCGGATTTTTTTCAAGTCACTTACCTTTGACCTCATTATGTTGGAGGCGCAACATATCGGCGGCGTTATATATATATTTGCCAACCCCTCCACATGAGCAGGATGTGACACAAGGTCAATTTCTTACGAGGAGTTTAACAGGTTTGAATTCCGTGTTTTCCTTCTCCTAGACTGGTTACCTAACCAAGCTTAAGAGTCCAGTCTGCCCTGCTATTCACCAATAGCCGTAGGGAGAATAATTGGATACATACCTTTCCCATGGGTATTAGAGCTATGGGAAACAGCTTCGTCCAGGATTTGAACTCAGGAAGACGAGTCCATTTCCTACGACTCTAACCATTACATCACACACCTCCACGGCGGGGTTATATAAAGTTGAAACTAATTACAGTATAAATAACAAATATAAAATACCGTCGGTCTGAATAGAAAAGAAAATTTAAGGAACGATTCGGAATCGGAAAATTATATGTGAAAAATGTTTATTTTCATTTTTTCGAGGTGTTTTTTTAATCTTTTGTTTTTGGATATAATTATCAGTGGAAACATTATACATCGATACTTGTTCTTTCAAAAGGGGTGGGGACCTAACTTTTCAATGAGTTTTCTCCAGAGATTATTAGAAAACAAGGTGCGATTCGCAGAATTCTGTCCCGGCATCCTACATTTTAAAAAAAACGCTAGGCGGTGATAGCTAAAAAAAACAACCCTTCCCTTACCGAAAAAATGTTTTGATTTTTTAAAAATTGATATAAAATTTTTAAAAATAAAAAATGAAAATACCGAAAAAAAAGATGTTTTCTTAGCTGTCTGATGGTGTTTTTATCTACAAATTATTTTTTTAGTAGTTTAAAGGCATTAAAAGTAAGCCATATATTTATCGACAAGTAAAAATAAGCCCCCTCCCTTAAAATATTTTAAAGTGTGTGGGGGGGGGTTAAAATATTTACATTTACTTGTCGAAAAAAGACTGGAGGGGGTAAAATATCGCATTAACTTTTCGGGAAAAACGTCTTAAGCGCTTCAACAGGCACCGCTTCAGTTAGGGACTTCATTCGTAGGTAGGGTTGTTTTTCAGCTATCACCGCCTAGCGTTTTTTAACGCTGGTGGCCGGAATGGTATTCTGCGAATAGGACCGAAAACAATACTATAGTAGACTCTTTATTAAATAAAGATTTGTTTTTAGAATTGAAAAATATGAAATTTGAAACTTAAAATTAAGCGATTCATATTTTAAATGAATTTTATCTATTAATTAGGTATGTAAATTGTTTGTGCTATGGTAGAGAGAAATGGTGATATTTTAATAATAATAATTAATGTTAATTATAAGGATATTAATATATTTAATAATAAATAATAATAATAATAATAATAATAATAATAATATAATTAAGAAAAGAAAAAAGAGAACAACATTGATGATAATGATTATATTGATTTGATAATTTTGTTTAACGATATTTAATTTAAAGATAGTAGTATTACAATAATAGTAATAATGAATAATTATATTATGATAATGATATATGGTGTTAGTGTGTTAGTGATAAAGATACAAATAATATCAATAGCAATAACTAGTACAAAATAAAAAAAACACCCTCCAGGCGATGTAAAAATAGATTTTTGAAACATATTGCCAGAGGGTTGGGAGTAAAAAACATTAATGTCAGCGAGTTTGTACCCTAAGTAAAATCATCAAATTCATTAAAGGATTTTAAATAAAAAATTGAAATGTAAACTTTAAATATGTATTAAAATAAAACAAACTATATATAGATATATAATACCAGTCATGTATTTATTAAAACTGGTTTTAAAAAACAATGAGGACTGTCTAATGTTGCATGTTCAAATTTTGAGTGTATTTATTCTATATTATGACGATTTTGGGTAATGTGACGTAAGCAGTGACGTAATTTTTGTTACAGACAAAAACCGGAAGCGAATCTCCATTATTAATAGATAATAACAATTATAATAATAATATTAATAATAATCATTATTATAATAATGACGGTAAGTAATAATAATAATAATAATAATAATAATAATAATAATAGACAAATATCTGGACCTTGCCAGAGAAGTGAAAAAGTTATGGAACACGAAAGCGAAAGTGATACCAATTGTGGTTGGTGCACTTGGAACAGTCCCAAAAGGATTAGAAAAGGGCTTGGAAAGTTTGGATATAAGAGGAAGGATTGAAACCATTCAGAACACTGCACTGCTGCAATCTGCCAGAATACACAGAAGAGTCCTGGAAACCTGAGGAGACTTGCTGTCACTCAGACTCCAGTGGAAGACCATCAGCTGATGCTGATGTGAAAACTCAAAAGGAGCAAATAATAATAATAATAATAGTAGTAGTAGTAGTAGTAGTAGTAGTAGTAGCATATCTAATAATGACGGTAAATAATAATAATAATTATTATTATATTAACAATGATAATAGGTATAACAATAATTGATTAATATCAATATTAAATTGTTTCGGCCACTACTAATTTAATAGTGCTTAAAATCAGTTATGACAAGAACAAAAATGTATAATATGAAATAAGTAAAGTCGACGGGGCGGCCTAAAGTCGGTATCAGCAAGTCAGCGAGGGAGTCTATCCCCTTTTCAATAGCGCTAGACCAAGGGGATTGTTTTTTTAGCATCTGAGCATCTTAGCAGCGCCACACCTTCCATCAGCTCCTTACTTTACCGCACAGATCTCTGTGCTACTCATACGCTGAGTTGGCGGGGACCGGTATCGAACTAGGAACCTTGTGGTTTCTGGCCGAACGCTCTACCGACTGAGAATTATATTTAAGAATAAAGGTGATGATGATGATGATGATGATGAGGGATGAGAATCAGGGAATTATCCAATGTCAATTATCTATGTTTTGTGGAATGATAACAGGATACCCCCGTGGGCTGAATAAAGAGTTAGGTTCAAAGTTACGTGATGGCTCCCGATTACAAGAAGGATCCCGAGTCCGAGAATAAATACCTGAAGAAGGCCAGAGGGCACATCGGCCGAAACGTTGTACAGATAACCATGAAGATGAGGACAATAGTCCGAATAATACAAATAATACTCCAAAAATTATTTTTCTAGTTTTTATTTTCATTTTATTTTTAGATTTTCGGTACTTATTTACTACCCGAGCAGATTCTTAAAACAACTTTTTTTTTATATTCACACCTCCTGTCTTTAGTCTTTTTTATTTATGCTGAAAATAGTATCAATCACATATATACCAAACCAATATTTTGCACCCCAAAAACAGGGGGGTAAAAGTTATGTGACCTGAAAAAAATCAGAAAGTTTTGAAATAAAATAACTAATGTATTCTAAAATAAATTCATTGTTAAATCAACACTGAAAATTTCATTAAAATTGAATAATTCCCTGATTTCCAATGAGGATGAGAATGATGAAGAAAAAAGAAACTTTTTTCCCCCAAAAAGGTAAATTTATTAAAGATAGGGAAGTCAACGTTCAGTGGTAGAGTTGTTCTAGATGGCTATAATATATCAGGTTTTAATTAATTCTTTCTCCAGGCAAATTCACACACTTCTTTTATCCTTGTCAGTAATATTGATTCCAATTCTATCCTCTTACATATCTCCAAGAGTAGTCCGTTTATACATAAATGAGGAAAAGAAAACGGACATTATGATATCAAACATACGATCAATATATATATATATATATATATTTGGGAGAATATGTGCTTAAATGAAGTCAGACCTAATTTTTTGAAAGTTAATTCATTAATGATTAATTAGGCGGGATTTAACTACTTAAATGTAAGGCTAAACAAATCGAGAAAAATCAATTTGTTTAGCCTTACATTTAAGTAGTTAAATCCCGCCTAATTATCATTAATGAATTAACTTTCAAAAAATTAGGTCTGACTTCATTTAAGCACATATTCTCCCAAATACTGTCGGCTGAAAATAGCTAGATTTGTTTACATTTGCATATATATATATATATATATATATATATATATATATATATATATATGATAGTTGTAAACAAGGTATGTTTGGAATGGCTTTTTTGCCGACAATTTTTTGGAGAATAAGTGCTTAATTTTGAAAATTAATTAATTAATAATTAATTAGGCGGGAATGCCTATTTAAATGTATGGCTAAACAAATCGAGAAAAATCAATCTCTGTATGTACATTTCGGCCTATTAGGCCTATCAGCAGAGCTATAGATAGGAAGGCCGCCCTGTGCGTGATTTGAAACCGGACTGCCAAGCTGACAGGCCGATCCATAACCGCTAACATACACCAACGACTTCTTAGATTTTACGATTTGTTTTAGAGTAGGTTAATATTCCTCTTCTAGTGACTTTTATTACACGACGATATGATAAGTTGTAAACAAGGTATGTTTGGAATGGCTTTTTTGCCGACAATTTTTTGGAGAATAAGTGCTTAATTGGAGTCGTACCTAATTTTGAAAATTAATTAATTAATAATTAATTAGGCGGGAATGCCTATTTAAATGTATGGCTAAACAAATCGAGAAAAATCAATCTCTGTATGTACATTTCGGCCTATTAGGGCTCATCAGCAGAGCTATAGATAGGAAGGCGCCTGTGCGTGATTTGAAACCGGACTGCCAAGCTGACAGGCCGATCCCATAACCGCTACACACACAACGGACTTCTTAGATTTTTACGATTTGTTTTAGAGTAGGTTAATATTCCTCTTCTAGTGACTTTTATTACACGACGATATGATAAGTTGTAAACAAGGTATGTTTGGAATGGCTTTTTGCCGACAATTTTTTTGAGAATATGTGCTAAAAAAAAAAAAATATAGATATATAAGGTGTATATTTACTGTTCTAGCACCAGGAAAAATTTCCTACCCGTCAGGAACCTACCACAGAAAAAAGATCCTGATACCACACAAAAACGTGTGCACACACACACACACAGAGGGTCTCTCTCTCTCTCTCTCTCTCTCTCTCTCTCTCTCTCTCTCTCTCTCTCTCTCTCTCTTCTCTTCTATCTATCTATCTATCTATCTATCTAATCGAGTACCGATTAATTGCAGCCGACTACACGTGTGTTCATTGATCTTATTCAATGAACACACGTGTAATCGGCTGCAATTAATCGGTACCTCGATTAATTCAGTGGATTTAACCCTGAAGATCCTTATGGTGAAACTCGAGTCGGTTTCTATTGTATCCATTTCTTTAATAAATTTGCTCTACTTTGTATTGAGCACTTTGTATTTGTTTTATCGCGGACTTAACCCTGGATGTTGTGCACCTCCAACGATCATGCCCATATCCACCGGTAAGCCACCTTTTATCTATCTATCCTCTATCTATATATTATAATATATATAATATATATATATATATAGGGTCGTTCCTTCATAATATTATGATTTTAAAATCTCCACCTGATTATATATATATATATATATATATATATATAATATATATATATATATATACATACATATATATATATATACATATATATAGGGCTATTTTGTATTGGAGAAATGGAAATAAAGGGTTCGATTACAGATGTAACAGCTGTATTTACTTGTTATAGGGAATAATACAATTGAAAGGTGATTGTTACCATTAGATTTCACATGGTTATTGTCCTGATGATAAGTGACTACTACGCAGCTTTAAAACCAATGGTTACAATCGAATTTTATTTGTATTGTGCAATATAACAAATTAGTATATATATATATATATATATATATATATATATATATATATCTTCTCATCGAAAATACTGAAATCCTTTATGAAAAAAGATAGCAATGAAAAAACGCTTGCAAATTCTCGTTTGTATAAAATAACAAGAAACCTAACATTAATAACATAACATAGCATTTAACACCGGCAATAATCTACTAAACATTTTTAATAACTAACACACTCCCCCGATAAAAAAAATAGACTCTCTTATTTGAATGAAGAATAGATGAATGAATGAATAAATTCAAATGAGAAAAAGACTAAAACACTACAACCTACAACCTACAAGCCCCCGATGATGACCGGCGAAATGGACGAAAGCGCTTGCATACAACGCATAGGACAGTTCCTCCACCATCTAGATCCCAATTTACAATAAACCACAAGAAAACTAGAAGGAATACAGATAAAGACCATAAAGAAGAAATATTCCGTGGTCTTCACCAATACCTGCCGACTCAGTCGGTAGAGCACCATACTCGGAACCAGAAGGTTCGGGTTCAATACCGACGCTCGCCAACTTATCGAGATTAAGATTCTGGAGTTCTGGTGAGTGTGCAAACAACTTTATTGCCATTACTCCCAGTTCCACTTTGACATGGAGTAGTAGATGCTATTAAAGTTCCATGCATGGGTCTAATAGATCTTTGGTTTTGGTTCGTTTTGTTTTACGGCATATCAACCTCAGTGGGTCATTTAATGCCGATAAAGTTTTGAAATAAATCAATTCTTAATGGATAATGCAATTTTTTTATAAATACATTTTTCTATTTAACCCATAGATGGGACACTAACAGGTACTACCACTCCGGGTCAGAGTGGACCAGAGAGCAATGGTGATGAAGGGGTGCTCCACATTCCCCAAACCTCCAGAACTGGAACCTCACCATCAGATAGAGTTTAACGTCATTCCCAGGACATGTAGACCCGCAGCCACCGCCTTCTAGCACCCATATGATAAAAAGGGGTTGGGGTTTGCCATAATGGCAATATGGTTGGTAAAATCATATAGGTGCTAGGGCTTGACGTGACCAGCCGATTGATCGGAAGGGGTCTCTCCGACCGCCTGTCTAGCCCAAGATAGGGCCAAAGTGGAGTATTGCATGTCATGAACTGCTCATCCACCAGGGCTCTATCCTTAAGCATCACGGGTCGCCACCCACGGCCAACAGGTGGTCCATTGGGGGAGTCTTACCCCTCTGCAGAGGTGCAGTCGGTGCATTCTAACGCCCTTTATTGTTACATAGCCACACTTATCTATTATAGGCCTTGTGTATTTCTGGTATTAGACTGGATCTACTGCCAACGTTTCCTCATAGAGTGTGGAATCTTCGCTCCAAGCAGAAAGAAATATTTCAATGCAAATAATATGAGTGATGTGTTTGAGAATACAAACATGGATGACATTTTATCCTTCTTAAGAGAAATAGAACTATATCGAAAATCATGAATAAAATATAAAATACATCCATGATATACATCTACAAAAATTACACCAGAAGTGGAAACTTGAGTAGCAACTTTTATCTCACACTCTAATAGTTTTTGGCATTAAATAACCCACAGGGTTATCATACTATTAACTAAACAAATCCAAACCAAACCAAACCAAATGAAGTTAATGAAAATCGTTTATACCAATTTGAAGATATTAAGAACTTGAAAAATAGAGACTTTTATTAAAATGACTTGTTTCGGCATTAAATGATTCGAAAAGGGTTGATATCCCAGAAATATCCAACTGCTATTCTGTTATTCTGCTATCTGTCTATTCTGGGCTTGGGGTGGACTTCATCTTGATCTTCTGTCTTGGGTTTCTTGTTGATTTCTTGGGTTTTATCTTGTTTCGTGGTCCGCTGCTAAGTTCTTGATTAACGAACACAAGACTTTTCTGCTTTACTTAGATGTCTTTTATTTTAATTTATAAACTCAAGTCAGACAAGCACGCGTAGAGAAATTGGCCTCGAACTGAGTGACCGCCATTGCGTCTGTCTCGTCTCGACACCCAGCCAAATCCGATCCTCTAGGTTTCTTGCGTTGGCTCTGCCAATGAGAGCTGAGTTCAATTACAGGTTAAAATATGTCAATCAACTAACTCCGTACTTTTCCATACAACCGTTATTTTAATTTTAACTACACTACTTTACATAATTGATAGGCAACCCGTCAATTATGTAACAATATAACCGTGTGCAAAAACTCTTAAAAAACAACTACACAAAAAATGCAAATATAAACGTACAATGTACGCAACTGCCTGTTTTTAAGGACATATCAAACCATAGGGGTGATTTTATGCTACGAGGCATAAAATACCCTTAAGAGGTTGACATGCCGTTAAAATCAAACAGTCAATCAACCATACTTTCTATTATTAGAAATATGAACCAAAAAAGAAAAGAACAAGTTGTTGAAATCTATAGATTAATACTCGTGACTCTTAATTGTACGACCGTTACCATCTTGCAACACCGTCTACTTAAAAGTGAGACCGTCCAAATCGTCCAAGATGAAATACAAAAATTTCAACTCTGATTATTTGATGTTGCTTATCCGCCGAATTCTTATTCTTTATGAGTGTCATTTAAGCGCATTAACAGCATTCCAGGAAACTCGCAAAAAATACCACAATAACCCCGCACAATTGAATAACACTCGCACCACAAAAAAAAACAAAAAAGAAAAAAAAACCACTACAAATAATCACCTGGAATATGATCATGGACGTGGTCGAAAGCCCTTATTAGAAATATGAGGCATCTTTTCTACTATTTGGTTTCCGATATAAGAAAATTATACGAAAGCTTGGACGTAAGCAATTGGGACCTTGACACCATTAGTTACCCCAGCCCAAAAAGGAACTGAATTTTGCTTTTCACCGGTTGTTATTAAACAAAACAGCCGGCCGATAAAAACCAGTAACATTTTTATACTAAAATAGTTTTTGATTTTAATTTCTTTTTTTAAAATAGTTATTTCATGTTGTTGTTAGCACATGTGAAAAAATTAATGATGCACTAAAGATAAACTAATATTGTTATTTTTTAAAAATAAAACTTAAAACGAAAGACATGTTTATTTATTTTTCATGTGCCTCTACGGATAGTTAATATTAAAAATTTTGCTAGGGTTAGGGTTAGGGTTAGGGTTAGGGGTTAGGGTTAGCAGTTATTATTATAACCTTATAATAAACTTTTTATAGCTTTAACCATTCCCGTGTTAAACGTGTCTAATGTTAAAAGTTTTATAATTAAAAAAGAATTGTTATTGAATTAACAACAACATGAAATAAGTAAAAAAAAAAAGTGTCTTTAATATAAAAATGTGTCTTTCGTTTATAGTTTTAGAATTTTTTTAAAGTGCGTCTAAAAATCGTCTGTTAACAAACAACCAGATTTTGACGGTGAAAAGCAAAACATGTCCTTTTGAATTCAGGTCGCAAATGGGGTGCTTAATGGTGTCTTGGTCCAGCAATTGAAACCCACAAAGAATAAATATTCCGTAATATTCAACGAAATCTGTTTAAATAATAACTTGCTGCCGACATTTTTTGTGTGCGAAATGCAAGTAAATTTCTACGTGTCTAAATACTCCGTAAAAGTAGCCTTGAACCAGGTTTGGTTTTCTCCACTAAATATCAAAAACACCTTGATTCCTTTCGGTTCCATATATCATGCTGGACTGTTTATTAAGTTAATAAAGTAAATGATCTTTTTTTTTTTATTCAAATAAATGTTTTTTGTTTGTTTGTTGGGGTTTTTTTTTTTTGGGGGGGGGTAAAATGCGAATAAATTTGTATGTCTCAAAATACTCCGTAAAAGTAACCTTGAGCCAGAGGTTGTTTTGTCAAGCAAATATAAAACATTGCTTTTAAATCTAAAATATTAACAGCTTCCCGTATGATGAAGAACAACAGCAACGTTGTTTATAGCAGGTGCCCTGGATAAGTGTCCCATCGATGTCATCACGTGTGCGTTACGAATCAATCAATTTCTTAAGCTGGTTCCCCCAATTGGCAAGCGCCTGGGGTATGGGGCTTAGATTCCATTCAGTTTAGTCTATCTATCACTTCCCTCTATAGCCTGACCCACACCAAAACTCGTGAACGAAGTTAGGTTGGTAGTTACAGTGATAACAACAGGATTTAGAAATATTAACGAAAAAAGAAAAGATGTTAAAATCTGTATATTAATACTCGTGTTCCTTAATTGTACGACACTTATCATCTTGCAACCCCATCTGGTTAAAAGTGAGACCGTCCAAATCGTCCAAGATGAAAAATGTAAAAAATGCCATCGCTGATTATCTGATGCTGCTTATCCGCTGAATTCTTATATCTGATTAGTGTCGTCACCTCAGCTAAATAATGGACCATTCCGTTCTTATTAGAAAGAAGAAAGAAGAAAGAAAGAAAGAAAGAAAGAAAGAAAGAAAGAAAAAGAATTAGATACACAGAAAAAATATAATAAGAAAGAAAAAAGAAAGAGATTAGGTGAAATAGATAGAGAGAGGGTGAGCGAGCGAAAGCGATAACGCTAATCTGTTTCAATCGAACATAATGAAAAGTTGAAAAGAAAGAAAAAAAAATGGTGATAGAATTGAATCAAGCTTATTATATTTTTTACATATTGAAGTATCTTGTAATAGTTCTTTAGTAAACATTTCCAACGTTGTAATAGTGAAATTATCATATTGTGGTATATTCACAGGTCCTGCTAGTTAACAATTAATTCGTATATCATGTTTTATAAACCTTATGGATACGACGCAAATTTCTTATTAAAATTGTCAAAGTAATCGTCAGGGAAGCTGACGATTAGCCGTAATTGTATGGGAGCTTTTGAAATTTTGAATTGGAAAATTGCTTTAAAAATATATTCATGGTGGTTGGTCGGTTGGTTGGCTGGTTAGAGTTTACGACATGTCAACACTCATTGGGTTATTTTATGCCGAAGACGTTTTGGTTTATTCATTCATGTTGGGTATGCAATTTTTTTACGAACTCAATTTTTTTAAACACATTTTTAAAAATTCATGTTTGAATCTATTTAACCCACGGATGGTACCTTAACAGGTACTACCACTCCGGGTCAGAGTGGACCTAGAAGTAATGGCGATGAAGGGGTGCTCCAATCTCCTCAAAGTTCCAGAAATGGAACTTCACCATTAGATGCAGAGAGAGAGGGGGGGGGATTAAACTTTTGTTAAACTTCATTATAAAGGAATATTTTATTATCTGTATTAAGGTTTCTGTTTGCATACAAGACAAAAATGTATATCTTGATTCAATGAAAACTTAAATCTCAAATTTACAATTTGAAAAAAGAATTCTACGTTTATTATTTTTTCATAAAACGGCATTGACGCACCCATATATCGCAAATATACTAAATTGTCGGCAAAAAAGCCATTCCAAACATACCGTGTTTACAACTTATCATATATATATATATATATATATATATATACATGTACTAGACAAAAAGTGACCCGTTGGGTCACCCGTTAAGCTCTCGCTAGATGATTGGGATTAGGAAAAAGAGTAGGATCTGCCAAAATATCGTTTGCTTTTCATTTTAAAAATGAATTAAAATTCATTAAACCGATCATTTAAGGTCAAATTTTTGTCTAAGTCGAAAAAGTAACATAATGAGCATAAGCAAAAAAGCAAAATATTATTACACTTGTAATTTATTTTTGATACATTTAAAACGACGTTTTCAGTCAATTTCGATCATCTTGATCTGCCAAGACGCAACTTAAAATCCGTTTTTACAAAATAAATTCTAATTAATATTTGTACTATAAAATATAGCTAAAAGATTCTATTTTTTTGTTTAATTATATTTATTTTTTAAAGACATATCAATCTCTTATGGGTTATTTAATGCCGAAATTTGATACAAATGATTTACCCACAGTTTCAAGTATTCGTATTTACTAATAGTTTATATAAAATAACATCGGATTGTAAGGAACGGCAATTATTGGAATGTAACCGACCAAGGTCTTTATAATGCATTACTGTATCGAGTGATACACCAACACAGAATATGCGGTAACGAAAGACAAGACCTAAATATGTATAAATTTTAATAAGAATAAATAAAAACATCCAAGTATTTTCTCAATAATAAATCAACATATTCCAACAGATGAAATGTATTATTTTGTTTCATGGACAAGCAGTGTGTAAAAAGAGGTACAAGAAATGGTGAAAGACTTCAATGATTTTCATGGTGATGTGAAATAAAGTTATATGCAAGAATGACCCTTGTATGTTTTGACAGCAATTGTAGCTGAGCATTGTTAATGAGTTTGATTCTCACTAGGTGCCCATATAAGGATAAAAAAATTTTTTAAATATCTGTATGTAAATACTCTTGTTCCTTAACCTTCCGACCGTTATCCTCGTGCATCTTCCCCTGGTTAAAAATGAGACCATCCAGCTCGTCTCAGATGAAATGCAAAAAATGTAAATCCGGATATTCTGGTGTTGCTTATCCACTGAATTCTTATCAATTATGGGTGTCATCACCACATCTTATTATAATGGAGATTGTTGGTTTGTATGTCTGTAACCGAAACTATATTACTATTCAAATCACAATTCCCTTTGTTATTTACATCACATTCTCCATGATTTTATTTTTATTTAAACCTCAATTATTAATAAAATTGTTTTACACCATTAAGACTGTTGACCATATCTAGCTACCGATAACATGCAATTGTATTTATATATACAAGAAAATAGCGGTTTACAGTGTGAATGGGAAGGCTAATTTGCATTTTGATCTTTAAAATTTGATTTTAATGAATATATGCTTAGTATTATTGATTTCTAATTGTCTGGTTTTATATTAATGAATATGAGCAAAAATCTCTTCAATAAATCTTAAAAGAAATCCATTAACAAGAAGAAATAACAGTAATATTATTCTTTACTTCCTATTTTAACTAAATAGTTAGATTAGGAAAATTTACCAATGAAAGACGGGAGTAAGGGAAAATGATGGAAGAGTTATTTTCAAAGTTGTTCTATTTTTCAATCATACCCCCTCTGTTCCAATAATTTTTTTTTAAATTCTTATTCAGTTTCATTAGCCTTTCTAATTTAACATATTTTATTATATTAAAACTTAAATACTTGCACCCGGAGGGTGGATATATTTGCTAGTCTAAATAATGGACCATTCTGTTTTTATTATAAAGAGAGTAAGGGAAAAAATGGTCATCCTACACAGAAAATATAAAAGAAAGAAAGAAAGAAAGAAAGAAAGAAAGAGTGAGAGAGATTTAAATCAAGATTATTGTACTTTTTACATATTGAACTATTTAGCAATAGCTCTTAAATAAACATATTAAATGTTGTAATAATTAAATTATTATATAGTGGTATATCCTGATAGATTCTATAAATAGTCTCGGTTAAAATGTGGTGTGGATAACTTGAAGGCAAACTTTATTGGACCTGGGCCATTAATCAAAATTTTTCTTGTAAAAATAAAGGTCTAAAAAAGTTTATTTTTGGGTTCCTCTTATTGCACTTTTAATCTGGACTAAAGAGAGTAAAATGAAGATTATTATATTTTTTACATATTGAACTATTTTGCAATAGCTCTTAAGTAAACGTATCAAACGTAATAATCAAATTATCATACTGTGGTGTGTATGTGTGTGTGTGTGAGAGAGAGAGAGAGAGAGAGAGAGAGAGAGAGAGAGAGAGAGAGAGAGAGAGATTTAAATCAAGATTATTATACTTCTCACATATTGAACTATTTAGCAATAGCTCTTAAGTAAACATATAAAACGTTGTAATAATTAAATTATCATACTGTGGTATATTCAAAAGTCCTTTTAGTAAACATAATTTTATCAGTAAATTATGTTTTTGTGTCAACTTGACTTGAGTTTTGTAAGGACTACATAATGTATAATGGTTAACATTCGATTCTGAATTCGATTCTCACTGAGTACCACATACATCTGGCCGTGCGCAAAACTAATCTAAGCTTAGTAAGTGACTCCTCGAACGGTTATTAGAGTTAGAGCACCAATCTAGCAGTCCATAACAAGTGAGTTCGATTCTCAACGGGTGCCCGATACTTTAGATCTTATACAATGATAGAGGTGTGTGGTGTAATGGTCGTAGGAAAAGGACACGTTGATCCAAATTCAAATCCTGGACGAGGTTGTTTGTATTTCACATAGCACTAATACCCTTGGAAAAGGTATGCATCCAAATACTATCCCTCCAGCTATGCGTAAATAGTAGGATAGACTGGGTTCTTTAACCTTGGCTAGGTAACCTGTCTAGGAGAAGGAAAACTCTGAATTCAAACCTGTTAAACTCCACTTAAGAGATCGACCTTGTGTCACGTCCTGCTAGTGTGGAGGAGTTGGTATATATATATATATATAATATATATATATATATATATATATATATTGGTTTCGAGGTTGATTTTGAAGGCTATCACAATGCAAAGAAAAATAATATGGTAACAATGGTGTTGTGTGTTTTCTTGAATTTTCGAGATAAAAATCTCTTTTCAGAAGATCACTGGGACTGAAGTCGTCTTGTTATGGCATTTTCTAGTTGTTTTTCGTTTTTTTTTGTTTTTTTTTTTTTTGTTTTTTTTTTAATCTCGAAAATTCAAGAATAAAATACAGGTTTACACACAACACCATTGTTACCTTATTATTTTACTTTGCATTGTGATAGCCTTCAAAATCAACCTCCAAACCAATATATACACAATGCTTCAAGCAAATTATAAAACTCTTATATATATATATATATATATATATATATATACTAGCAAATATATGCACCCTCCGGGTGCAAGTATTTAAGTTTTAATATAATAAAATATCATATTAAATTAGAAAGGCTAATGAAACTGACTAAGAATGCAGATAAAAAGATCTGCAACAGAGGGGGTATAATCGAAAAATAGAACAACTTTGAAACTAACTATTCCATCATTTTCCATTACTCCCCTGTTTCATTTTCCTAATTTAACTATTTAGTTAAAATAGGAAGTAAAGGATAATATTACAGTTATTTCTTCTTGTAAATAAATTTCTTTTAAGATTTATCTACGAGATTTTTGTTTATATTTCTTAAGATAAAACCAAACAATTAGAAATCAATAATACCAAGCACATATTTATTAAAATAAAATTTTAAATATCAATATGCAAATTAGCCTTCTCGTTCAAACTGTAAATCGCTATTTTGTTGTATATATAAATACAATTGCATGTTATTAGTACGTAGATATGATCAACAGTATTAATAATGTAAAACAATTTTTATTAATAACTGAAGGTTTAAAAGAATGAAATCATGGAGAATTTGACGTAAATAATTAAAGGAATTGTGACTTGAGTAGTAATATAGTTTCGGCTTCAGACAAAAATGCAGTCTATCTCCATTTATATATATATAATATATATATATATATATATATATATATATATAAGACGGAATTAAACTATCGGTGGGACTTAGAAAAATTCTTAATGTGGGGTACCCATTAATTGGCATTACTCCAGGTCCATACGAACCGAGTTGGTATTATCTATTAGGGTCCCGTCTCTTTTTTTATTAGTAGTATTGGATAGGTATGCCTGGAACGATATAACTGTGCAAATAAATGATTAAAAGTAAATAAACATTGAAATTTCAAAATAGAATTCAAAGAAACATTGAAGATTACAATTAAACATTTACAAATTAATCAAATTTCCGCATTAAATAACCCATAAAGATGTTGCTGTGTCGTTAAACAAATAAACCATTTCCCTCTCATTTCTTCTTCTTCTTTCTTCTTCTTCTTCTTCTTCTCTTCTATCAATCTATCTATCTATCTATCTGCTCTAGCGCTAATAAAAATGGGGTAGACTCCCTTGCTGTCCAGTTGATATCGATAATTCAGCACACACCTCTCTTCTATTGAAACAAAGATTCAGAAATCAATCAGATGTTGGCATTAGATAACCCAAAATGAATTGCTATGTCGTTAACGTAATAAACTAAACCAAAAAAAAATCAGCTAAACAATGATCTCAAGAGTGTTTGTTTCATAAGCAAAAAGTATGCGATACTCATGGTGGATGCCTTTGGCACTTTTACTTATATATATATATATATATATATATATATATATATATATATATATATATATATTAGCAAATATATGCACCCTCCGGGTGCAAGTATTTAAGTTTTGATATAATAAAATATCATATTAAATTAGAAAGGCTAATGAAACTGACTAAGAATGCAGATAAAAAGATCTGCAACAGAGGGGGTATAATCGAAAAATAGAACAACTTTGAAACTAACTATTTCCATCATTTTCCATTACTCCCCTCTTTCATTGGTAAAATTTTCCTAATTTAACTATTTAGTTAAAATAGGAAGTAAAGGATAATTATTACAGTTATTTCTTCCTGTAAATAAATTTCTTTTAAGATTTATCCACGAAATTTTTGTTTATATTTCTTAAGATAAAACCAAACAATTAGAAATCAATATACCAAGCACATATTTATTAAAATAAAATTTTAAATATCAATATGCAAATTAGCCTTCTCGTTCAAACTGTAAACCGCTATTTTGTTGTATATATAAATACAAATGCATGTTATTAGTACGTAGATATGGTCAACTGTATTGATAATGTAAAACAATTTTTATTAATAACTGAAGGTTTAAAAGAATGAAATCATGGAGAATTTGACGTAAATAATTAAGGGAATTGTGACTTGAGTAGTAATAATAGTTTCGGTTACAGACAGAAAAACACAAATCTCCATTATAATAAGATATATATATATATAATGCTGTTCTAGTACATAATACAACACACACCACACACACACACACACACATATATATATATATATATATATATATATATATTATATATATATATCATGTCACGCTGTTAGCTCGGATATCCATGATAATCTCTCTTCATCCGTCCCTATCACTCATCATTTTCGGGAGAGGACCTCCCGGCTTCCAGGCCGTTGTCGTATCAGTGCTGTTGTATGGCTGCACCACCTGGACCCTAACGAAGCGACTAGAGAATAAACTAGATGGGAGCTGCACAAGAATGCTACGGGTGATCATGAACAAGACGTGGAAACAGCACCCCACGAGAAAGCAGCTGTACGGCCACCTGCCACATATCACCCAAACCACCCGAGTAAGACAAGACACGCGGGACACTGCTGGAGAAGCAAGGACGAACTCATAAGCGACGTCCTCCTGTGGAAGCTAGCACATGGGCACGCCAGTGAGGGCCGACCAGCAAAGACGTACATTGATCAGCTCTGCGCGGATACAGGATGCTGCATAGAGGACCACCCGAGAATGATGAACGATAGGGACGGATGGAGAGAGACTGTCATGGATATCCGTGCTAACAGCGTGACATGATATATATATATATATATATATGTTGTAAACAAGGTTTGTTTAGAATGGCTTTTTGCCGATAATTTTTTGGGAGAATAAGTGCTTAATTGGAGTCGTACCTAATTTTGAAAATTAATTAATTAATAATGAATTAGGCGGGAATACCTATTAAATGTATGGCTAAACAAATCGAGAAAAATCAATCTCTGTATGTACATTTCGGCCTATTAGGCCTCATCAGCAGAGCTATAGATCGGAAGACCGCCCTGTGCGTGATTTGAAACCGGACTGCCAAGCTAACAGGCCGATCTCATAACCCCTACACTAAACGAACTTCTTAGATTTTATGATTTGTTTAGAGTATTTACCAAACCCCTTTGCACCAGCAGGATAC
This sequence comes from Doryteuthis pealeii, assembly GCA_023376005.1. NCBI lineage: Eukaryota > Metazoa > Mollusca > Cephalopoda > Myopsida > Loliginidae > Doryteuthis > Doryteuthis pealeii. Next base: position 113,936,082 of record CM042144.1, read on the forward strand.
AAAGTCAATTTCTTAAGCCGAGTTTAGCAGGTTTGAATTCAAAGTTTTCCTTCTCCTAGACATGTTCCCTGGTGAGTCCACTCTGTCCTACTATTTACTCATAAAGAGAGAATAATTGGTGCATACCTTTCCCAAGGGTATTAGCGCTATGTGAAATGAAAACAGCCTCGTCTAGGATTTGAACTCTCGTCAACGAGTCCATTTCCTAGGACTCTAACTATTACACCACGCGCTTACATTAAATACATATATATATATATATATATATATATATATATATATATTACATATTACATATATATATATATATATATATCTTATTATATGGAGATTGTGTGTTTTTCTGTCTGTAACCGAAACTATATTCCTACTCAAGTCACAATTCTCTTAGTTATTGACATCACATTCTCCATGATTTATTTTTATCTAAACCTCAATTATTAATAAAATTGTCTTACATTATTAATACTGTTAACTATGTCTACATACTGACAACATGCAATTATATTTTATATATACAACAAAATAGCGGTTTTACAGTGTGAACGGGAAGGCTTATTTGCATATTAATATTAAAAAATCGAATTTAATAAATATGTGCTTAGTATTATTGATTTCTAACTGTTTGGTTTTATTTTAATGAATATAAGCAAAAATCTCTTCAATGAATCTTAAAATGAAATCCATTAACAAGATAAAATAACTGTTATTTATTCTTTACTTCCTCTTTTAACTAAATACTTAAATTAGAAAAAAATAACAATGAAAGACGAGAGTGATGGAAGAGTAAGTTTCAGTTGTTCCATTTTTTATTATACTCCCTCTGTGTTCAAATCTTTTTATCTGTATTCTTATTTAGTTTCATTAGCCTTTCTAATTTTAATACAATATTTTTATTACATTAAAATTTAAATACTTGCACCGCGAAGGGTGCTATATATTTGCTAGTATATATATATATATATATATATATATATATATATATATACAAACACACATATATTATATATAAATATGTTAATATATATATATATATATATATATATATACATATACATATATATATTACACATACAATACACACGTACATATATATATATATATATATATATATATATATATATATATATAGTCAGTTGAGTTCATTTTCCACTTTACTCTATGTCCACTCCTTTCTTTCTTTCTTTCTTTCTTTCTTTCTTTCATTCCTTCCTTCTTTACTCCATATACACTCAATTCTTTCTTTCTTTCTTTTTTCGTTTCTTTCTGCTTTCCTCTATGTACACTTCTTTCTTGCTTTCTTTCTTTCTTCTTTCTTTCTATCTTTTCCTCCTTTATTTCGTGTCCACTCCTCTTTTTTCTTTTTTTTTCTTTCTTCCTTCTTCCCTTCTTTCTTTCTTTTCCCGACTTATTTACTCAATGTCAACGTTAATAGTTCTTTCGTTTCTTGATTCTTTTTTCTTTTCCTATTATATTGCATTCCACTTCTACCCATTGTTCTTTCTTCCTTCGTTTTTCCCCCCTTCCGCTTTATTCCGTGTCCTTCATCTATAGCTCCTCTGTTTCTTTTCTCATCTTGTCTTTCTTTCTTCTGTTTTCCTATTTTTATTCCATGTCCACTGCTATCTATCCATCTATCTTTTCTTTCTTCTTTATTCCTTTCTTTTTCCCCGTGTTCGTCTTTTTGTCCGTGTCGCAATCCCTCTTCTTTCTTTCTTTTTTTCTTCGTTTCTTTATCTTTCTTTCTTTTTCTTTTCCTTATTTTATTCCATGTCCACTGCTATCTAGTCTAAATCTTTCTTTCTTTATTCCTTGTCTTCTTCGCCGCTGTTATTTCCGTGTCAATGTCTCTTTCTTTCTTGAGTCTTTCTTTCTGTTCTTTCTTTTTTCTTTTCCTATTTTTATTCGCATGTCCACTGCTATCTGATCCTTGCTTTCTGTCCTTTTCTTTCGTTTATTCCTAGATATTGCTTTCTTGCCGCAGCGCTTTATTTCCGTGTCCAAATCCGATCACGGTCTTTCCTTTCCTTTCTTCTCTTTCTTCTTTCTTTCTTTCTTTTCCTATTTTATTCCATGTTTCCAACTGCTATCTAATCTTTCTTTCTTTATTCTTTCTTTTCCCGCTTTATTCCGTGTCCAATCCTCTCTTTCTTTCTATCTTTCTTATTCTTTCTTTCTTTCTTCTTCCCTATTTTATTTCATGTCCACGTGCTATCTACTATCTTCTTTCTTTTCTTCTTTCTTTATTTTCCTTTACTTTTTCTTACCGCGGCTTTAAGTTATAATTCCGTGTCCCCAATTTCCTCCTCTTTCCTTTCTCTTTTTTCTTTCTTATCTTTTCTCCCTTTATTCCTTTCTTTTCGTCTTTCCTCCCTTTCTCCTTCCTCCCGCTTTAATTTCCGTGTTCCATTCCTCTATCTTCTCTTCTTATCTTCCTTCCTTTTCATTTCTTTTTTCTCTTCCTTGTCTTTATCTTTCCCTTTCTCTTCTTTTTCTTTTTCCCCTCCTCTTTCCCTATTTTATTTTCCATTCATGTCCGACTGCTAAACTATCTTTTCTTGTCTTTCTTTCTTTCTTGTTTCCCCGCTTTTAATATTTTTGATTCCGTTGTCCAGATGTCGCGCTCTCTTTCTGTTTTATCGTATGATGTCTTGTTGTTTGTCAGGTCGTTTCTTAGAGTTTTAGTTTCTGTGGTCTTTTCTTTTCTTCGTGAAAATCTTCGTCATTAATTATTCCTTTTTTCTGTTCTCCCTATTTTATCTATTCGCATGTCCAGGTCAGTGCACATGCTATAACTGATAGTACTATATTTTTGCTTGTTCTGCAGCTTGCTTTCTCTTGTCCTCCTTTTTTATGTCTTTTGTCGTTTCTGCTTTTATCTTCTGTTCTTCATTTTTTTTTTTCTTTATTATTCTTTTTCTTCTCTTTCCTCCTTTTCTTTTTTTTTCGCCCTCTCCCCCCTTTCCATCTCCCCTCCTTTCCCTCCCTCTTCCTCTTTCTTCTTTCCATTTTCCCTTCGTCTTTTCCCGCCCCTCTTCCTTTTTCCTTTTCTTCATTTGTTCTTTCTGTTCTTTTTTTCTGATTTCCTTTCGCCCGGCTTTAAAATTTTTTATTTTATTTTTTATATTTATATTTTTCCGACGTGTCCAATCCTGTCTCCTTGTCGTCTTCTTTTCTTTTTCTTCTTTTCTTCTTTCCTCTTTCTATTTTTCTGTTCTTCCTCTGTTGTCATTTCTTTCTAGTATTAGTCTCTTGCTCTTCTTTTTGTTCGTTCCTAGTTGTATTTCCATGGCTCCAGAGCAACCAAGCAAACAGCGTATCTAACCTTGATTTAGCCTGCGGTTCAATCCAGTCCGGGCGGTTTTCCGTTGCTAGATAGCGTCCCATTTGCTTTCACTTATCATGTCTCTTGTTGTTTCCTTTCTTTTCTTTCTTTCCTTTTTATCTCCTTTCTCCCTTTCTTTTTGTCTCTATTTGTCCTCCCTCTCTTTTCCCTTTCTCTCTTGCGCTTTCTTCTTCCCTTTCCCTCCTTCTTTTTCTTTTCTCTTCCTCTTTTTTCTCCTTTTTCTCGTTTTCTTCTTTCCTTCCTTTTTCTTTTTTTTTTTTCCACCTTCCCTCTCTTTCTTTTTCCTTTCCGCCCTCCCCGCTTATTATTTTCCGGTGTACAATCCTTTTCTTTCCTTTTCTTTCTTTTCTTTTTTCTTCTTTTCCCCTATTTTACCATTTCCATGTCCACCATCTGCTATCCTAATCTTTCTTTCTTTTTCTTCTCTTTCTTTATTCGCTCTTCTTTTCCCCGCTTTAGTTCCGTGTCAAAAATCCTCATTTCTTTTTTCTCTTTCTTACCTATATATGATATATATTATAAATAATTTATAGTCAGTTTGAAGGAGTTCATTTCTTCTCGTATAATTATATGATCGACGCTACCTTAAGTAAGTGTCCCCCTCCTGTGCGAACTTCTGCCCTTGGTTGGTTACAAAAAAAGGCTCCACAGGACATTATGACATTATTGGATGTCTTGGTCAATTGGGACGACCAGTAATATACATCTGTAAAATATGAAGAAAAGAAAAAGATTCAAGGAAGCTCAGGGGTGGGGGTGGGTGGAATGACTAAACGGGTTGTTGCGAAATGTCGGAAAAACTTGTAGCCAAGGAAGAATAAACGATTTTTCCTGCTTTTTTTTTTATCTTCGACATGGTGCAGTGAACACATCAAACCAGGTGCATATCTCGCTTGTGGTGACCCCTTGACACCAAATCTGACACAGGAGAAAACAATCAGTTAAGGTCCTCAAAACAGACTACCCAGTCCCAGTTCATAGAGGGGCCAGGGATGGTCCGTTAGTCCTGATACATCATAAGTTGCTGCTGGGGGGAGATAACAGTGTCTTCGTGAGAACAAATAACTAAATTACGGCGTGGCCCTTTTTGAGATGTTAATTTCTTTATGAAAGAACAGAAAGAGCTGTGGTTATATGTTTACGTCACGGAAAGGGACTCGAGACAGGCCGGCCCCGGTTTGATATCTGAACGCAGCTGTTAGCAATCTATTATAAAACTAGCCAAATATATGCACACATCTCCGGGTGCAAGTATTTAAGTTTTAATGAATAAAATTTAGATTAATTAGAAAGGCTATTGGAAACTAAATAGAATGTAGATAAAAAGATTTTTAAACAGAAAGGAACAAAATAGTGTAACACTGATACTGAAACTACTACTCTTTTCCATCACTCCTGTCTTTCATTGCTAAAAATAAATTGTTTTTCACCTAATTTAAATATTAACTATTTAGTTTAGAATAGGTATGTAAGAAATAAAATTAGTTATTTTATTCTTTCTTGTAATAAAAAATCATTTTCTTTTTATCCCCAGTGAGGAGATTTTTTGTTCATATTCATTAATGAAAATAAAACCAAATACAACTTAGAAAATCAATAATAGCAAAGCATATATTTTTATTAAAGATCAATTTTTAATATCTATGTGCAAATTGCCTTCCGTTCACACTGTAAACCGCTTGTTCATCATATGTAGATTATGACAACAGTATTAATAATGTAAAACAATTTTATTCAACAATAATTGGAGGTTTGAATAAAAAGTAAAAATCATGGAGAATGTGATTATATACTAAGTGGAATTGTGACTTGAGTAGTATACAGTTTTCGTTACAAAGATAGATTAAACAACACAACCTCTCTTTCTCCATTATAGGATGATTTGTACATATCAAATTTACTTCGTGCTAACCGTTTTATCATCTTGGTTTAAAAATGTGACCGGTGAAATGTAAATCCTTCGAGTAACTGGTGTCGCATATAATCTGCCGAATTCTTAAATTCTTACGATTGGTGTTGTTTTTTCTTTTTTTTGTGTCGTCAACATGCAGTTAAATAAATGGTAGCATTATTTTTATTATATATATTACCACAACTCACTCCGCACGAGCATGAATACGAACACAAGGTCAAATTTCTTAAGCAGGAGGTTTATAAAAACTTAGGTTTGAATTCAGCAGTTTTTCCCGCTGGGTCTCCTAGATGGTTACCCTATGCCATGGTTAAAGAACAACCCAGTCTGCCTGCTTATTTTACCCATAGCTGGAGGGAGTTTTTTTATGCTGTGTATGGGAGAGGTCGGATTCATTTACCTTCCCCAAGGGTATTACGTAGACGCTAAGTGAAAT
>CM042144.1:113941875-113946875 GCA_023376005.1 Doryteuthis pealeii
TAAGATAAACTCAAACTAATTCAGAAAACTCAATAATACAAGCAATATTTTTATTAAATCAAATTTTTTAATCAATGTGCAAATTAGCCTTCCCGTTCACACTGTAAACCGCTGTTCATATGTAGATATGATCAACAGTATTAATAATGTAAAACAATTTTATCAATAATTGAGGTTTGAATAAAAAGTAAATCATGGAGAATGTGATGTAAATAACTAAGGGAATTGTGACTTGAGTAGTGATACAGTTTCGGTTACAGATAGAAAAACACACAATCTCCATTATAGGAAGATTTGTATATCAATACTCGTGTAACCGTTATCATCTGGTTAAAAATGTGACCGGTGAATGTAAATCCTGAGTAACTGGTGTCGCATATCTGCCGAATTCTTAATTCTTACGAGTGTCGTCAACTCAGTTAAATAATGATACATTCTGTTTTTATTATATATATTTACCAACTCCTCCGCACGAGCAGATACGACACAAGGTCAATTTCTTAAGCGGAGTTTAACAGGTTTGAATTCAGAGTTTTCCTTCTCCTAGACTGGTTACCTAGCCATGGTTAAAGACCCAGTCTGCCCTGCTATTTTACCCATAGCTGAGGGAGAGATCGGATTCATACCTTTCCAAGGGTTTTAGTGCTAAGTGAATGAATGCAATTAACACGTCCAGGATTTGAACTCGAGGCGACGAATCCATTTCCCATGACTTTAACCATTAGACCACGCGCTTTCTGTTTTTATTATAAGGAAAGAAAGGAAAGAAAAAGAGACACGTCACACAGAAAAATATAATAATAATAAATTTAATAAACAGGATTTACTAAATCCAATTAAATCGTATTTAAATTTAAATATCTGTAACCATGTACGTATAAAATATTTAAAGAATATTAACAAATTTTTAATAGTATCTTGACGAGGTACCCGGTGCTGTCCGGGATTTAAAAAAGATAAAAAAAGACAAATCTATTTTCTATATTTGTATATAGATTAATAAAATGTATTTATCTATGTAACTTGACTTACGTATGCTCCAACCTACAAGTTTTCCGAGTTACAAACTGTCACACAGTCAATATTTGCTCAGTGTTGTGAGCTACAATTTTAGATACGAGTGAGCTTCTGATACGCTTATGTTAATAAGTCCTTTAAAACAAAGTTTCCAAATCTATTATGTCAAAGAAAAATAACATTTATGAAAAAATAAATATTAAAACACATTAAATTCTATTTCATTATTTTTCATACAATAAAATGTTACTTGTCTTATTTAGAAAACGCAACAAAAAAAAAAAAGGGTGCTTTCCTGGGGAGGTGCTGCTGAAACGGATTAATGGAATTTCTGTTCATTTTAATGTAGATTTTTTATTAACTTTGATCTTCATCAATTGTCCTTTATAAAGAACGTGCGCTCAGTCGTTCTACAAAAAACATACATACAGACAGACAGAAGTACAGAATCTTTCTTATATATACTAGCAAATATATGCACCCTCCGGGTGCAAGTATTTAAGTTTTAATGTAATAAAATATTGTATTAAATTAGAAAGGCTAATGAAAAAAATAAGAATACAGATAAAAAGATTTGAAACAGAGGGATAATAAAATATTTGAAACAGAGGGAGTATAATAAAAAATGGAACAACTGAAACTTACTCTTTCTATCACTCTCGCTTTCATTGTTATTTTTTCTAATTGAAATATTTAGTTAAAAGAGGAAGTAAAGAATAAAATGACAGTTATTTTTTCTTGTTAATGGATTTCATTTAAGATTTATTGAAGAGATTTTTGCTTCTATTTCATTAAAGATAAAACCAAACAGTTAGAAATCAATAATACTAAGCACATATTTATTAAATTCGATTTTTTATAATTAATATGCAAATTAGTCTTTCCGTTCACACTGTAAACCGCTATTTTTGTTGTATATATAATATAATTGCATGTTGTCATTATATAGACATGTTAACAGTATTAATAATGTAAGACAATTTTATAAATAATTGAGGTTAAATAAAAATAAAATCATAGAGAATGTGATGTCAATAACTAAGAGAATTGTGACTTGAGTAGGAATATAGTTTCGGTTACAGACAAAAAACATACAATCTCCATTATAATAAAGATATATATACTAGCAGCGGCTACCCGGCTAAGCCCGGGTAGAGGAGATAAAAACATGGTTTAATAATCGTTTGCAGATCTATTACTACTACCGAGTTTCGGTCCCCATAAAAATCAACACGTAAAAACGATCTTAATTTAATCCTGCCTGATGGGAGGTCAGGATATTTTCTTTTCGTCAGATTTGAGGGGATGACAACATATGGCTAAATTTACGAATCGGTCGGAAAAGGAAAACATATTACAGGTGACCTAGAAAAAACAGAACCTAAATAATCTATTCCCATTAAACTAATCCTAAACCCCACCCCTAACCCTATCCCCTAAAACGAAAAATATAATTAAAAATAAAAAAAGGCCAGAGTAGGGGAAATATATATATAATATATATATATATAGAGAAGAGAGAGAGAGAGAGAGAAATAGAGAGAGAGGGGGGTGAGCGATAACACTAATCTGTTTCAATTGAACATAATGAAAAGATGAAAATAATGAAAGAAAGAAAAACAAGAGTGAAGGTTAAATCAATATATTTTTTCTTTATACATAGTGAACTATTTAACAATAGCTCTTCAGTGAAAAGTTTTTCCATGCAGATGCTGACACAAACGTCCAACCATTTCCAGATTCATGGTATTTTAATTCTACTAGCAAATATATGCACCCTCCGGGTGCAAGTATTTAAGTTTTGATATAATAAAACATCATATTAAATTAGAAAGGCTAATGAAACTGAATAAGAATGCAGATAAAAAGATCTGCAACAGAGGGGGTATAATCGAAAAATAGAACAGCTTTGAAACTAACTATTCCATCATTTTCCATTACTCCCCTCTTTCATTGGTAAATTTTCCTAATTTAACTATTTAGTTAAAATAGGAAGTAAAGGATAATATTACAGTTATTTCTTCTCGTAAATAAATTTCTTTTAAGATTTATCCACGAGATTTTTGTTTATATTTCTTAAGATAAAACCAAACAATTAGAAATCAATAATACCAAGCACTTATTTATTAAAATAAAATTTTAAATATCAATATGCAAATTACCCTTTTCGTTCACACTGTAAACCGCTATTTTGTTGTATATATAAATACAATTGCATGTTATCAGTACGTAGATATGGTCACAGTATTAATAATGTAAAACAATTTTTATTAATAACTGAAGGTTTAAAATAATGAAATCATGGACAATTTGACGTAAATAAGTAAGGGAATTGTGATTGTGATTGTGACTTGAGTAGTAATATAGTTTCGGTTACAGACAGAAAAACACACAATCTCCCTTATAATAAGATATCACCATGAAACAAATCTATGTTCTTGCACACATATGATGCCTATATTTTTTTCGACTGCGGACGCCGTAAGTTCGGGGAGTTGGCCTATTGTTTTAGCGTTCTAACGTTAAATGTTGATAGCTTGAGTGATTTCTTAACATCTAAGTAGGTTTGTGATGGGTTTGTGTTCTATGTCTTTCTTATTAGATATTGTGGTTAGAACTATGTCTTCAGTAGAGTGTGTGTCTTGTTTGTCAGTGCTGAGAGTGGTGTGATTTAGGTGTGAGATGCATTTGGAGCTCCGTAGGTTATTTATCGAACATTGGGCCGGAGCTCGAGCCTCACCAGAACGCGTACTGTTTTTGATAGCAGGAAGCACGTTGCTGCATAATTCTTCGGCTTTGTGTACTGTCATGAATGGTTTTGGTTGGGTCGAGGTCATTGATATCTATCGGTTGAAATTTAGTTAACTCATCAATAGGCGCTAGAGATGAGGAGGAGTAGTTAGCTGACTGAACTGGTTGATCCTGGCCGTTGACTCATTCTGGGTTCCTCCGCCCAGCATCTTGTGATATACACCGTTGGCCTATTTAGCTTCTTCCGCCGCGTCTCACATCCACCATGCTGCTACCCATGTTTTTGTTTTACAAGCCAATGTGGTATGTATATTTTTTGTAAGAAGAAGAAGAAGTGAGAAAGAGAGAAAGAGAGAAAAGAGAAAGTAATCAAAAATTAAAAATTAAAAAAGAGAAGGGGGTTTGCTAGATATCTAAATTTTAAGAGTATATATATATATATATACCAACCCCTCCGCACGAGTTGGATCTGACACAAGGTCAATTTCTTAAGCGGAGTTCAACAGGTTTGAATTCAGAGTTTTCCGTCTCCTAGACTGGTGCCTTAACCAAGGTTAGAGCCCAGTCTGTACTACTATTTACCCATAGCTGGAGGGAGAGTAGGATTCATACCTTTCCCAAGGGTATTAGCGTTAAGTGAAATGCAACGTCCAGGATTTGAACTCGGGTCGACGAGTCCATTTCCTACGACATTACACAATGCGCTTCCATTTTAAGAGTATAAGTTCACATGTCCCCCTCCTAGATTAGCGTTAACGAGGGTGGAGTGCGGATGTTTTTTTTGGGGGGAGGGGTTTCCTTTTTTAAAGTTTGTAATAAAAGTTACTTCCTATATATGTTTTGGTATGTCAATGCAAGGACTTATGAATAGGCGACATAGGATAGGAAAAGTAGGGATTATAGATATACTTAAAGAATCTGGCCATATTCAGAATTATTTTGAAAAAAAAGTAAACACAACTGGAGCGAAATTTTAACTGACATTCTTATGAGAAGCAGAAATAAAAGTATTAATTTCAAAGTTAGAAGCATAAATAATAAATTAATAAAAATTCACCCCTTTCTTTTTTCTGTTTCGCAAATTTCAGTGACAATTCACACTGGCCTTCCTATTCCAGCATTTAAAATACAAGAAAAAACTTCTCTCCTAAATATATATATATATATATATATATATATATATATATATATATATATATATATATATATATATATACTACGAAATGGATTGT
>CM042144.1:113951875-113967343 GCA_023376005.1 Doryteuthis pealeii
ATTCCCAGGACATGTAGACCCGCAGCCACCGCCTTCTAGCACCCATATGATAAAAAGGGGTCGGGGCTTGCCTCATTCAATTGCGTTCACTTTCAGTTTGATACACTTTGAAAGGTATGAAATCCCTCATCACGCACTACTCTTCTTCTACAAGTTTGGCTTTTGATTTTCTACAAGAATGGGTTTGGCATTAGATAACCCGCGAATGTTTATATGCCATTAAACAAAGAAAACAAAGAAATATGGTGAATTTTGCCTAAGGAGTAGAAAGCACTGTTTACAGTTGCACCTTTTGCAAGGAAATCAAGTGATGGGTATTTTCATGTTTCAGAAGACTGTCAGCATCATATTCTTTATTGACCACTGCGCCCGGAACATTTTTTTAATTTTTTTGCCGGAGAGTCAATGTGTTTTCACTCCACGGATTTTAATAGAAAAGATCTTTTTACTGAAGAGAAAAAGTAAACAATGTAAAATTATCCTGATTGTTGGTTTGGTTGGTTGGATTTTACGGCATGACAACCCTTGTTGGGTTATTTATGCCGAAAACATTTTGTTCTATTCATTCTTGTTCAGGTTCGATTTCTTTTTTAAACTCGATTTTTTAAACACATTTTCTTTTCATTTTTAATGCTCCTTTTTTTTTTAATCTATTCAACCCACAGATGGGACCCTAACAGGTATTACTACTCCGAGTCAGGGTGAACCTGGTAGTAATGGTGATGAAATGGTACTCTACATTACCCATTGCTTCACAATTGGAACTTCACCACTAGATGCAGTTTAATGTCTATGGAAAAAGGGGAAATATAGGGGGGGAGAATAGATGTTCGTATCAACAAGCTCCCGCCGAGAGGGGGGGCCAAAAACAACCAAGTCCACAGTCTTCCAGCAAGCCAAACTTTCCCCTGGTCAACACGCTCTCCGTTTTCGTTTAGCAGTTGCAAAAATCACATTAAAGAATTACTCGGTCGTTCGCGTCAGTCAACCTGCTACTGCAACTTCTTACTGCCCTGCGTTTGACTCGCACGTTATTTATGTACGTATTTACCGAAACATCCTGGCACTTCGCGTCCGTCCAATGCCTAACTCGCGTCTACATTCGCATGCGGGAGGACGCCGCGCTCGATCCCGGCAAGCAAGGCAATGTCTTGCTCTTTTTCTTTTTCCGTCATAATGTCATAACCTTAACATTAACCAATCGACAGGTCGGAAAATTACCTTGAATTCTCTCTAATAAAAAAAAGGTTACTAATGGCTGTTCTACTTGAAACATATTCATTATTAATTTTTATTAGTTTATCTTTCATCTTATTAATGTTGCTTTTTACCGCAACCATCTAGTCGAGTTACATTATTAGACCTGGAGGGTACTATTAAAAACAAATATCGAAAATATGTAGAGAATTTGAAAAGAAAATGGGACAACAAAGAGATTTTAAACATTGGAAAAAACGATAAGACAATATGAACAAATAATCAGATTAGGATTTCTCTAGACTTGGCTTTACTTTTATGTTGAAACAAAATGTCTATTAGAACTACGCCTTTTTTTTTTATCACGATTCTTATTTACGTATTTTGTTCATTTTCATCTTTATTTATGTATCTTATTTTATTATTTCATTATTTCATCATTTTATTTACGATTTTTTATGATTATTTTATTTACGTATTTTATTATTTATTATTTTATTATTTTATTTTTGTATTTTATTTAATTATTTTATTTAGGTTTATTTTATCATTTTATTTACATATTTTATTTAATTATTTTATTTAGGTTTCTTTTATCATTTTATTTACGCATTTTATTTTATTATTCTATTTAGGTTACTTTTATCATTTTATTTACATATTTTATTTTATTATTTTATTTAGGTTTCTTTTATCATTTTATTTACGCATTTTATTTTATTATATTATTTAGGTTTCTTTTATCATTTTATTTACGCATTTTATTTTATTATTCTATTTAGGTTACTTTTATCATTTTATTTACATATTTTATTTTATTATTCTATTTAGGTTTCTTTTATCATTTTATTTACGTATTTTTATTTTATTATATTATTTAGGTTTCTTTTAATCATTTTATTTACATATTTTATTTTATTATTTTATTTAGGTTTCTTTTATCATTTTATTTACGCATTTTATTTTATTATTTTATTTACAATTTTTAATTATTTTATTTACGCATTTTATTTTATTATTTTTTTCGTATTTCATTTTATCATTTTATTTACGTATTTTGTTTTATTATTCTATTTTTATTATTGTATTTTTTATTTACGTATTTTATTTTACACGAAATACGAGGTGTGTTAAAAAAAATATACCGTTCCGGAAGTTTTATTTACCTAAATAGAAGAGACCAATGAATAAAACTTTAATTTTCTTTAAAGTAGTGCCCTTGGCATTAAAAACAAGGAACCTTTATATTAAAACCACAGTTTTCATATGGAGGTATTGCGGGCAATTTAAAGATAATTTGTATGGTCTGTTCTCACATAAACGTCGTCGGTAAAACCACCATAGACAACTAGTTCTCCCAGCTAAGAACAGTAATTGCATTTACGACAATCTCCAACCAGGTTAGGATGTGACACATGGTCTTTTTAATGTGGGAAGCCATGCACAAACCGAAATTCATGCGATGGCCAATTTTAAAAAAATGCGTGGATCCCATCGACATCACCTTTTCGGGGCGCCTCAGGCACCGGGCAATAAACCCAGCTATGTCCCTTTAAATCGAGAGGGTAGGTGTTGCTTGGGGGAACGGTCCCCTGGAATCCAGCTGTCAATTTGGCCGAAGCCAGCTGAATACTGCTAAGAACAGTAATTCGCTTTGAGAGAGACTGCCTTTGCTTTTATGCCTACCACCTGGCCGAATTACCCAACCAACATGTATGACAGTACGCTTACCAAAAGTCACCACTCACAAACTGGCGGTTGCAAGTTCAATCTGTAACCACGTGAGGTAGTTCAGTTTACCCCCACCCCATTACAGAGAGGAAGCTACACGGTCTTATTTCTTTCAAAGTCGTCCTCATACTTAAATAAAATATTAACCCCTGAGATAAATCTTCAGTTTAGGAAATAAAAAATGTCACAAGGAGATAAGTCTGTCAAGTGATGCAGGCCTCTGGGCCGTAGCTAAATCTGGTGGGTATAAAGTGTGTTACACTCGCACAATTCTGTGTTTCACGAAATAAAATTCGTCGGATTTTTTTTTTTTAGATGAAGCTTGATAATTTATATTATTTTGGATTTTATAGACTATTGTCCCCACCTTTGTTTCGGTCGATGCATCTTCTGGCCTTCTTTAAGTGTTTCTTGTCGAACTCCAGTTGGACACATGTCGCAACAGATATAAGGGTTGAGTTAATACAGTTCTAAGTGGAAATCAAGTGTAGGGTGTAGGTTCAATCCTGGCCATGGGTGATAATAACATAGAATATTCAACATAGCTTAAAACTTGTACCTGGTTCTGGTTTTTAAGAATGAGAACAGTCTACCGCCATAGATTGAATAAAGGGTTCCGTAAAGACTCCCGATTACGACATGAAGACTCCCAAGTTCGACAAGAAGGTTCCCCAGTTCAACAACATTGAATATCTAACAATAAAGACGTAGACATTAGTCCGAAAAATCCAAATAATACAAAAAATATTTCGTTCAAAAATTTTCGGAGTTGCTGTTTAAAAAAGGCATGAAGAATTAGCACTAGGCATCATCACTTTATCAAATTAACTATTACACACTTTAAGGGTCCCAATTGGGTCCCATGTAAGGGCCAAATAGATCTATTAAAAATTATTCGTATTGGATAAATATAAGGTATCTAAATATAAGATACATAAGTATATAGATATAATTGTATAAATAGAAACTACCTGGCCATACCCTACCCCTGTTAAGTATGGTTAACCATGTTTTTGTTTGAAACTGAAAAGGCTTTTATAAATTTAAATCAATTTCTAAAACTCCTTAAATTTTCAGTCTCATCAGACAGGCGGCACAGATAAAAATGAATTGAAAACCTGAAAAGAAAATTTACCAGAATCCCTCAAATATGTGTCAAACAGCAAATATGAGTTTAAAAATTCGGGCTAATAACGTTACAATGTATCATTTGAATTTCCCTTCTTAACCGCGTATATTCAAAATGTATATGTTTGATTTAATATCTAAGATAGAACAAAAATAGGAAAAAAAACTGTCTCAACCATATTAACAAGGTTTAAAATGATTAACGAGAGGTAGTATTAACTTATTTTATTTTATTATGTTATTTAGGTTTCTTTTATCATTTCATTTACGCATTTTATTTTATTATATCATTTAGGTTTTTTTATCATTTTATTTATTTTATTTACGTATTTTATTTTATATATTATTTGGTTTCTTTTTCATTTTATTTACGTATTTATTTTATTTTATATATTTAGGTTTCTTTTATCATTTTATTTACGCATTTTATTTTTATTATATCATTTAGGTTTCTTTTTATCATTTTATTTACGTATTTTATTTTATATATCATTTAGGTTTCTTTTATCATTTTATTTACGTATTTTATTTATTATTCATTTAGGTTTCTTTAATCATTTTATTTACGTATTTTTATTTTATTATATTATTTAGGTTTCTTTATCATTTATTACGTATTTTATTTTATTATATTATTTAGGTTTCTTTTATCATTTTATTACGTATTTCATTTTATTATATTATTTAGGTTTCTTTTATCATTTTATTTACGTATTCAATTTTATTATATTATTTAGGTTTCTTTATCATTTTATTTACGTATTTTATTTTATTATATTATTTAGGTTTCTTTTATCATTTATTTACGTATTTTATTTTATATATTATTTAGGTTTCTTTTATCATTTTATTTACGTATTTTATTTTATTATATTATTTAGGTTTCTTTTATCATTTTATTTACGTATTTTATTTTATTTATATTATTTAGGTTTCTTTTATCATTTTATTTACGTATTTTATTTTATTATATTATTTAGGTTTTTTTTATCATTTTATTTACGTATTTTATTTTTATTATATTATTTAGGTTTCTTTTATTTTTATTTACGTATTTTTTTTATTATTTAGTTTCTTTTATCATTTTATTTACGTATTTTATTTTTATTTATTATTTAGGTTTCTTTTATCATTTTATTTACGTATTTTATTTTATTATATTATTTAGGTTTCTTTTATCATTTTATCTACGTATTTTATTTTATTATATTATTTAGGTTTCTTTTATCATTTTATTTATGCATTTTATTTTATTATATTATTTAGTCTAAGTGGAATTCAAAATATAATCAATTTTAATAAATTTGAATGAGAAAACCAAACAAATAATAAAACAATAAAATAAATAATATATATACATGTGTGTGTGTGTGTGTATGTATGTGTGTGTGTGTGTGCATACATGTATAACACCGTATGTAAATAGATATATGTATTATTACATTTATTATTTCCTTATTCATAGTCATGGTAGAGTGGTTTATCTAAATGCTCATTCACCTATTTCAGGACTATTTCAACAGTATTGGGTGCACTCACGTATGTATGTATATATATGTGTGTGTGCAAATCAATGGAACTGAATTAATATAATTTTACGTACTTCTATTATTTCTCTCTCTCTCTCTCTCTCTCTCTCTCTCTCTCTCTCTCTCTCTCTCTCTCTCTCTCTCTCTCTCTCATTATATGAATATAAGATAAGTATTTGTGTACGTATATAAGTTTGTGAGAGTGTGTATAAGAATAAACTTATATATATAAATATATATATATATATATATATATATATATATGATAGGCATGTAAACACGATGTGTTTGGATATGGCTTTTTGCCGACAATTTTTGGGAGAATATGTGCTTAATTGAAGTCGTACCTAATTTTGAAAATTAATTGATTAATAATTAATATTTAGTGAACGTTGTTTGTTTAGTCTTTTTAAAGCATTGGAAATAAGAAAAACAGAACAAAAATCAGATTTTTTATATATTCAACCGTTGCTCTGTTTCTGGTTTAATCTATTCCTATATGTATATATATATTTAAATATGTATATACATATGCGCGTGTGTATCATTTATAAATATACATACATACATACATATATATATATATATATATATATATATATATATATATATATATATATATATTAAAATCAGAAATATTTTATTGCATATGTGTCTTCAATAACTTTTTTTCCTTAGGATTTCGTATGTATGTGGATATACACACGCGCGTATACTAATACATATAATATATATATATATATATATATATATATATATATATATATATATATATATATATATATTAGCATGTGTCCTTACTCGTGACTGTATGTCGTTGTAACTATGTGTATTTGCGTGCGTTCGACTCTATGTTAGAGGCTATGTTTTATTAAATATTGTATATACGTATTTGTGTGCGTCTATAAACATGTGAGAACGTGTATGTGGGTAAGCGTATTACATACACACACACACACACACACACACACACACATATATATATAATATATATATATATATATAGGAAAAATCTTATTATATATGCCTGTGTCTTCAAGAAGCTTATTCTACTTTACTTTTTATGACTGCTCATATATATATATATATATATATATATATATATATATATATATATATATAAAGTATGTGTGCTTGTTCTTGATTTTATGTGTGCGTGCTTGTCTACGTTAGAGGCTATATTTTATTAAATGCTATATTTCACGCCTCAGCTCATTTTAAGTATGTTTTATCCGGAAATGACTTTGCATCAGTTTTTTTTTTTTCGATTCGTAATGTGACCACATTAACCATGTCTCGGTTCATTTAATCCGATCACTCTTGAATTAATTCAGGTATAATAAATATGAAATAGGGGGCTGTAAATGGCAGCCTTAAAGAAGAAGAGGGTGGCAGTCATCAGATAAGTGCGCATGCGTGAATATTCACACCTTTTCTAACATAACGAGCGTTTAATAAAAAAAAATGGAAAGGAGAGAATATTTTAATATGGCCATCTCAACTTTTTTACTGTAAGTCAGTGCTTCTCCTAGCCGTTCTGCCTGCCGGTAGGTTTTTAGTCTTTAGACGTAATTTAGTTATAGAATTCATGACTTAGATTTAAGTTTCGATTATTAAACTTACGAATAAATTGTCAACTATAATACCATATTTCCATTCATTATACACTTATATTGTCTACTGAAAAACAAAATCTTGATTTTTTAACTTTTCAACACTGGAGGCTCATTTTCGATATGATAAAGACCGCAACACCATTACTTTTTTCTTTTTTTTCTTTTGTAAACCAAAAAAATGCGAAATAAGATTAATATTGTTAAATGTCAATGAAATTAAACGTTATGACAATTTAAATCACTAAATAATAAAAAAATAATATTATAAAACGCAAGGAGATACACAATTAAAAAGTAAAGTTATACTTAACGATGATTCTACATTCTCTTGTAGTCTTCCAGCTTCGAGAGACTGGCCTGTCATGGTCAATTTTTTTTGTAGCTTTTACTCGGAGGGAGGGGGTGAAGACTTAGTTTACGGCTGGACATTGCTTTTTTAAACCAACCCCAAATCCTAAACCCTAAACCCTAGTTGTTTTTGTTTTTCACGCCGCTTCCGCAACGGACTTCAATCGAAGCTGGTGTTTTTTTGTTGTTTTTTTTTTTTGAAAAAAACAATGTCCAGACCGCAACTCCATGGATTTGTTAACTTTCCAAATTCCCGGAACTTACCGTATCTTCTTTAATTGTGCTATGGACTTACATTTAAACTTGCTTTTGTGGCTGGGTTGCATCCTAAACATTTTTGATACAACTTTTATCTTATATTATATATTTTTACTTCAAACCTTGTTGACTTTTTCTCATGGATGTTAATACTTCTAGTTTAAAAAATAAAATTTATTTTATTCTTAACACAAAATACGCATTTTTATAAAAATGTTTAAAAGACATTCCGGCCCAGAACGAGAGCGTTGTTTGTGCCTCTCGTGCCGAACGATTAACTATTCCCTCTTTCTTTCATAAATATAGTTGCTCTTGAGGATGGCCGCTTTATTTAAAAAGGTCGAAACAGATATCTGTCAGCATACTAATATTATGATTTATCGTTTTTTTCTATCTATTTTCTATCATATTTATTAACAAACCGGTCAAATACGAACGAAATCGTTGCATAAACTATCCATATTTGTTTGTTCTTGGATTTGGGGGAACAAAACTGAAATAAGGAACTATTTTAATTATTCTTACTATCAAATTTTAGATACCTTTTCTTCATAAAAATCAATTTGTTTATAAAGAATCTTCATTCATTTTTTTAAGGCCGGGTTTTAGAGCTCAGTCAGTAGAGCGTTTGGCTAGAAACCACAAGGTTCCTAGTTCGATACCGGCCCTCGCCAACTCAGCGTATGAGTAGCATAGGGAACTGTGCGGTAAAGTAAGGAGCTGATGGCAGGTGTGGCGCTCCACCTCAGACGCAAAACAATCTCCTTGGTCTAGCGCTATTGAAAAGGGGATAGACTCCCTCGCTGACTGGCTCATACCGACTTTAGGCCGTCCCGACGACTTTACGACTTTTACTTTTATTGGCATAAAGATTATCATTCAAAGAAATGGAATAGGTGATCCAAGTTCAAACCCAAGAGAAGGCTGTTGGTATTTACCTACGTGGTAATGCCCTCCATCTCTTCTGTATTTCAGAATACATTTGAAAAATAATCTATCATGACGATTATAAAAAAAAATGTGTCCGGTAAATTAATCGCAGTAAATTCATCGTCCGTAAATGCATTAATTTTATGGCTTTTTACCACTGATTGTTTCAGTAAAATATATATATACACTACTTTAACATTTTTATAATCTATTTACATTAAACTTATACAAGTGCAGGTCTTGTAAATTTATCACGTGGAGTAATTCCCATTGCCACATCTACCAATTCAGTTTGTTTGTAGGACCATATGACCTTTAGGCACCCCTTTTTGATCTCGATTAAGAAAGGACATATTTTTCATTTACTCCGTCAGCATCCGGTTGTTTTAATAGACGATTTTTAGATTTTCTTTAGATTATAAAACTAAACCCTAACCCTAAACCCTAACCCTAACCCCTAACAAACAACCGGATATTGACAGTTTAAATAAAAAACATGTCCTTTCTTAATCGAGATCAAAAAGGGGTGCCTAAAGGTAATATGGTCCTGTTTGTCAAATAAATTTCAACACACCATAAACATTGATCTAATTGTTTATAATTGGAATTTCCTCAAAAGTATTAAAAAAATGAGAAAAAAATTAAATGAGTGGACAGGAAACTCAGTTTGTATTGAATCAGAAACAAAATCTTTATTAACTAACATTAATAAGATTTATAAATTTATAAATAACTAGACAAAATGTGACCGGTTGGGTTACTCAGTGAGCTCTGGATAAATAATTGGGATTAGGGGAAAGTGAGTTTTCAAAGCGAATTCAATTTTTTTAAATAAATATGGTCGGAGATTTTTTTTTTAATTAAAATCATTTTGTAAGATCTCTAAGAAAGGGAACGTTTGACCTAATCTAAGCTACGAGCTAGCTGCTTTTGAAACTTAACATACAAATATATTTCAAACTCTCCAAATCCTTCTGCATTCATTTCAAAATATAACACCAATTAGTACTGTATTTGTTTCGTAAACATATACAGAAGTGTGGCTCGAGTCTGAGCATATAGCTCGAATTTTGTGTTTGGTGGGAGGAACGGGTAACAACAATGGTCTTGTTTGCTGGTCTTATTCTTTCTTAACTAGTTCCATTCGCCCGACCGATCCATGCGGATAAATACATTCTTCACCTTTGAAAACTCGCTTCCACCAAAATACCCCAGGCACTCTATGCCGGTCCGTAGAGTACTACACGAGCGACACGATTCAGTTCCAGACTGTATTGTCGGACGTAACTTCACTTTCCTTCTGTAAATTCTACTTTCTTTGTTCAATACACTTGTATCAACTTTCACCAGTCGTTTGTCTTTATTTGTGACCCTTAACAAAAACCACAACAATAAGTTTCAACACTGCCACCTTGTTCACCAAAGAGAAGGGCATCTATTGAATGCAAGTCCTCACCACTTACTGAAACAAACCTAATGTTACATAATCTATGCGGTTGCATAAGATTATTGTCAATCCCCTGTAATTCTGAGGGGATGACCCTTTTCATACCATGGCCGGGACCTTCCATGGAAAATTACAGAAGCCCGCCAAAATACGTGAAGTCACGTGGGACCTATTCGTTCCCCAGTTTGCAGTTGGACGTCAGGCAGTGAAGATGTACTGCCTGAACTGTGACTCCCTCTGCATACGCGCGCTATGTTAGTTAACAGATGTCTGGTTGGGGATTTAACAATGAAATAAGATCAAAAGTAAATCGAAGTCTTGTGTTTATTACCTAAAAACTAACATTGACACAGGGCTTCTGATAAGGAGAAATCCCTAACAGAAAACCAGACCCGAAGTCCCCAAGAATGTCCAGACCTTAGAAGATTCCAGACCAAGTCAAGATGATAGAAGAAATACCAAAGACGATCAGAATACTAAAGACGGCCAAGAAATAGAATTTAAAAAAAGACGTATGCAACATTACAATTATTTAGTGCCAGTGAAGAAGGCGCTATGCAACACTAACATACGTGACACTCTCTTCTACCGAGCCAATACTTGACAAATTGACAAATAAGAAGCAATCTCACTGTTCCCATTCACTGTACACTGGAGGTTAGTTCATATTGATGACAGATTTCTGTATTAAATAAAGCTAATATTAACATGCCTACATGATTATTTTTTATTTGAAGTTTGACAAATTCTTTTATTGGCGGACCTGAATTTTTGTTTTTAATTAGTTTTCCTTCTTTCAATGGATTATTACCGATTGCACACCAATCTATCAGACTGTGAAAAAAAATTCAAAAAAGTTATTTATTGTTCGAGTTTTCAGGGGTGCTCAGTTCCCCGTATAAGTTTATAATAAATCATTCCCCCATATCGGAACCGCTCGAAAGGAAACTGGCGCAAAGGTGTGAAAGTTAGGGTGGCCCAGAAAAAACAGAACCCAAATTATTTATTATCGAGCGGTTCCGATATGGGGGGTCGATTTACTATAAACTTATACGGGGAAATGAGCACCCCTAAAAACTAGAAAAATAAAGAACTTTTTAGAATATTTTTTTACAATCTGATAGATTGATGTGTAAACGATAATAATCCATTGAAGAAAAAGAAAAGAAATTACAAAGAAAAAATTATATTCAGCGGTTCCGATATGGGGGATCGGTTTACAATAAACTTATACGGGGAAATGAGCACCCCTGAAAACTCGAAAAATAAATAACTTAAATTTTTTTTTTTTTACAATCGGATAGATTGGTTACACACCAATCTATCCCATAATCGATAATAATCCGTTGAAAAAAAAAATTAAAAACGAAAATTTTAGATGATGTGGGTGGGGGTCTGAAAGTTCAGGTCCGCCCTTTTATTTTATACATGGGTCCGTGCATCGATCCATAAAATGTCAACCAGTCCACAACTTCCAAAAGTTTGAGATGCACTGCTGTAAGTGACGTTAGACGAGGCGACTGTCACCTGCTTCTCACGGTATCCCTTCCTCATAGTATGCACACATACACGCACACACATATATACATATATGCACGCACAGGCACATGCACACACGCATATATAGACACGCACATACACCACACGCTGACGCATATTCTTACGCGCGCGCACACACACACACACACACACACATATATATATATATAATATATATAATATAATATATATAAATTTGATTTGATATATTATATTTGGTTATTTTTCTCCCTGGGTTGGAGGTATTGATGCACATTACGCATCATTTAAAAGCTTGGACCCTTCTTCATTCATATACGTGATGACAGATAGAATGGATGACTGGAACCACCTGAATCATGGAATAGAATAACGTTATAATGATGATCTGCGCCGGCTATCAAAATAAGGAGATTATGGTTGCTGCCCAATGCTCCCTGAACACTGTAAAAAACAATCAGCATGAACTGCATCCGTCAGTTATAATAAGCTGTTTACAATCCTTGAGAAATACCGAAAAACTTGGAAAAATATTTAACCCATTATTTACCAGAACTATGAGAATAGTGGATATTAGTTTATATCACCACTAGTACATATAATGCATTAGTCTATTCATGAATACACTAACACTAAACACTCCGCCCCAAAAACCAAGGCCGACGGAAATACCCGGGCATTGTCAAGATTGCTCCCCTGTAATCAGCCTGCCGAAAGGAACTAATTTCTCCTCAAAGGCCAATACGTGCGCAAAAGGAGAGGGGGAGGAAGGGAAGATATAGAATACTAAGTCCAATTACCGTCGAATTGGCAAGACAAGACGGCAACAGTCGTAATTCAATACGATTCTGAAATGCCGTAAAGACCACTGAAAAGTGGTAGGATTTATGTAGCCTCAGAGGGCCCTACAAACCAAGCAGCAATCAGGACTCAGGGAATGGACTCACCCAAATGCATGGGTGGGCTGTTCTGAATTCCCATAAATACCAGTTGTCCTGACACTGGGCAGTTGGGCGTGGCCAGTCACATTGCTCAACCAATTGGTTGACTGTCTAACTGACTTACTCACATACTAGGTACATATAATGCATTTATTCTATTCATGAATACACTAAACACTAAACATTCGACAGAAAAGGTAAACTACTAACTCGCTCATGAACAATCCACATATGATGTTAAATAGACACTACATGTACTAACATTAATACATAATTATGGGTCGCAAACAGGTAAACTCTACCCAATTCACCAAAAGAGCAACCATTGCTCGGTAAGAAAAAGTGTAATGTAAAGGTTTATCAGTAGTATTATTTGCGTTATTCGGATATTGTCCCATCTTTCATTGTTATTTGTACAACGTTCGGCCGATATACCCTCGGCCTTCTTCAGTATTTCTTGTCGGATTCGAGAACCTTCCGGACTCGGAAACCTTCTTTTCGAACTCGGGAACTTCTTGTCGTATTCGGGAGCCATCACGAAACTTTGAACCTAACCCTTATTTATTCCACGGGGGTATCCTGTTCTCATTCCGCTAACCATGGGTAGGAGTTATGTTAATTAATTATTTTTCTAGCTGCTTTCACTCAGGATTGAACTCGGTAACAGAGATAACTGCACTTAGAACTGTTTTAACCTAACTGCCTAATCCACTCGGCCATGTGTCCAATTGTCCGAATAACACAGATAATACTAAATCTTCAAGCTCATCTTCAAACATTCAGAGAAATAAAGGCTTTTCCAACTTATGTTTGAAAGGTCTTTATCCCCGCCATGTGGCAGTGGGATTTATCTCTTTGGAAAGAGATAAGAATTGGGATCATACGGTAATCCTTGTAATATACATACGGTAATACTGTTCTCGTAATTCCTACTATAAAATAAACTAAACCCTCATTCTATGTCCGTGTTTTTGCAATAATGTTTTTAAATATGTTTGCAATAAATGTTTTTAAATAAAGAAAATATATTCAGTATTGTTAATACGGGTGCACGAAAAATTAACATTATTTGCAAAAACACGGACATAAAATGAGGGTTCAGTTTATTTATGGTAGGAATTTACGAGGAACAAGTTAAGGATTACCGATCATACCGCTAGAGTCATATCAAAAAATTCGGTAATTCGGTAATTTCACCTTTAGTTGCTAAAATTCCTAGCAAATAAGGCAATTAGAGTAACCTTCCTTGACTTTTACTTGAACTAAGCCGGTAGCTATTTTGAAAGTCTCCGTGCAAAATAAAACATCTTAGAAACTTTTCGAAAACAATACAACTGCATGCTTTAACACAAAAATATCATAAAATGTGTTCTTAAATAACAATTAGGTCCATTCAGATAATGCCCACGTACAATTTTATGCTAGGAATTTTAAATACTAAAGGAAAAATTACTTTGTTTCTCACGTGACTAACGGTTATGAGACGAAAGAAGTGATGTTCAAGAGATAAAAAAGACATCTCTTCAAAACCAACACACCTTGTTCCCCCTTACATGGTATATCAACCAGTTTTGTAGTTATTACTTTGTGCGCATTATTGTTCGACGTCTTGTTTGATCAACAACTAAACTATTCGAAATATATCCCAGGCATGTGGTCAGTGCTATACACAGGAACACCTGGAAGACCGGAAGATACAGCGGCCGAAACGTTGGGATTTACATAACCCCCCCCCCCAAAACAATAAAAGGGGAGGGGAAACACATTTTTCTGAAGAATTTAAATCATATTACATGTGCATGTTATTTTTCGCCGCATATTTTCGAACTGAATAAACGTTAACTTTTATTGCTTTAGCAGGCACGCTTGAAATATAGTATTAGATTGACATAACTAAGGAATTCACAAAAAGTTACTTACTGTCTCTAAGGGCGGGTTGCCTCAGTCGGTAGAGCGTTCGTTAGACCACAAGGTTCCTAGTTCGATACGGTCCTCGCCAATCAGCGTATGAGTAGCACGGGGATCTGTCGTTAAAGTAAGGAGCTTGGTAGTGTGGCGCTCCCACCCAGATGCCAAAAACAATCTCCTTGGTCTGCGCTTGTAAAAGGGGATAGATTCCCTCGTGACTGGCTGATTACCGATTTTAGGCCGCCCCGAGAACATTAATAATACTTACTTACTTCTAAGCTGAAGTACCCCAAATTTATCTAAATATATTGATTTGAATGAGATTGAGTATCATTTCACCGTGACTACGGTCACGAGATGTTCTCAAGAATCAAAGAAGACACCCCCCGCCAAAAAAAAAAGAAAACCAAGATAAAAAACTCCTTGTTACCCAACATGCTTATGAAAAATGTCGGTTTTCTTTTTGAAACTCTTCGTTCTGTTTCTTGTTCAAAATAAAAAACGCCATTTTTGACAAGACAGTCAGAATTGCGGGCAAGCATCTAAAACGAGGTAAGCAATGACGAAAATGATGAAACTCATGAATAAAAACAATAACCATTAACATTTCCAGTTGAACGTCATTATTATTAAATCTTAATCAGTTACCCTTATTTTCCAAAACGGGAGCAACAATCTATTATATTAAAACTCGTGTTCTTTAAAGTACAACTGTTATCATCTTGCAACCCCTCTGCTTAAAAATGAGACATCCAAATCGTCCAAGATAAAAATGCAAAAAAAAAAATGATTATCTGGTTTTTGCTTACCGTCCGATCCTTATTTCTTAGGAGTGTCGTTACTCAGCTAAATAATAGCCAATCTTTTTAATTTAAGAAAGAATGAAAGGAAAAGGACATGACTCTCTCTTGTGGTGT
>CM042144.1:113967443-114001427 GCA_023376005.1 Doryteuthis pealeii
GCAGTCCTCACCACTTACTGAAACAAACCTAATTTGGGTTTTTACAAAAAAAACCATTAAATTTCCTTATGCGGGTCTGCATAAAATTATTGTCAATCCCTGTAATTCTGAGGGATACCCTTTTCATACATGGCCGAACTTCCATGGAAAATTACAGAAGCCTGCCAAAATACGTGAAGTCACGTGGGACCTATTCGTCCCAGTTTGCAGTTGGACGTCAGGCAGTGAAGATGTACTCGCTGAACTGTGACTCCTCTGCATACGCGCGCTATGTTAGTTAACAGATGTCTGGTTGGGGATTTAACAATGAAATAAGATCAAAAGTAAATCGAAGTCTTGTGTTTATTACCTAAAAACTAACATTGACACAGGGCTTCTGATAAGGAGAATCCCTAACAGAAAACAGAACACCGAAGTCCCCAAGAATGCCAGACCTTTAGAAGATTCCAGACCAAGTCAAGATGATAGAAAGAAAAATACCAAGACGATCAGAATAACTAAAGACGGCCAAGAAATAGAATTTAAAAAAAAGACGTATGCAACATTAACAATTATTTAGTGCAGTGAAGAAGGCGCTATGCAACAACAAGTTAACATACGTGACACTCTATCTTCTACGAGCCAATACGTTGAAAATTGACCAATAAAACAATCTCACTGGGTCCATTCACTGTACACTGGAGGTTAGTTCATATTGATGACAGATTTCTGTATTAAATAAAGCTAATTTATACATGCCTACATGATTATTTTTTATTTGAAGTTTGACAAATTCTTTTTATTGGCGGACTGAATTTTTGTTTTAATTAGTTTTCCTTCTTTCAATGGATTATTACCATTGCACACCCAATCATCAGACTGTGAAAAAAATTCAAAAAAGTTATTTATTGTTCGAGTTTTCAGGGTGTCTCAGTTCCCGTATAAGTTTATAATAAATCATTCCCCCATATCGGAACCGCTCGAAAGGAAACTGGCGCAAAGGTGTGAAAGTTTAGTGGCCAGAAAAACACAGCACAATTATTTATTATCGAGCGGTTCCGATATGGGGGGTCGATTTAACTATAAACTTATACGGGGAAATGAGCACCCCTAAAAACTAGAAAAATAAAGAACTTTAGAATATTTTTTACAATCTGATAGATTGATGTGTAAACGATATAATAATCCAATTGAAGAAAAAGAAAAGAAATTACAAAGAAAAAATTATATTCAGCGGTTCCGATATGGGAATCGTTTACAATAAACTTATACGGGGAAATGAGCACCCCTGAAAACTCGAAAAATAATAACTTAAATTTTTTTTTTTTTACAATCGGATAGATTGGTTACACACCAATCTATCCCATAATCGATAATAATCCGTTGAAAAAAAAATTAAAAACGAAAATTTTAGATGATGTGGGTGGGGGTCTGAAAGTTCAGGTCCGCCTTTTATTTTATACATGGGTCCGTGCATCGATCCATAAAATGTCAACCAGTCACAACTTCCAAAAGTTTGAGATGCTGCTGTAAGTGACGTTTAGACGAGGCGACTGTCACCTGCTTCTCACGGTATCCCTTCCTCATAGTATGCACACATACACGCACACACATATATACATATATGCACGCACAGGCACATGCACACACGCATTAATATAGACACGCACATACACCACACGCTGACGCAATATTCTTACGCGCGCGCACACACAACACACACACACACATATAATATATATATATATATATATATTATATATATATTAATAAATATTATAAATTTGAATATAATATTATTATTTTTCTCCCTGGGTTGGAGGTATTGATGCACATTACGCATCATTTAAAAGCTTGGACCCTTCTTCATTCATATACGTGATGACAGATAGAATGGATGACTGGGAACCCACCTGAATCATGGAATAGAATAACGTATAATGATGATCTGCGCCGGCTATCAAAATAAGGAGATTATGGTTGCTGCCCAATGCTCCCTGAACACTGTAAAAACAATCAGGCATGAACTGCATCCGGTCAGTTATAATAAGCTGTTTACAATCCTTGAGAAAAATACCGAAAAACTTGGAAAATATTTAACCCATTTATTTACCAGAACTATGAGAATAGTGGATATTAGTTTATAATCACCACTAGGTACATATAATGCATTAGTCTATTCATGAATACACTAACACTAAACACTCCGCCCCAAAAACCAAGGCCGACGAAAATACCCCGGGCATTGTCAAGATTGCTCCCCTGTAATCAGCCTGGCCGAAAGGAACTAATTTCTCCTCAAAGGCCAATACGCTTGCGCAAAAGGAGAGGGGGGAGGAAGGGAAGATATAGAATACTAAGTCCAATTACCGTCGAATTGGCAAGACAAGACGGCAAACAGTCGTAATTCAATACGATTCTGAAATGCCGTAAAGACCACTGAAAAGTGGTAGGATTTATGTAGCCTCAGAGGGCCCTACAAACCAAGCAGCCAATCAGGACTCAGGGAATGGACTCACCCAAATGCATGGGTGGGCTGTTCTGAATTCCCATAAATACCAGTTGTCCTGACACTGGGGCAGTTGGGCGTGGCCAGTCACATTGCTCAAACCAATTGTTGACTGTCTAACTGACTTACTTCAATACTAGGTACATATAATGCATTAGTCTATTCATGAATACACTAACACTAAACATTCGACAGGAAAAGGTAAACTACTAACTCGCATGAACAATCCACATATGATTGTTAAATAGACACTACATGTACTAACATAATAACATAATATATGTGTCGCAAACAGGTAAACTCTACCCAATTCACCAAAGAGCAACCATTGCTCGGTAAGAAAAAGTGTAATGTAAAGGTTTATCAGTATTATTTGCGTTATTCGGACTATTGTCCCCATCTTCATTGTTATTTGTACAACGTTTCGGCCGATATACCCTCCGGCCTTCTTCAGGTATTTCTTGTCGGATTCGAGAACCTTCTCGGACTCGGAAACCTTCTTTTCGAACTCGGGAACTTTCTTGTCGTATTCGGGAGCCATCACGGAACTTTGAACCTAACCCTTTATTTATTCCACGGGGTATCCTGTTCTCATTCCGCTAACCATAGCTGGGGTAGGAGTTATGTTAATTAATTATTTTTCTAGCTGCTTTCACTCAGGATTGAACTCGGGTAACAGAGATAACTGTCACTTAGAACTGTTTTAACCTAACTGCCTAATCCACTCGGCCATGTGTCCAATTGTCCGAATAACACAGATAATACTAATCTTCAAGCCTCATCTCAAACATTCAGAGAAATAAAGGTTTTTCCAACTTATGTTTGAAAGGTCTTTATCCCCGCCATGTGGCAGTGGGATTTATCTCTTTGGAAAGAGATAAGAATTGGTGATCATACGGTAATCCTTGTAATATACATACGGTAATACTTGTTCCTCGTAAATTCCTACTATAAAATAAACTAAACCCTCATTCTATGTCCGTGTTTTTGCAATAAATGTTTTAAATATGTTTGCAATAAATGTTTTTAAATAAAGAAAATATATTCAGTATTGTAAAATAACGGGTGCACGAAAAATAAAACATTTATTGCAAAAACACGGACATAAAATGAGGGTTCAGTTTATTTTATGGTAGGAATTTACGAGGAACAAGTTAAGGATTACCGATCATACCGCTAGAGTCATAACAAAAAATTCGGTAATTCGGTAATTTTCACCTTTAGTTGCTAAAATTCCTAGCAAATAAGGCAATTAGAGTAACCTTTCCTTGACTTTTACTTTGAACTAAAGCCGGTAGCTATTTTGAAAGTCTCCGTGCAAAAAAAAAAAATCTTAGAAACTTTTTCGAAAAAACATACAACTGCATGCTTTAACACAAAAATATCATAAAATGTGTTCTTAATAACAATTAGGTCCATTCAGATAATGCCCCACGTACAATTTTATGCTAGGAAATTTTAACTACTAAAGGTGAAAATTACCTTTGTTTCTCACGTGACTAACGGTTATGAGACGAAAGAAGTGATGTCTCAAGAGATAAAAAAAGACATCTCTTCAAAACCAACACACCTTGTTCCCCCTACATTGTGTATATCAACCAGTTTTGTAGTTATTACTTTGTGCGCATTATTGTTCGACGTCTTGTTTGATCAACAACTAAACTATTCGAAATGATATCCCAGGCTGGGTCAGTGCTATACACAGGGAACACCTGAGGAAGACCGGAAGATACAGCGGCCGAAACGTTGGGATTTTACATACCACAATAAAGATGAGGACAACAATCTGAAGAATTAAAATCATATACATTGTGCATGTTATTTTTCGCCGCATTATTTTCGAACTGAATAAACGTTAAACTTTTTATTGCTTTAGCAGCACGCTTGAAATATAGTATTAGATTGAACATAACTAAGAATTCACAAAAGTTACTTACTTGGTCTCTAAAGGGCCGGGTTAGCTCAGTCGGTAGAGCGTTCGTTTAGAAACCACAAGGTTCCTAGTTCGATACCGGTCCTCGCCAACTCAGCGTATGAGTAGCACGGGGATCTGTGCGGTAAAGTAAGGAGCTGATGGTAGGTGTGGCGCTCCACCTCAGATGCCAAAAAACAATCTCCTTGGTCTAGCGCTTGTGAAAAGGGGATAGATTCCCTCGCTGACTGGCTGATACCGATTTTAGGCCGCCCCGACGACATTAATTACTTACTTACTTCTAAAGCTGAAAGTACCCCAAGATTTATCTAAATATATTTTGATTTGAATGAGATTGAGTATCATTTCACACGTGACTGACGGTCACGAGATGTCTCAAGAGATCAAAGAAGACACCCCCCGCCAAAAAAAGAAAACCAGATAAAATAACTCCTTGTTACCCAACATGCTTATGAAAACAAATGTCGGTTTTCTTTTTGAAACTCTCGTTCTGTTTCTTGTTCAAAATAAAAACCGCCATTTTTGGACAAGACAGTCAGAATTGCGGGCAAGCATCTAAAACCGAGGGTAAGAGCAATGTACGTAAAATGATGAAACTCAATGAATAAAACAATAACCATTAAATTTCCAGTTGAACGTCATTATCTATTAAATCTTAATCAGTCTACTCCATTATTTCCAAAACGGGAGCAACAATCTATATATTAATACTCGTGTTCTTTAATAGTACAACTGTTATCATCTTGCAACACCCTCTGCTTAAAAATGAGACCATCCAAATCGTCCAAGATAAAATGCAAAAAAAAATGATTATCTGGTATTTGCTTATCCGCCGAATCCTTATTTCTTAGGAGTGTCGTTACCTCAGCTAAATAATAGACCAATCTGTTTTAATTATAAAGAAAGAAATGGAAGAAAAAGGACATGCTATATAGAAAAAATATAATAAGAAAGAAAGAAAGAAAGAGAGTAGGGAAAAGATAGAGAAGGGTTGAGAGTGCGCGGAAGCGATTGCGCTATTCGTTTTCAATCCAACATAATGAAAAGATAAAAAGAAGGAAAGAAAGAAAAAAAATGAGACAGAGAAAGTTAAATCAAGATTATATTATCTCTTACACATTGAACTATTTAGCAATAGCTCTTAAGTAAACATTTCAAACGTTCTAATATGTTAATTATCATACTGTGGTATAACCACAGGTCCTGCTAGTAACTATTATGTTACAACAGGAACTCAAGGAGTTGACGGAACTAAAGTTTCATCTTACCAAATTTATACACACATATATATATATATATATATATATATATTATATATATCTTATTATAATGGAGATTGTGTGTTTTTCTGTCTGTAACCGAAACTACATTACTACTCAAGTCACAATTCCCTTCGTTATTTACATCACATTCTCCATGATTTTATTTATGTTTCAAACTCAATTATTAATAAAATTGCTTCACATTTTTATTAATGTTGTCCATGTCTACATAGTATTTACCGCGTACCCCACTTGTACGGGTCAGGCACAAAGTCCCTATTAACGTGGACCACCCACAAGCCGAAGCTCATGGAGTGCAGGTGAAAAATTGCGTCGATCCCGTCGGCATTCCCCCTCAAGGGGGCGCCTCAGGCGCTGGGCAATAAACCCAGCCCTCCCTTTAAATCAAGGGGGCAGGTGTTGCCTGGGGGGGTGGCCCCCTGGGATCGACGCTATTAACTTGTAAAGATCCAGGGCCGAAGCCACTGGACCCCGGTGTTGACCAGGTCTACATAGTATTTACGCGTACCCCACTTGTACGGGTCAGGCACAAAGTCCCTATTAACGTGGGACCACCACGAGCCGAAGCTCATGGAGTGGCAGGTGAAAAATTGCGTCGATCCGTCGGCATTCCCCCTCAAGGGGGGCGCCTCAGGCACTGGGCAATAAACCCAGCCCTGCCACTTTAAATCAAGGGGGCAGGTGTTGCCTGGGGGGATAGCCCCCTGGGATCGACGCTATTAACTCGTAAAGATCCAGGGCCGAAGCCACTGGACCCCCGGTGTTGACCAGGTCTACATACTGTATTTACCGCGTACCCCACTTGTACGGGTCAAGCACAAAGTCCCTATTAACGTGGGACCACCCACAAGCCGAAGCTCATGGAGTGGCAGGTGAAAAAATTGCGTCGATCCTGTCGGCATTCCCCCTCAAGGGGGGCGCCTCAGGCACTGGGCAATAAACCCAGCCCTGCCCCTTTAAATCAGGTGTTGCCTGGGGGGATGGCCCCCTGGGATCGACGCTATTAACTCGTAAAAAGGTCCAGGGCCGAAGCCACTGGACCCCCGGCGTGGGCCGGAGCTACATACTAATAACATGCAATTGTATTTATATATACAAACAATAGCGGTTTACAGTGTGAATGGGAAGGCTAATTTGCATTTTGATATTAAAAATGTGATTTTATTAAATATGTGTTTAGTATTATTGATTTCTAAGTGTTTGGTTTTATTTTAATGAATATAAGCAAAAATCTCTTCAATGAATCTTAAATGAAATCCATTAACAAGAAAAAATAACTGTCATTTTATTCTTTATTTCCTAATTTAACTAAATAGTTAAATAAGTAAAATTCAGCAATGAAAGACGGAGTGATGGAAGAGTAAGTTTCATTTCTATTTTTCTATTATACCCCCACTCTGTTACATATCTTTTTATCTGCCTTCTTATTAGACTTTCTAATTTAATACGATATTTCATTACATTAAAACTTAAATACTTGCACCCGGAGGGTGCATATATTTGCTAGTAATAATAATAATAATATATATATATTATATATATATATAATGATTAGAGCACTACTAGTAGCCTTTATATGTTTACATAAGTAAAATTCCCTTTCTTAAATGTGTTGTTTAGATGGCCCGGACGTAGAAGATCTGATTGACGACAAATCGCTCAAATTTTAATCTTGGCCAGATGCTGCCTGCAAGTCTAGCCGCACTGATAAAAGGGCAAAACAGGCCTTTATGTGAAAGACTCGTGCTGGGTTCTCCGGTTCGATCTCTGTCGGAGGGAGATCGTAGGTATACACTGCTGATGAGACCTAATAAGGTTGAAACAGCTGTACCGTGTTCCACACGTCGCGCGCGTTATTCGTCGAGTTTGCTTGTCATGATTATTTTCAATAATTGTTGAATTTTATACGATATACGCATTCTAATTGCCTTCAAAAACATAAATAATAATATATATAATATATATATATATATATATATTTGTGTTGTGTGTGTGTGTGTGTGTGTGTGCCCAACCCGTTCGCCACGGATAGATGATAATACAAGTTTTAAAAGTATTTGGCATCGAGCGGAGATTGAAACTTGCAATTCAAAGAATGCTGCGGGTGATCATGAACAAGACGTGGAAACAGCACCCTACGAGAAAGCAGCTGTACGGCCACCTACCACATATCACCCAAACCATCCGAGTAAGACGGACAAGACACGCGGGACACTGCTGGAGAAGCAAGGACGAACTCATAAGCGACGTCCTCCTGTGGAAGCCAGCACATGGACGGGCCAGTGTGGGCCGACCAGCAAAAACGTACGTTGATCAGCTCTGTGCGGATGCAGGATGCTGCATAGAGGACCTCCCGAGATGAACGATAGGGACTGATGGAGAGAGATTGTCATGGATATCCACGCTGAAAGCGCGACATGATGATGATGATGATGATTGCTCATAAAATGTTTAGAGTGTTCATATTTACACTGCTAATTCACTTAAGTACTATAATATGGTCTTACTTTTTCAAATTACTCTGACGACAGACGATGGGCTTTTTTAATTTTTATTTTTAATCTATTTTTTATTGCTCGGCAGTGTGATTGCAGCACTTCTGTAACCCAACATGAAATTGCATATATATATATATATTTACCAACCCCTCCGCACGAGCAGGATGTGACACAAGGTCAATTTTTTAAGCGGAGTTTAACAGGTTTGAATTCAGAGTTTTCCTTTTCCTAGACCGGTTGCCTAACCAAGGTTAAAGACCCCTGCTGCCCTACTATTTATCCATAACTGGAGGGAGAGTAGAATTCATACCTTTCCCAAGGGTATTAGCGCTAAGTGAAAATGCAATTACCACATCCAGGAATCGAACTCGGGGTGACGAGTCCTTTTCCAATGACTTTAACCATTACACCACGCGCTTTCTGTACATGAAATTGCATATAAGTATATAAGGAGTATACTTACTTTTTGACTGCTAAATCTTTTTAGTTACAGGATTTCGCTGCTGTAGAGTTTGGTAACGACTAATACTTAATAATATCCGTTTTGATTGTACAGGGTGCAATAGAAGTACTTCCCAAATGTTAAACTGTCATTTGTGTGGTGCAAAGTGAAACTAGGCAAGGGGTAATGGTTTGGTTTGTTTTGTTTTACGGCATATCAACCTCATTGGGTCATTTAATGCCGATAAAGTTTTGAAATAAATTAATTCTTAATGTATACACACTTTTTTTTTATAAATACATTTTTTCTATCTAACTCATAGATGGGACCTTAACCGGTACTACCACTCCGGGTCAGAGTGGACCAGGGAGCATGGTGATTAAGGGGTGCTCCACATTCCACAAACCTCCAAAACTAGAACCTTACCATCAGATAGAGTTTACCGTCATTCCCATGACATGTAGACCCGCAGCCACCGTCTTCTAGCACTCATATGATAAAAAGGGTTGGGGCTTGCCATAAGGGAAATAGGGTTGGGACAATCATATAGGTGGTAGGGCTAAACATGACCGGCCGTCTAGATCGGAGGCGGCCTCTCTGACCTCCCGTCTAGCCTAAGTAAGTGTCTAAGTGGAGTGTTGCAGGTCATGGACTGCTAATCCACCAGACTCCGTTCTTAAGCATCACGGGTCGCCACCCACGGCCAAAAGGTAGCCCCATTTGGGGGAGTCTCCAAGTGGTAAGATGAGGTATCTACTGTTACATAATTGATAGGTTACCTATCAATTGTGTACGGTAGTGTAGTTAAATCATACTAATGGTTTCATTGAAAAAGTACAGGTAATTTGATTGACAGATTTTGACCAGCATTTTGACCTCGGCTCTGATATGCTAGAGCCGTGAGAAACTTAGTTTAGGAAAATCAGATTTGGCTGGATGACTGGACGAATCAGACATATGATGGCGTCTCTCGTTCAAAAAGCCATTTCTCACGCGTGTTTGATTTGATCTGGGTTTTTTAAAATAAAATATGAACACTAAGTAAAACAACAAAGTTTTGCGTTAATTAAGAACTAAGCAACTAATAACTCCCAGATTAGGTAGAAAAAAAAGAAAGCAACAAGCCCAAATCAGCAACCAAGATCAGAAACCTAGCCCAAGCTCAGATAGAAGTTACAGAATATGATATTAATATCAGGTTGTTCAAAATAAAATCGCCTATAGTTTAGAAATTCATATCTTAACTGCTTTACAAAACAATAATGTATTTTATTTCCCATTTATTTTTAACTAATATATTGTTGATTATTCAGTTAAATTAATATTTCATTGCATTAATTTTATATTAATAACAAATGAGAAAATATATTCGGTCATGAAATTCTCGTCATATTCATAGATGTATAAGGTTAAGTTAAGTTCGAGTAATGTGCTGATGCATTTGGACATAATGTTATTAGCAAACAATTGTTAGATATGGATGTGTATATTTGGTGTTTGAAAAGCTAGAAAACAAAACAGATTTTAAAATTTTGAAAACTGTGAAAATAGATCATCTTTAAACAACTGTATTAGAAATGAACGCAAACCTGAATTATCGGATTTCATATAAGTAGAGAAATAATTAAAAATAATCTGTAGATTAGAAAACATTTACAGCTAAGAAAAAACGGAAGATAAGTATATAAATATATGTCCACGGGTATACTATACAAGATACGTCTATATGCGTAGATACGTGTCTATATAAAATGAGTATGCAACAGCTACCATTGCCACTTGCCTAAGAGTATTTATACCACACAGGTGACTGTTTAAAATGTGGGGGTATTTTGTTGCACCCTGTATAATGTTCAACAAGAAATAATAAAATCGTGGTGGGTTTGGCTCAGTCGGTAAAGAACTCGCCTTGGTTTTTCTGGTTCGATACCGGCTCTCTCCAACTCAGCACGTGAGTAGCATCTGTGTGGTAAAGTGAGTAGCTGATGCTCCCCCTCAGACGCAACACCAATCTCCTTTGTCTAGCGCTAGTAGAAAAGGGATAGACTCCATCGCTATCTGCCTGATAACGACAGTAGTCCACCCCGCAAACTTTAAAAAAAATCATTGTTTTAAAAGAAAATTAACTTTTTCGTTTAAAAAATTGTTGCTGTCTTTTTGTTTGTTTTTTTTGTTTTTTTCTTGGGGGGGGGGGGGCCTTATTCTTATATTTATTCATTCTTTATTTAATAATTAATTTACTTATTTCTATCAAATTTGTTTTAATTGGTCTCAGCAATATAAGTGAAACATCCTGAAAAATAAAACCGCATTAATAATAATTAATAAGCAGATCAATTAATTTGGATTACTACATATTCATGTTTTTGGTTACGGAGTTTTGCTGGTGTGTCCGTGTGAAGGATTCCACAGGAAAAATTTTGCTCATGAGTTCATCGCCGCTTCTCTAGCAGTGGCCATCGTATCTTGTTAGACCCACTTGGTTGGTCTGTGAGATCGAATCTATTTTAACAAAATACATAAATTAATCCAGTGTTTATAGAATCATGGAATGTTTTTTTGTTTTTGTTTTGTTTTTGTTTTTCAATTTATATGCAGGTATAATAGGATCGATCAAAAAGTATCAAGACTGAATCGTTGATTTTTTTTTTTTTAAGAAGATATTTGCATAACGGACAAAGTTCTATAATAATATGAAAATTGCGAGACGTCTTTATAGGGTTGTCCAAAGTCTAGAAAACTAGATGAGACGGTGACAATTTTTTAATACTTTTTGATCGGCAATTTTTGCTGAAACACAGAATAGAAATACTATCCAGATATGAAGAAAAAGACACAGTATATAACAAAATTATAACGTTAACAGTTTCCTTGGGTCTGCATGTGATCCTGAACAAGACGTGGAAACAACACCCCTCGAGAAAACAGCTGTACGGCCACCTACTACATATCACCCAAACCATCCGAGTAAGAAGGACAAGACACGCAGGACACTGCTGGAGAAGTAAAGACGAACTCATTAGCGACGTCCTCCTGTGGAAGCCAGCACATGGGTACGCAAGTGTGGGCCGACCAGCAAAAAGTACATTGATCAGCTCTGCGCGGATACAGGATGCTGCATAGAGGACCTCCCGAGAATGATGAGCGATAGGGACGGATGGAGAGAGGTTGTCATGGATATCCGTGCTAACAGCGCGACATGATGATGATGATATAACAAAAGGGCATTCGGTGTCATGGCGCTTGAAAATCAAGATCCACCGGCCAAGTATGACAAAGAAAAGAAAAGAAAAAATATTGATAGGATTTAAGAAAGAGAAAATATTGAAAACGAAAGCAAAAATGGTGGAAGAAATAGGATTAAAAAAAAAAAAAAAAACGAATAAAAAAAATAATCGAAATAAATCTTTAAACACTCAAAACTTACATACTGAGAATTACTTATATATTGAACGTTTCCGTTTCTAATCATTTAGACGATGCCATCGTACTTTACCTGGCATTTTAAAAGTCTACAATTTGACAACACTGAAGTGGGACTAATTACAGAGCTTAACATTCCGTCGTGAGTTAACCTCATTTCCCACTGCCCCAAATTACTATTGACCCCACTTATTAAGAGTCATTCCTCTGCCTTGGTCCTTTAGAATTGTTATACTGCATTTAACATAAATATACACACATCAACACACATCACACGCACACACACACACACACACACACACACATATATATATATATATATTATAGTGTGTACAGGAATAGCCTACTCGAGTTTCACCATGAGGATCTTCAGGGTTAAATCCACTGAATTAATCAAGATATTGATTAATTACAGCTAATTGCAGGAGTTCTTGTTGTGATTATAATTACAACATGGACTCCTGCCGTTAGCTGTAATTAATCAATATCTTGATTAATTCAGTAGATTTAACCCTGAAGAGCCTCATGGTGAAACTCGAGTAGGTCATTTCTTTACATACTGTAATAATAAATCCGCTCTACTTACGTATTGAGCACTTTATATTTGTTATAACCAGACTTATCCAAATAATACTTGTACCAACCAAATATTGAGACCATTAAGTCGTTCCTCTTATATATATATATATATATATATATATTATTGGTTTTCTAAATCATCTCTCCCCCCTCTCTCTCTCTCTCTCTCTTTTATATATATATATATATATATATATATATATATATATATATATATGCCAACTCCTCCATACGAGTTTGATGAGATACAATGTCAATTTCTTAAGCGGAGTTTGACAGGTTTGAATTCAGAGTTTTTTTGTTCTAGATTGGTTGCCTGACAAGTTTAAATATCCCAATCTGCCCTACTATTTACCAATAGCTGGAGGGAGAATAGTTGGATTCATATCTTTCCTAAGGTATTAGTGCTCTTCAAGTATACATAACCTCGTCTAGTATTTAAACTCACTTTTGTTCAACTACAATTACACACACACCACACACACACATACACACACACACACACACACACACACACACATATATATATATATATAATATATATATATATATTATATAAACAAATTTTTTGTGATGAAACAAAGAAAATACAGTGCTCAATCACAAATTGTGAGAGCTAATATTTATTTAATTTGTTGAGTTTTTTTTAATAAATGCTTATTATAGACAGCTACCCAGGTTGTCTTGCTAAGTCGCAATCATCAGGCTGTCAAATTAGATATTATGGTGTTTATTTGAAGATCCTTTCTTAATGTTATATTCTGGACCGTAAATAACGTCGGTTCTTTTTGTGGACGCTTCGGATTCTTAAAAATTCAATTTTTTCAAAAGTCGCATTTTTTTATTATAAAAATGCCAACGATATATATATATATATATATATATTGATAAAACAGAGTGGTATATTTATAAGTAAATAATGCTGATTATGGTTGCTAGATAATTTATATCTAATTATAGTAGCTTGGAGATGAAGTCAATGGCACGTGATAACTAGCAGTATGTGTGTATGTATGTATACACCGTGTGTGTGTATGTGTGTTATAAGCGCGTTTTCCAGTAAGTTGCATCCTATTCCGTGCCATAGTTGAATTCTAGGAGAGGGAATGTCTGAATCAATACAACAAGAATAGCCCACCTGTATATATAAATAAATATATATATATATATAACAATAAAAATTTGCTGTCATTATCCAAGGTGTTTTGTCCTGATGATAAGCAGCTAATACGCTGCTTAGGAACCAATAGTAACAAACGCGTTCTCATTCTATTGTATCTCATATATATATATATATATATATATATATATATGGTCATCAGATTTTTGAGATAAGGGATAAACCTGAGTATATATCATGTGACTAGAACATTTCCCTCTAGACCCGTATTTTCAAGGATCAGTAACTTCTTCTTCTTCTTCTTCTTCTTCTTCTTCTTCTTCTTCTTCTTCTTCTTCTTCTTCTTCTTCTTTCTTCTTCTTCTTCTTCTTCTTCATCTTCTTCTTCTTCATCTTCTTCTTCTTCATCTTCTTCATGTTCTTCTTCTTCTTTCTTCTTCTTCTTCTTCTTCTCTCTTCTTCTTCTTCTTCTTCTTCTTCTTCTTCTTCTTCTTCTTCTTCTTTCTTCTTCATCTTCTTCTTCTTCTTCTTCTTCTTCTTCTTCTTTATCTTCTTCTTCTTCATCTTCTTCTTCTTCACTTCTTCTTCTTCTTCTTCTTCTTCTTCTTCTTCTTCTTCTTCTTCTTCTTCTTCTTCTTCTTCTTCTTCTTCTTCTTCTTCTTCTTCTTCTTCTTCTTCATCTTCTTCTTCTTCTTCTTCTTCTTCTTCTTCTTCTTCTTTCTTCTTCTTCTTCTTCTTCTTCATCTTCTTCTTCTTCTTCTTCTTCTCTTCATCTTCTTCATCTTCTCTTCTACTTCTTTTCTTCTTCTTCATCTTCTTCTTCTTCTTCTTCTTCTTCTTCACCCCGCCACCACATTATCTTAATTCATTTTCTTTTCTAAATATTCATAGTCAGTGTAATTTATCAACCCCCCCCCACCGATTGTGTGGAATACTTGTTGCTCAATAGTCTCGGAGTTTTTCGACAGAACACAATGATCCTACCGTGAAGTTTTAAAAAATCCGCAGAATACGTGCACAAGACTCTACAACAATTCTTTCGATAGAGAAATATTTGATACAATAAATGGATTAAGAAGACATAACGGCTGGATTTTACGGCATATCAACACTCATTGGGTTATTTTATGCCGAAGACGTTTTGTTTTATTCATTCTTGATGAATATTCAATTTTTTTTTCAAACTTAATTTTTTAAACACATTCTAACTCATTTTTCTATTTAACCCGTAGATGATACCCTAACAGGTACTACCACTCTGGTTTAGCTTCGACCTGGGAGTATTGGTGATGAAGTGGTACTCCACACTCCCCAGAGCTCCAGAATTTAAATTTTGCCATTTGATTCAGTTTAATGCATTTATGGAGAAAATTATTATCTTTCTCTTTTTAAAAACAATCCTCTTATTTATTGAATGACTCTTGTATATTACGACATGCACTGTAGCAGAGCATTACTAATGAGTTCGATTCTCACTAAGTACCCATAATTCTGGTTTTGTGTGAAAGTAACTTAAGTTCGTGTAAATGACTATACAATTTGTATTGGTTAGGTTTCGATTCTGAATTCGATTCTCACTGAGTGTCATAATATTCTGTATGGTAAGCATTCGTTTCTCACAGAGAATATCTACATCCTTATTTATTGAAGAAACCTCGTAATTTTACTTAATCTCTGAGGGTTGTCGTAGAATTGTTGGCTTCGGCCACAAAAGCGCATACATTAGAAATAAATAACTGGAGACAGATGCTTCCCTCATTCTACTCAGAGTCTTTCCAGCTTAATTAAGAGGTTGTTTCCGGAGAGAACTCCGCCCCCCCCTCCACCCTTGCATCGCATCACTTCTAGAACAAAAATTAATTCCACTCACATTAATCATTATTATATTATGGCTATAATATCAGTCTGTTTCGCGATTTATGAACCTGTCTGGTTCTCGCGAAGGTATGGACAAGGTTATATGGAAGACTTAAACTGGTTGCCTAACCAAGACTAAAGAACCAGCCTGTCAGCCTGTCCAACAAGACTAAAGAACCCAGCCTGTCCAACAAGACTAAAGAACCCAGCCTGTCCAACAAGACTAAGGAACCCAGCCAGTCCAACAAGACTAAAGAACCCAGTCTGTCCAACTAAAGAACCCAGCCTCTCATTCTACTTACCCATTATTCTACACTGTTTCGTTTTTTCACTTTCCTCTTCAACTTCAAACATCGAAAATTTTACCTTCGAATCATGTCATGTGTTCACTAGCAGCAGCGGCAGCATCAGCAACAGGATATGATTGGTTGCTATCTGATTTACATCCAGAAATGAGAGAAATTAATACTAAGTTGTGCTGGACGGATTATATACGGCCAGCACAACTTAGAAATAGTTCACATTGCTGGAGTGTGGAGGAGAGACGAAGTCATACCTTTCCTAATAGTATTAGCGTGAAGGAAAAAGTAAACAGCATCCCCAGCAGAGGGGTAAGGCCCCCTCATCCCCGAAACGTACTAGTTGATTCCACCAATACTGACGGGGTTTATAAAGCATTATTGTTTACAGAAGATTTTGTGTCTCGGTTGTTTGGTTCGTTAGTTTGAATTCAAAGTTTTCCTTCTCCTAGACTGGTTGTCTAACTGAGGCTACAGAACCTAGTCTACTACTTGCCTATAACTAGAAGAACAAGTAGATGGATTCATGCCTTTCCCAGGTTAGCGCAACCTTGAATCTTACACTATAAACTGTATCAAAAATTGTGGATGGTCCAACACAAACGATCACCACTGCAAACAAATTACTGTGTAGGTTGTTCGTTGGATGAACACACATGCGTCGAAATCGCCGAGAGTCCACTATTTAGACCATTCAAATATATACTCCCTCCAGGTGCAAGTATTCAAGTTTTAATGTAATTAAATATTATATTAAATTAGAAAGACTAATGAAACTAAATAAGAATGAAGATAAAAAGATTTGAAACAGAGGGGGGTATAATCGAAAAGTTGAACAACTGAAACTTACTCTTCCATCAATTCCGTCTTTCATTGCTAAATTTTCCTAATTTAACTATTTAATTAGATTAGGAAGTAACGAATAGAATTACAGTTATTTCTTCTTGTTAATCCATTTCTTTTTAGATTTATGGAAGAGATATTTGCTCATATTCATTATGATAAACCAAACAATTAGAAATCAATAATACTAAACACATATTTGTTAAAATCAAATTTTTAATATCAATATGCAAATTAACCTTCCCGTTAACAC
Organism: Doryteuthis pealeii; assembly: GCA_023376005.1. Taxonomy (NCBI): domain Eukaryota; kingdom Metazoa; phylum Mollusca; class Cephalopoda; order Myopsida; family Loliginidae; genus Doryteuthis; species Doryteuthis pealeii. Next base: position 113,984,461 of record CM042144.1, read on the forward strand.
TGTAAAACACTATTTTGTTTTATATATAAATACAATTGCATCATACAGGGTTTGTTGAAAAAAAATACCACCTAAAACTCAAACAGAATCGTCCAATATTTGAACTCGCGTCGCTGATTCTGTAACGTTGCTGGTACCATTTAAGAAGATATACATTAATTCTTATGTACTTCTTGTTGTTCTACTTATCAGATGATCTGGGTATATTGTTGGGTTGGCATACTCTCTGTTAATTTTCTGGAACCACTTGCTTCTTGGGATGTCTTCTTGTCTTGCATCATTGCCTAGTTTTTAATTAACGAACGCAAGAATTGATTTTTTTTTTTTTAAGATGTGATCTCACTGACAAGATGAATGAGACGGGCGTGAGGGAAAAGCTGTTTTTGGGCAAAGATAATAGGAGAGAGGGGAGAGAGAGAGATAATAGCAAAGAGAGAGAGAGAGAGAGAGAGAGAGAGAGAGAGAGAGAAATAAAGAAAATTAAAAAGTGGGAAGGGAAGTTGGGAAGTAGTAAGAGGATATTGAAACAAAAAGTGGATAGAACGAAAACGAGGTAGAGAAAGAGGAAATGAGAAATATAGAAGGGACGGGGTAAAAGTTGGGGTTGTTGAGAGAGAGAGAGAGAGAGAGAGAGAGAGAGGAGATACCAAGGAGTGATATTTGTTCGTACAGAGAGAGAGAGAGAGAGAGAGAGAGATTTTTAAAAGTAGGAAGAAGGTTGGAAGCATTAAAGGAAAAGCAGGAAAAAGTGGATTAGAAGTAGGAGGTAAGGAATGAAGAAGGGGAGGAGATAATATATATTATAGGAGTATATTGTCCAGTCCGAAGTTAGCCATCGATAGATGGCCCTGGAAGACCGACTGTATCTTGCTTTCTGTCTCCTTCAGATAACCAGCGAATTCTCTCCGTCCATCTCCTTCGAAAACCCTGCTAGACTCCCAACTTTCTCACTATCTCTTTCATTCTCACTCTCTTTCTCGCCTTGTTCTGTCCAATCAGGACTGTTTTGAGTCAAATCTAATTCATCTTTTCGTAGAGATATCGTTAATAAAAAAGATTTATTCTATGTATTAATGATTTTGACTATGATATGCTCACTGATAAAGTTACGCAATTCCTGGGTGTATTGTGAGTAGTTTTGGTTACAGACAGACAGACAGACACTGAATCTCCATTATAATGAGATGTTACCTTGTAAAACACTGATTCAAAAACAATGAAGAACAATGTAGCGATAAAATCGCAGTCGACCTGTTTCGCGCCAAACAGTAAAATCAACAAGATGGCCACGAATTACTATAACCGTCAAATCGATACTCAAGCCGACCAGCGTTTTGTGGCGCGCTCGATTTACAGCAAAAAGTAATCGTTAAATTAACAAAAGAGAAAAAGAGAAGAGAAAGAGTATGTCGTGCGGCTTAATATTACGGAAATCCTCTTTGTCGACTTTATCGAGTGGAAGGAAAAAAACATACTTCTCTGGAAACCTGCTTGGCCAGTTCACTTGTAATGGGGGCGGCGGTGACTTGACTGGAGTTTTTTTTTTTTTTGGGGGGGGGGTTTCTAAGCGGAAGTAAATTACTGTTGTCTGACCAACAGGATGACTTTCGTCACTAGAAAAGCTTCCTATTCCGTCGAGTTGTTTTCTCGGATAATTGCTACGCTTTTCTTGGCAAAGGAAGCTGCAAATAGTTCCGCTAAGGAGGTGAGCTTTTGCTCGATTATTTATGAAACTAATTCGTTCGCCGATAAACAATGCGAGAGATAATTGACTGTGTGACTCAGTTGGATACTAATCCGAAATAATCGGTCGCCTTGTGAGCGTCGATAATCCTTTTATCTAACCGTCCGAATTTGTTTCTTAAATGCTTTCTAATGGGAGACAGCGTCATCAGCAAAAATAGTTTGGTTTGGTTTGGTTTGGTCTGGTTTGGTTTGGTTTGGTTTGTTTTACGGTGTAGGTGGTGTAGACATCACGTTGACGTCAACACTTGTAAGATTCATGGTTAATACGAACATACAACTCCGACACGTGGTGTTGGACATAACATTTTATATAATACAGCACAGAAATAGACAAGATACAGTAGAGATTAAAATACATGTACATAAACATACAAAAGAAGGTTAAAGGACTCGAGAGTCCATACATTAAAAATCACTTACTAGTGATGGGGCCGAAGCCCCCAGGAGAGTTACATAGCGTTGGGCAGAAGCCCCCACCGAGAAGGGCGTGACAATGTGTCTAACCCATGTGGGTACCTACGAGAAGAGCTAGCAAAAAAGGCAGGGAGCTTCAAAACCCGCGCCTAAATACCAGATGTCCCCCTGGTGGTCGAATCGGAGACCCAGCGGGGAGATAACTCTTCCAGTTAAAGGGAAGATAATCCCAACAACGGCATATCAACTTCTTTCAGGTCATTTAATACCAAAACAAGTCATTTTGATAAATCTTTTAAAAACATTCTAACTCATTTTTCTATTTAACCCGTAGATGTGACCCTAACAGGTACTATCACTCTGGTTCACCCAGCACCCATATGATAAAAAGAAATCATATAGGTGCTAGGGCTTGACGTGACCAGACGATTGATCGGAGGGGGCCTCTCAGACCGCCCGTCTAGCCCAAGATAGGGCCAAAGTGGTGTATTGCATGTCATGAACTGCTCATCCACCTGGGCTCTATCCTTAAGCATCACGGGTCGCCACCCACAGCCAACGGTGGCCCCATTGGGGGAGTCTTACCCCTCTGCAGAGGTGCAGTCTGTGCATTCTAACGCCCCAGCCGACAGGGTGGTGTTACAGTTGAATCATCTCAGAAAAATATATTTTCACTTAATATGCGTGATATCATCAAATTTATAAACATATTCAAATAGTTTTTGATTTTATGACAATTTCAACTCAAGGAGTCTTGCTCACTCTGTAAATTAGGCATTCCATCTTTGAGTACCGGACTTCTACTCACTAGACCCACTAGATTTTGGCGGCATAATAGGGTAAAGCTATTTTGAGAAAATTTATGACATAAGTGCCTTCATTCATTATACCCCGAAGCTGTAATTTATTAAATAGATTCTTAATGCTAGTAAGACATGGAAACCTATTTTTATTAGTTACTAGAAACTATGCAACGTGTGCAAATTATTTGTATTAGATAGAAATACTTGATACCATGTAACTGTGTGCAAAAATACTTTTAACAAACAACTACACTAAAAATGTAAATATATATGCACAATGTATGCGATTCTCTAAGCTATCGACATAACATAACCCTAGACAGGTTGAGATGCCGTTAAAATCAATTAATCAGTATAGGGGAAACTTATATAGGAATACTTGATATCATATAATTGTGTGTAAAAAAAAATTCTTAAGAAATAACCACACAAAAAATGTATATAAACATATACACAACATAATTCCTAACCTCTAGATATAAAATATATATCTACCAACCCTCCACACGAGCAGGATGTGACACAAGGCCAATTTGTTAAGCGGAGTTTAACAGGTTTGAATTCAGGTTTTTTTTTTAATTAGAGTGGTTACCTAGCCAAGGTTAAAGAGCCCAGACTGTCCTACTATTTACCTATAGCTGGAGGGGTAGTAGTTGGATGTACACCTTTCCCAAGGGTATTAACGCTATGTGTTATAAAATAACACTAGAGGGGCTGAGATGCCGTTAAAATCAATCAATCAGGAATGTCTCAGCGATCCCAGTCCTTTTCTTGACAACCGCAAGTTCCTAGTTCGATACCGGCCCTCGCCAACTCAGCGTATGAGTAGCACAGGGATTTGTGCGGAAAGTAGGAAGCTGACGGTAGGTGTGGCGCTCCACCTCAGACGCAAAAACAGTCTCCTTGGTCTAGCGCTAGTAAAAAGGGGATAGACTCCCTCGCTGATTGGCTGATACCGACATTAGGCCGCCCCGACAACTTTACTTTTACTTACTTGATTGTCTTAATTATTCTACGGATGCCCGATTTTTCAAGGGACATTTTGTATCAATTAACACTACTCTACTCTAATGTTTATGGATGCCGCCGTTGGTGTCATATTCCACAACTTTGGCGCGTTTTTCATTTTTATCTATTTCTTCACCTTTTAACCTGTCTGCCCTGTCGGCTGGAGCGTTAGAAGCACCGACTGCACATCTGCAGAGGGGTAAGACTCCCTCAATGGGGCCACCTGTTGGCCGTGAGTGGCGACCCGTGATGCTTAAGGATAGAGCCCAGGTGGATGGCAGTTCATGACATGCAATACTCCACTTTGGCTCTATCTTGGGCTAGACGGGCGGTCGGAGAGGCCCCCTCCGATCAATCGGCTGGTCACGTCAAGCCCTAGCACCTATATGATTTCCCCAACCCTATTGTCCGTATGGCAAGCCCCAACCCCTTTTTATCATATGGGTGCTAGAAGGCGGTGGCTGCGGGTCTACATGTACTGGGAATGACGTTAAACTCTATCTGATGGTGAGGTTCCAGTTTTGGAGGTTTGTGGAATGTGGAGCACCCCTTCATCACCATTGCTCCCTGGTCCACTCAGACCCGGAGTGGTAGTACCTGTTAGGGTCCCATCTATGGGTTAAATAGAAAAATGTATTCATAAAAAAATTGTATTATCCATTAAGAATTGATTTATTTCCAAACTTTATGGCATTAAATGACCCACTGAGGTTCATATGCCGTAAAACAAAACAAACCAAACCATCTAATGTTTATGGATGCCGCTGTTGCTGTCATATTCCACAACTTTGGCGGGTTTTTCATTTTTATCTATTTCTTCACCTTTTAACATGTTTCCCTTGTGGTAACCACAGTTTATAGCATCATTATTTTGTCAGTGTTCATTTTCATTCCCCACCTTTCGATACCGAAGCCAATCTGGTTGATAAAAATTAGGATTTTTGTTTTTCATTGATAAGTTTGAACACCTGTTGTTGAAATATTCTTTTAAAAAAATCACGTGACTATCTGAAATTTCTGCCACTCCGCCCCGACCTCCTTTGTTTTGGTTATTTCATCATTAGCCCCTCTTATTTGCTTATAATGAGTTGTCGGCTTTTGAAGACGTCAGAATGCCGGTTTCCTAAAACTAATGAAAATCAAAGTTTTTCTTTTTTTTTTAATATCTATAGATCAAACACACATTCATTTTTATGATCCATTAAGAAAGGAACACCCGTTACCATTGCACTTACCGAAAATTTAAAAAAAATAAAAACAAGAAAAAAAACCCAGAATTTACAGATTTTAAATCTCTACTAATTAAACCGAACATTCGTCCAAATTACGCCATAAAACAAATTCACAGTTGTCATCGTAAAAGGAAAAAGTGCATTTATTATACGCCGAAGCTGTAATGTTGAAAGAGTTACGAGTTGGGTATTATCGTTATTATCATTATTATTATTGTTTTTATATTTTTGTGTGTGGCGGGGAGGGGGAATCGAACGAGACAGATGCTTGTAAATGCGAAAAGTATATTTTAGATTGGCTGCTAAAACTTGCTCAAAATAGCTATCAGCGGCAGATGTAGAAATTAATACCCTTGAAGCTGTGGTAACTTATAACTAAATAGGTACTTATTATTTGACTGAATGAGAGAAATTCATACAATATATATATAACCCTACATGACCCCACCATATATATATATATATATATATATATATATATGAGATTTATCCAAAACTTGGTAGTAAGGGATGATTCTATATATGATTTCTAAGATCCACTGTACTAATATTGATGATCCAGTATGTATAAATACAGCGAATCTTTAAATCACTGAAGAGAGCTCAATGTAAAATAACCTTTTAGATTATATACAGAGCAATATTTATCAATAAAGGAAGGAAGAACTCAATACAGTAATCCCATAATAAATTTATTTCGACGAAAATTGGGGCCCATATAAATCTAAGTTGATTTAAACCGGCTCCCCAAATTTTCGTCTCATCAGATGGGTCTCAATTCACTTATGGACCTTATGGTGAATTGGTAGCAACAGGGGAAAGGTATATTGGCATATGTACCAGCAACGGGAGTCATTCCCAATCCCCTAATTCATATGCTGCTTCTCCCATGATGGGTTTCGGGATGTCGAGGTTTAATGAATAAACCCCGTCTCCCTAGATTTTAGTCGTATCGATGGATCGTTTAACTACGGGCAAAGAGATGGACAATCGTTGGCGTGCTGGGTTCCATTTAGTTGAGGGGATGAGAATGACGACGGGGTGCTTACACTTATTTAATTGTTTCAAATCTGCTTAATTCTAAATAATATATAAATTAAAAAAAAAAAAATCAGTTAATATAGAAATTAAATATTTTTTAATTAAACAATAAACTTATAGCGTTCTGTGTTTTTATTGGTCAGTATGATTTGCTAATTTAAATGATTACTGTGGTTAGTAGTATTTATTGGTCTTGCTCCTTTTTCTTCTTCAGTCAGATTTTAGCCCTGAAGACCTTTATGCGAAACTAATAGTAGGTTCGTCTGACTCAGTAGATTATTATATATAATATATATATATATATATATATATATGGAACGTAGTGTAGGGTTATATATATATTTAACTACTTAAATGTAAGGCTAAACAAATCGAGAAAAATCAATCTCTGAATATATATTTCGACCTATTAGGTCTCATCAGCAGAGCTATAGATACGAAGATCGCCTCGTGTGTGACTCGAAACCTTTGTGTCGAAACGACACGCAAGCCTCTTACCATCACACAAAACGGAAATCGCAATTTTGATGAGACCTAATAGGTCGAAATATATATTCAGAGAGTGATTTTTCTCGATTTGTTTAGCCTTACATTTAAGTAGTTAAATCCCGCCAATTAACCATTAATGAATTAACTTTCAAAAATTTGGTCTGACTTTAATTAAGCACATATTCTCCCAAATATACTGTCGGCTGGGGGGGGTCTAAGTGCACAAGTTACAATTGGTATCAATTTCACTCTCATATTCCACAGTTTTTGTTTTTTCAGTTCTCTAGCGAGGTCTTGGTAATTTGTTTATCTTTTTCGTTTTCTTTTGTCTTCACCCTGTGATCTGCGGGAATTCCAAAGTCTACCACTCGGCAATACTACTATTATTATTATTATTATTATTATTATTATTATTATTATAGGTTAATTGAAACCATACAATTACTTAAAATACTTGAAACCATATAGCTGCGCACACACAACCGATTATTATTATTAAATAGAAATAGTTAAATGAAACCATGTAATTGTGTATAATTTGTTAGTATTAAACATGAACCTTGAAACCCTATAACTGTGAACAAAATATGTGCGTTGAGAATAGTTACTTGAAGATATACTTGTTGACAACTGATAATTATTATTAGTTATTTGAGACCATATTACTACTTACTAATAAAAAGACTGACGTCAGCCTAATATGAGTTAATATGCCATAAATCCAACCAACCAACCAACCAAACGTTTATTTTGAACTTAGTGGATATCTATTAAGCAATTTATAACTCTTGTTCTACTTAGAAATTGATTTATTTGCTACTTCTACCAAAATTAATTAACGCCCTAAGAAAACGGGGCTGTCCTTGGTATTACACTAAACTAAAAGTATCAGTGCTGGGGATCTGAGAATCTAGAGTACTCATTCGTTGCCATTACTCCCAGGTTAACTCTAATCCTAAGTGGTAATACATGTTAGGGTCATATCTATGGGCCAAATAGATCTATTTGCAAAATATTTGTATTATATAGGAGTAACTGATATCATTAGTATTATTTGCATTATTCGGACCATTGTCCCCATCTTCATTGTTATCTGTACAACGTTTCGGCCGATGTTCCCTCCGGCCTTCTTCAGGTATTTCTTGTCAAACTCGGGAACCTCTTGTCGTAATCGGGGACCTTCTTGTCGTAATCGAGGACCTTCTTGTCGTAATCGGGAGCCATCAAGGAACTTTGAACCTAACCCTTTATTTAATCCACGGGGGTATCCTGTTCTCATTCCGCTAACCATAGCTGTGGTAGAAGCGTTAAGCTGTGTTAATTATTATTCTATGTTACCCGAGTCTGAATAGAAGGTTCGAGTCCGAGAAGAAATACCTGAAGAGGCCGGAAGATACATCGGCCGAAACGTTGTACAGATAACAATAAAGATGAGGACAATAGTCCGAATAACGCAGATAATACTAATCATCAAGCCTCATTCAGAGAAATACCTATTAAATATATTTGTAAGCTATATACTTGTGAGCAAATTATTTTTAAAAAACAGCTGTACGGCAACTTACCCCCTAACTCACACAAACCACCCACGTAAGACAGACAAGAAATGCTGGACACAGCTGGAGAACTACGAACGAACACATGAGTGACGTTCTCCAGTTTACATTTATACATGGACGCACCAGTATAGGCCGATCAACAAAGACCTACATCAATCAGGTATGTGCGAATACTGAATAGTGGGTTATTTCCTATAAATCTAACATAAACAAAGGGGAACCACTCTTGACTGATAAATTATCTATTTATTTATTGATCTACATGGAAAAAAGAAGACGGGTTAGGGTTAGGGTTAGGGTTAGGGTTACGGTTTAGGGTTAGTTAAATGGGAAAATAAATAATAATTTATCAGTCAAGAGTGGTTCCACTTTGTTTATTTAGATTTATAGGAAATAACCGGATAGTGAGTGGGGACCTGCCAGGAGCGATGACAGATAGGGACGTGTGGCAAGAGAGAGAGAGAGAGAGAGAGAGAGGGGGGGGAATGGGAATTCGTACTCTCAGCGCGACCTGATGTTAAAGAATACTTATGGAAGCTATAACTGTTTGCTAACGAGTATCATAATTAAATCTTATAATAATTGAGATTGTGTTTTTCTGTCTGTAACCGAAACTATATTCCTACTCAAGTCACAATTCCCTTAGTTATTTACATCACATTCTCCATGATTTTATTTTTATCTAAACCTCAATTATTAATAAAATTGTCTTACATTATTAATACTGTTAACTATGTCTACGTACTGATAACATGCAATTATATTTATATATACAACAAAATAACGATTTACAATGTGAACGGGAAGGCTAATTTGCATATAAATATTAAAAAATCGAATTTAATAAATATGTGCTTAGTATTATTGATTTCTAACTGTTTGGTTTTATTTTAATCAATATAAGCAAAAATCTCTTCAATGAATCTTAAATGAAATCCATTAACAAGATAAAATAACTGTCATTTTATTCTTTACTTCCTCTTATAACTAAATACTTAAATTAGAAAAAATAACAATGAAAGACGAGAGTGATGGAAGAGTAAGTTTCAGTTGTTCCATTTTTTATTATACTCCCTCTGTTTCAAATCTTTTATTATACTCCCTCTGTTTCAAATTTTTTTATCTGTATTCTTATTTAGTTTCATTAGCCTTTCTAATTTATTACAATATTTTATTACATTAAAACTTAAATACTTGCACCCGGAGGGTGCATATATTTGCTAGTAGGAATAAAATATGAAACAAAATATGAACCAGGGTTGACATGCAATAAAAGCAGTCAACCAACCAATAGAAAAGAAAATCTGTTGTTGCTTGTTTGATCGATTGGTTGATTTTAATGACATGTCAATCCGTCTAGGATTATATAATGCCTAAAGGTTAAAGAATTGCCTTCATTGTATATTTATATTAACACCTTTTGTGTAGTTGTTTCTGAAGAGGTCTTTTGCATAGAATTGTAGGATATGAAGTTTTCTTAATACAAATAATCTGCATTTGGTTTCAAGTATTTCAATCAAATACTAATAGTTATATGGTTTCAAGTAGTTATTTCTGTTTACTTATAATCATTTTTTGCATATAATTATTTCAAGTAACTAATAATAATACTTAAAAACAATTGTAGCTCAAGTAACTTAATAGAAATAATTTAGTTATTCTAGCAACAATATGCGTCACCAGGCGTAAGTATTTCATTTTTAATGAATATATATATATATATATATATATATATATATATATATGAAGTAGTCAAACAGTGTGTTTAAAAATGGCGAGGGCCGACAATTTGTGGGAGATTATGTGCTTAATTAAAGTCATACCTAATTTTGTTAATTAATTAATTATAACTAAATGAATTAGGCGTGCATATCGGTTTAAATGTAAAGCGTAAACAAATCGAGAAAAAGTCATCTCTGTATGTACATCGTGCCAATGCTAGCTGTCGTGCCATAAGTCACCCAAAAAGTGCTATATACATACCAGTTTAAAATGAACGAGAAATTCTGGGGAAGCCAGCTAGTGTAGTGGTTAGAATGTCCGCCCGAAAGGTAGGGTTCGAATCACGCACAAAGCACTGCCCTGTCTATAGCTCTGCTGATGAGGCCTAATGGGCTGAAATGTACATACAGAGATCGACTTTTTCTCGATTTGTTTACGCTTTACATTTAAACCGATATGCACGCCTAATTTATTTAGTTATAATTAATTAATTAACAAAATTAGGTATGACTTTAATTAAGCACATAATCCCCATATATATATATATATATATATATATATTAGCAAATATATGCACCCTCCGGGTGCAAGTATTTAAGTTTTAATGTAATAAAATATTGTATTAAATTAGAAAGGCTAATGAAACTAAATAAGAATACAGATAAAAAGATTTGAAACAGAGGGAGTATAATAAAAAATGGAACAACTGAAACTTACTCTTCCATCACTCTCGTCTTTCATTGTTATTTTTTCTAATTTAAGTATTTAGTTAAAAGAGGAAGTAAAGAATAAAATCACAGTTATTTTATCTTGTTAATGGATTTCATTTAAGATTCATTGAAGAGATTTTGGCTTATATTCATTAAAATAAAACCAAACAGTTAGAAATCAATAATACTAAGCACATATTTATTAAATTCGATTTTTTAATATTTATATGCAAATTAGCCTTCCCGTTCACACTGTAAACCGCTATTTTGTTGTATATATAAATATAATTGCATGTTATCAGTACGTAGACATAGTTAACAGTATTAATAATGTAAGACAATTTTATCAATAATTGAGGTTTAGATAAAAATAAAATCATGGAGAATGTGATGTCAGTAACTAAGAGAATTTTGACTTGAGTAGGAATATAGTTTCGGTTACAGACAGAAAAACACACAATCTCCATTATAATAAGATATATGTGTGTGTGTTCATTTTTTTGTAGTTATATTCCTATCAAACAATTGCAAGCAATTATACGGTTTCAAGCAACTAAAGACAATGATTAATTTAAAAGGACAATAAGATTCTCATTTTAAGGCTTCTGGTTGATTTGGAGACTTGCAGCATCGCCTTTATTCTTTCATCCCAGTCTATACTAATGACAAGACCGTCGTGAAGATGGCTGAAGATAGCACACACGGTGTACCCTGGCGGACGGGGGGAGGCGGGTGAGGGAGGGTGCTCCCAAAGAACATTAGCGTGAAAATAACATCAGCGACCGTGACAAGGACTTGGACACGGTTGGCTGATTCCATTTTTAGGAGAACGTTGTCAACCGCTTTAAATTGCACCTCGTAAACTTTGTACTAATTTCTGTTATTCGCACCCCTCTCCTGCCTCTCTCTTCCACCTCTCTCTCTCCCTCCCTCTCCTCCCTCCCTCCCTCCCTCCCTCTCTCTTTCCCCTCTCTGTCTCTCAACTTGTAATTCATATATGCCAGAAAACGTATGTACAAATCCATTAGCCAATAAGCATGTTTAGGACGCCCATCTCCTTGTGCGCACCCACACGTACATATGCGTGCGCAGGCAAACACGTATACACACACACACATACACACACATGTACACGTATACACACATACACGCACACATACCCACACAAATACGTGCATACACACTCATACTCATTTACAACACACACACAAGCACACAAATATGCACACACACACACACGCATACGTACACACGTACACACGCACAAATACGCGCACACAATGCTTTGTTGTCAAAAGTGTAATACTGAAAAAGAGATGAGATAATTAGACCACCCGGACGCATTGAAGTACTTGACCCACAAAAAAATTGGGGGAGGGGGGAAAAAAGCATCCTGATGGATAAACATGAAAGACAACTGAAACTAGAATTTAAATCGACAGAATACCAACACTCTTTCATTGATTGCCGAAGTGTGTGTGTGGGGGGGGGGTCGTTGAGTTCATGACAGTCAGGGATTTTACAAGTGTTTTAATTGAAACGAAGGTGAAAGTACATTTGACGGTGGGGTTTTTTTTCGTTTTTTTTTTTTTTTTTTTTTTTTTTTAATATTTGTAAATGATGATACTGAAAAAAAAATGAAACAACAAAAGAAGCCAGTCTTGATATTTCACTAAAAAGATGCCTTAAAACCAACCAACCGACAAACCAATTATTTACTAAGACAAAAAGCAAAAAAAAAAAAAAAACGCACAGCATGTTTATTTTTCTTATTTTTCTTTTTTTATAAACGTAACATTTATTTAGCAGTTTTAAAGCATAAAAATGTCGATTTTATAATGAGACACTCTTTGATAACAAACTGTGACGGATAGATAGATCGACAGACCGACAGACAGATAGATAGATAGATACATACATACATACATACATACATGCATACATACACATATGAACAGACTGATATGGATAAATAGGTAAACATAAAGTGAATGAGATAGATAGAGAGAAAGATATATAGATTGATAGATTGATAGATAAAGAGAATAGAATACATTTCTTAGATAGATAGATAGATAGATAGATAGATAGATATAATAGATAGATAATAGCATAGATAGATAGATAGATAGATAGATAGATAGATAGATAGATAGATAGATAGATATAAGAGAATAAAATACATTTCTTAGATAGATAGATAGATAGATAGATAGATAGATAGATAGATAAAATACATTTCTTAGATAGATAGATAGATAGATAGATAGATAGATAGATAGATAGATAGATAGATAGATAGATAGATAGATAGATATAGATAGATAGATAATAGAATAAAATACATTTCTAGATAGATAGATAGATAGATAGATAGATAGATAGATATAAAGAGAATAAAATACATCTTAGATAGATAGATAGATAGATAGATAGATAGATAGATAGATAGATAGATAGAGATAGATATAAAGAGATAAAATACATTTAGATAGATAGATAGATAGATAGATAGATAGATAAGAGAATAAAATACATTCTTAGATAGATAGATAGATAGATAGAATAGAGAATAAAATACATTTCTTAGATAGATAGATAAATAGATAGATAGATAGGCATTAAAGAGAATAAAATACATTTCTTAGATAGATAGATAGATAGAATAAACATGACTTGCTAGAATACCAACACTCTTTCTCTGATTACCGTTTAGTCGATTTTTAATTCTTGATTTTTTTCAAGTTTGTAGCTATGATTGATTTTACAAGTGTTTCAGTTGAAACTGGTGAAAGTTGTTTTACGTTCTTTCCATCATCTGTTGGGTTTCAAATAAAATTATAATAAGATTACAACAAAAAATACAACAAACTCCCATGAGCCTTCACCAGAAGAATCCTCCGAGCATATGCAGGGAAAAGGACCCACTCCCGGCCATTCAAGTTTAGGCATTAACTGTGTCTAGTCACTAGTACTGACCAATCATTAAATCATTAAGCCCCTTGCCACCCCATACATCTTAGGATATATATCAAAGAAAGAAAAGAACAACAATACATATCATCATCATCATGTCGCGCAGGCTGCACGGATATCCATGACAATCTCTCGCCAGCCTTCCCTATCATTCATTGCCCCTGGGAGTTCTTCTCAGCATCTTTACATAGCTGGTCAATGTAGGTCCTTGCTGGGCGTCCCACACTGGCATGTCCGTGTGTTGGCTTCCACAGGAGAACATCGCTTATGAGTTCGTCCTTGCTTCTCCAGCAGTGTCCTGCATGTCTAGTCCGTCTCACTCGGATGCTCTGTGAGATAGGGGCAGGTCCATACAGCTGTTCCCTAGTGGGGTGCTGTTTCCACGACTTGTTCAATACTGCACGCAACATTCTTGTGCAGGTCCCATCTAGCTTACTCTCAAGGCGCCTCGTCAGGGTCCAGGTGGTGCAGCCATACAGCAGTACTGATATGACTACAGCCTGGAAGAAATGTCGCTTCAGCTTGTCAGTAAGATCAGATTTCCATATGCCTGACAGTTTGTTGCCAGCCATGCCTTTCCTATTCGTGCATTAATATCGTTATCTGTGGATGAGATATTACTACCTAGGTATGTGAATTGTTCTACAGTCTTAAGGGGCTTACCGTCTAGTGTGGAGATGTCTCCTTTCTATATATTTAAACCTAAATACGCCATTACTGATAATGGGGAAAAACGCAACTAGATGATTTTCAAAAAAATATGACAATACTTTTGATTAAAAAAAGATAAATCGCTAAAACTAGGCATACCCATTTTTTCGTCTGCTTTTTATTCTAAAAACGAATTCAAATTAATTAAATTGATTATTTACGGTCAAATCTTTGTCTAAGTCGAAAAGTATTAACATAATGAGTATCAGTAAAAAAAAAAAAAAAGAAGCAAAATTATATACACATATAATTTATTTTTAATACATTTTAAACCATTTTTTTGGTCGATTTGCACAAATATATCTTAACATGGCCGCTCTAGTGGCCGTAAAAGTCGTGTTTACAAAATAAACAACCCTCCGATTGAAAAAAATTACCAAAAATCAGCGAATTATCCGATTTTAATGAAATTTCTGTGTTGATTTATCAATGAATGAACATTAGTTATTCTATTTCCAAACTTAAAAGAAAGAAATGATGAGTATTTTTAAAATCACACCAATACGATAATGTTTAAAAAAGAAATACAACCAAAACAACGGCGTAAAAAATGTCAATACTGATTATGTCAAAAATAAATGTTAATAATGATGATGTAAAAATAAGCTTGATAATGATGTTACAAATCTGACAGTATTAACGATGTTTTGAAAAACAGGTTTATCCCGACCTTATTTAAAATAAACACTCCAAAAATGATTCGGTTTTTAGAAAAACACTGTTAATGTTTTGCAAAAAAAATCAAGCTAATAATAATAATAATAATAATAATAATAATAATAATAATAATAATAATAATAATAATAATAATGGATAAGGTGATCCGTTTTAATTTCAAAGTCCCACAGACCTAGTGTTGATTAACAAAAAAGAAAGAACTTGTCAACTGGTGGATTTTGCAGTGCCAGCGGATCACAGGGTGAAGTTAAAGGAAAATGAAAAAAATGACAAATATCTGGACCTTGCCAGAGAACTGAAAAAGTTATGGAATATGAAAGTGAAAGTGATACCAATTGTAGTTGGTGCACTTGGAACAGTCCCAAAAGGATTAGAAAAGGGTTTGGAAAGTTTGGATATCAGAGGAAGGATTGAAACCATTCAGAACACTGCACTGCTGCAATCTGCCAGAATACTCAGAAGAGTCCTGGAGACCTGAGGAGACTTGCTGTCACTCAGACTCCAGTGAAAGACCATCAGCTAACACTGATGGAAAACTCAAAAGGAATAATAATAATAATAATAATAATAATAATAATAATAATAAAAAAATAGACAAATACTTTGACCTGGCCAGAGAGCTGAAAAAAATTGTGGAACGTCAGACTGAAGAGCGTACCAATCGCAATTGGGGCCCTGGGAACGGTCCAAGGTATTTGGAAAAGAGTCTGGAGAAATTAGAAATCCGCGGAAGAGTCAAGACCATCCAAACAACAGCATTGTTAAGACCAACTAGAATACTCAGAAGAGTCCTGGAGACACGAGGAGACTTGTTGTCACTCAGACTCAGTGAACCACCAGCTGAGGTGGGTGTGAAAAACTCTCATGGTGATAAATGATAAGAAGACCAGAAATAGTATTGATTAACAAGAAAAGGAGAACTTGTCAACTGGTAGATTTTGCAGTCCTGCAAATTGCAGTGTGAAGATGAAAAAAAAAACCCGAAAAGATAGATAAATACCTGGACCTAAAGAAAAGCTGCAAAAAGTGTGATAGTGATACCTATGCTAGTTGGTGCACTTGGAATGGTCTCAAAAGTGCTTCTAATGGTGAGATTCCAGTTTTAGAGCTCTGGAAATGTGCAGTACCCCTTCATCGCCATAACCCTCAAGTCCACTCTGACACGGAGTGGTAGGACCTGTTAGGATTATGGGTGAAATGGAAAACAATGCGTTTTAAGAAATGTGTTAAAACACTGAATTTAAATTTTGAATACCCATCAAGCATGAATAGAACAAATTTCTTCGGTAGAAGATAATCCAACAAGGTTGACATGCCACAAAATCGGTAATTCATGAGAAAGTGCGTCTCGGTCTCCTGCCTCAGAAATTGCTACCCGGTAACTATTAAAATAACGTCCCCAGCTATGTTGTCTCGGCGGTTTTACTTGAAGAAAACACCAACTTAGGGCGTTAAATGTATTTTAGGGGGGGGGCCTCTTTATGAACAAATGGAGATGGGTGGATAGATATATTTAAGTAAAGTAAAGTAAATGTCGACGGGGCGGCCTAAATCGGTATCAGCCAGTCAGCGAGGAGTCTATCCCCTTTTCACAAGCGCTAGACCAAGGAGATTGTTTTAGCATCTGAGGTGGAGCGCCAGATCCCTGTGCTACTATACGCTGAGTTGGCGAGGACCGGTATCGAACTAGGAACCTTGTGGTTTCTAGCCGAACGCTCTACCGACTGAGCTATTATATATATATATAAAACAAGTAAAAAATGAACAAATTGAGGTAGATAATAGAAATCCATCTTCATATCAATTACAAGAATTACGACAAATTTTCTATAATAAAACAAGAATACGACAATTTCTATATAAATAATCTTATCTCTG
>CM042144.1:114001527-114014027 GCA_023376005.1 Doryteuthis pealeii
AAAACGCAATCTTCATCGTCTATCGTTTTATTTTTCTCCTTATTTTCTTCTCCTTTTTTTTTATAAACGTAACGTTTACTTTAGCAGTTTAATCAGCTTTACCAATCTCTTTCAACTCCTTCCTCTGTCTCTGTATATATAATATAATTTAAATAATATATATTATAATATATATATTTAAAATAATAATATATATATAGCAATAAACATTTCCAAATCATGAAAATTAAATATAATGACCCCTTTTTTTTTTTTGCTAAAAGCCCTGCTTTTTTTTTTTAATAGACCCATTATGTAATTAAATATATCATGGGAAAAATTTGGGGAAATAAAAACCCACTTTGGTTTAAAATAATATAAAATAGCAAATTTACCCCCCAAACCGGCCAACAACTAATATTAAAGAAAAATATTTCGTTTGAATCCAACAACACATTAAAGCCAAATAAAAAGTAAATCGCCCCCCCCCTCCAAAAGAAAAATCAACCAAATATCCTTTTCCCAAACAATCATAGCGAAAACCGCCCTTTTTTTGAAAAAGGATCCAAATTAAGAATAGAATTACAAACGTGGGCCCTTGAAAACGTTAAAACAAAAAAAAACCCCAAAAAAATGGAAAAATCAACAAAGATAAATATTTCCCCGTTTGTTTTTTTTTCAATTAAACCCATCCAAACCCTTTAACTCTTTTTACTTCCCCCCGCTCGGGGTGGGGTGGTGAAACCGTTTAAATTCCCTGAACCTCCGCAAAACGGTCCCCCAGAGAAAAGGAAAATTTAAGATTTTTTCAATAATAACCAAGGTACAGAAACCGCCAACTTCTTTTAGAAAATTGGAAACATTTTTCAAACAACACCGACCAACGATCAAGGTTCTCGAAAGTCGGGGAATTTTATAATGAGACACTGCTGATTAACAACTTGACGGATAGATAGATCGGACAGAACCGACAGAACAGATAGATAGATAGATACATACATACATACATACCATCCATACATGCATACAACACATATGACAGACTGATATGGACAATGGTAAACATAAAGTGAATGAGATAGATAGAGAGAAGATATATAGATTGAATAGAATTGATAAGATAAAAGAAGACAAGAAACATTTCTTCGATAGATAGATAGATAGATTAGATAGATAGATATAAACAGAATAAAATACATTTTCTTAGATAGATAGATAGATAGATAGATAGAATAGAGTAAGATAGACCATTAAGAGAATAAATATACAGTTCTTAGATAGATAGAATAGAGTATGATAGATAGATTATATGATAGTAAGATATGATATAACATAGATGATTAGATGAGATAGATAGGCATAAAGAGAAAAAATACATTCTGTAGATAGATAGATAATAGATAGATAGATTAGATAGAATAGATAGAATAGAATATGACATAAAAAAAATACATTTTTAGATAATAGATAGATAATAGAATAGATAGAAGATGACTAAAGAGAATAAATACAGAGAGAGAGAGAGGAGATAAAGATAAGATAGTTGAACATAGATAGATAGATCTAGAAGATAGATAGATATGATTAGATAGATTAGATAGATAGATTATGAACATAGATAGATAGATAGATACATTAGATAAAAGAGAATAAAATACATTTCTTAGATGTATGATAGATAGATAGATAGATAGATAGATATAATAGAGAATAAAATCCATTTCTTAGATAGATAGATAGATAGATTAGATTAGATACGAAAATAGTTAGATTAGATAGATAGATAGATAGATAGATAGATAGATATAAATGAGAATAAAATAACATTTCTTAGATAGATAGATAGATAGATAGATAGATAGATAGATATAATAGAAATAAAATACATTTCTTAGATAGATAGATAGATAGATAGATATATTAGAGAATAAAAACATTTCTTAGATAGATAGATAGATAGATAGATAGGCATTAAAGAGAATAAAATACATTTCTTAGATAGATAGATAGATAGAATACATGACTTGCTAGAATACCAACACTCTTTCTCTGATTACCGTTTAGTCGATTTTTAATTCTTGATTTTTTTTCAGTTTGTAGCTATGATTGATTTTACAAGTGTTTCAGTTGAAACTGGTGAAAGTTGTTTTACGTTCTTTCCATCATCTGTTGGGTTTCAAATAAAAATTATAATAAGATTACAACAAAAATACAACAAACTCCCATGAGCCTTCACCAGAAGAATCCTCCGAGCATATGCAGGGAAAAGGACCTCCCGGCCATTCAAGTTTAGGCATTAACTGTGTCTAGTCACTAGTACTGACCAATCATTAAATCATTAAGCCCTTGCACCCCATACATCTTAGATATATATCAAAGAAAGAAAAGAACAACAATACATATCATCATCATCATGTCGCGCAGGCTGCACGGATATCCATGACAATCTCTCGCCAGCCTTCCCTATCATTCATTGCCCCTGGGAGTTCTTACTCGCTGCATCTTTACATAGCTGGTCAATGTAGGTCCTTGCTGGGCGTCCCACACTGGCATGTCCGTGTGTTGGCTTCCACAGGAGAACATCGCTTATGAGTTCGTCCTTGCTTCTCCAGCAGTGTCCTGCATGTCTAGTCCGTCTCACTCGGATGCTCTGTGAGATAGGGGGCAGGTGACCATACAGCTGTTCCCTAGTGGGGTGCTGTTTCCACGACTTGTTCAATACTGCACGCAACATTCTTGTGCAGGTCCCATCTAGCTTACTCTCAAGGCACCTCGTCAGGGTCCAGGTGGTGCAGCCATATAGCAGTACTGATATGACTACAGCCTGGAAGAAATGTCGCTTCAGCTTGTCAGTAAGATCAGATTTCCATATGCCTGACAGTTTGTTTGTGGCCAGCCATGCCTTTCCTATTCGTGCATTAATATCGTCATCTGTGGATGAGATATTACTACCTAGGTATGTGAATTGTTCTACAGGCTTAAGGGGCTTACCCTCTAGTGTGGAGATGTCTCCTTTCTATATATTTAAACCTAAATACGCCATAACTGATAATGGGGAAAAACGCAACTAGATGATTTTCAAAAAAAGATGACAATACTTTTGATTAAAAAAAGATAAATCGCTAAAACTAGGCATACCCATTTTTTCGTCTGCTTTTTATTCTAAAAACGAATTAAAATTAATTAAATTGATTATTTACGGTCAAATCTTTGTCTAAGTCGAAAAGAATTAACATAATGAGTATCAGTAAAAAAAACAAAAAAACAAGCAAAATTATATTACACATATAATTTATTTTTAATACATTTTAAACCATTTTTTTGGTCGATTTTGCACAAATATATCTTAACATGGCCTCTAGTGGCCGTAAAAGCCGTGTTTACAAAATAAACAACCCTCCCGATTGAAAAAAATTACCAAAAATCAGCGAATTATCCGATTTTAATGAAATTTTCTGTGTTGATTTATCAATGAATGAACTTTATAATGTATTAGTTATTCTATTTCCAAACTTAAAAAGAAAGATATCAATACTGATGAGTATTTTTTTAAAAATCACACCAATACCGATAATGTTTAAAAAAGAAATACAACCAAAACAACGGCGTATTAAAAAAGGTCAATACTGATTATGTCAAAAATAAATGTTAATAATGATGATGTAAAAATAAGCTAGTGATAATGATGCTTACAAATCTGACAGTATTAACGATGTTTTGAAAAACAGGTTTATCCCGACCTTATTTAAAATAAACACTCCAAAAATGATTCGGTTTTTAGAAAAACACTGTTAATGTTTTGCAAAAAAAATCAAGCTATTAATGAAAATAATAATAATAATAATAATAATAATAATAATAATAATAATAATAATAATAATAATAATGGGATAAGGTGATCCGTTTTAATTTCAAAGTCCCACAGACCTAGTGTTGATTAACAAAAAAGAAAGAACTTGTCAACTGGTGGATTTTGCAGTGCCAGCGGATCACAGGGTGAAGTTAAAGGAAAATGAAAAAAATGACAAATATCTGGACCTTGCCAGAGAACTGAAAAAGTTATGGAATATGAAAGTGAAAGTGATACCAATTGTAGTTGGTGCACTTGGAACAGTCCCAAAAGGATTAGAAAAGGGTTTGGAAAGTTTGGATATCAGAGGAAGGATTGAAACCATTCAGAACACTGCACTGCTGCAATCTGCCAGAATACTCAGAAGAGTCCTGGAGACCTGAGGAGACTTGCTGTCACTCAGACTCCAGTGAAAGACCATCAGCTAACACTGATGGGAAAACTCAAAAGGAATAATAATAATAATAATAATAATAATAATAATAATAATAATAATAATTGAAAACGAAAAGATAGACAAATACTTTGACCTGGCCAGAGAGCTGAAAAAAATTGTGGAACGTCAGAGTGAAGGCGTACCAATCGCAATTGGGGCCCTGGGAACGGTCCCAAGGTATTTGGAAAAGAGTCTGGAGAAATTAGAAATCCGCGGAAGAGTCAAGACCATCCAAACAACAGCATTGTTAAGACCAACTAGAATACTCAGAAGAGTCCTGGAGACACGAGGAGACTTGTTGTCACTCAGACTCCAGTGAACCACCAGCTGAGGTGGGTGTGAAAAACTCTCATGGTGATAAATGATAAGAAGACCAGAAATAGTATTGATTAACAAGAAAAGGAGAACTTGTCAACTGGTAGATTTTGCAGTCCCTGCAAATTGCAGTGTGAAGATGAAAAAAAAAACCCGAAAAGATAGATAAATACCTGGACCTAAAGAAAAGCTGTAAAAAAGTGTGATAGTGATACCTATGCTAGTTGGTGCACTTGGAATGGTCCCAAAAGTGGTTCTAATGGTGAGATTCCAGTTTTAGAGCTCTGGAAATGTGCAGTACCCCTTCATCGCCATAACCCTCAAGTCCACTCTGACACGGAGTGGTAGGACCTGTTAGGATTATGGGTGAAATGGAAAACAATGCGTTTTAAGAAATGTGTTAAAACACTGAATTTAAATTTTGAATACCCATCAAGCATGAATAGAACAAATTTCTTCGGTAGAAGATAATCCAACAAGGGTTGACATGCCACAAAATCGGTAATTCATGAGAAAGTGCGTCTCGGTCTCCTGCCTCAGAAATTGCTACCCGCTAACTATTAAAATAACGTCCCCAGCTATGTTGTCTCGGCGGTTTTACTTGAAAGAAAACAACCAACTTAGGGCGTTAAATGTATTTTAGGGAGCGGGGGGGGGGCTTCTCTTTATGAACAAATGGAGATGGGTGGATAGATATATTTAAGTAAAGTAAAGTAATGTCGACGGGGCGGCCTAAAGTCGGTATCAGCCAGTCAGCGAGGGAGTCTATCCCCTTTTCACAAGCGCTAGACCAAGGAGATTGTTTTAGCATCTGAGGTGGAGCGCCAGATCCCTGTGCTACTTATACGCTGAGTTGGCGAGGACCGGTATCGAACTAGGAACCTTGTGGTTTCTAGCCGAACGCTCTACCGACTGAGCTATATATAATATATATAAACAAAGTAAAAAATGAACAAATTGAGGTAGATTAGATAGATATCCATCTTCATATCTAAACAAGAATTACGACAAATTTCTATAAATAAATAAATTTCTAAACTAAACAAATTACGATAAATAATAACAATTACGACAAAAAATACATTTAACATAGCTGGGGACGTTATTCTAATAGTCACCGGGTAGCAATTTCTGAGGCAGGAGACCGGGACGCACTTCCTCATAAATTACCACAAATTCAAATAAACCGGACAAAACCATTGGCAAACAGCAGCCTACAGTGCTTTTTAAATGACCCACCCTTTTCACGAGGAAAATAACAAGGGTTGAATAGGGGAAAAATGAGCTGAAAATATATTTGAATAGATGATTTTAGATTTTGAAAAATTGAATACTTATCATGAATGAATAAAACAAAACGTCTTCGGCATAAAATAACCCAAAAGGTTGGTGTGCCGTAAAATCGAACAGACCAAACCAAACCGAATATGAAAAATATGGTACCGGAAATTTTGATTAGTAGTCTTCCAATCTTGGTAGATTGTCTTTATATCATCCACAACTCATTCGAGCCATTAGTCTATGACAGAGGTCACCAAACGCAAATTCGGCCCGCGACGGCATTTTATCAGGCCCGCCGACGCTACTTGAATTTGTTCGTTAAAACGAACGGAACACGAGACGTTCTGATACCATTTAAATTTAAATACCATATTTATCTTACTAAATCTTCACAGACTTGACTATTGTAGGTAGGTTACAAAATTTCGTGCGTGTGAACATTTCACTTGTTACTTACGCGATCCCGAATTTTCACTTGTTACGACTGCTTGAAAAACACAGGTAATTTTCAAAGAGATACTATGCAGCAACGAATAGGTCAGAAGTTGTGCATTTTACGCCACTCATCCATGAATATAATATGCAAAGATAATTTTGTTTTACACCTTCGTTTCAGAGCTTTCGTTCTGGCTAGCAAGTATTGAACACAATAATAATGTGGCCCGCGCTCGTTATTTTCTCAATTATCCGGCCCACCGTGAAAAAAGTTTGTCGATCCCTGGTCTATGACTGTTGCATACTGACGTTTTCACGTTACCAAATCAGCATATAATGTTATATACCCTTTTCTTACTTCTTACTCTAGTCGTCTTCTCCTCTGGCCGGCTTGGGGATTTCGGGTCTGGTTTTCCATGCTAGGGATTTCTCTTATCAGAAGCCCTGTGTCATTGTTAGTTTTTAGGTAATAAACACAAGACTCCGATTTGCTTTGATGTTACTTTATTTGTAAATCCCCAACCAGACATCTGCGCAGATGACAGGATGCATAAAATGCGACTTACACCTTCGAGCTCCTACCTGTTAACTGCTCGGCTTCTAACTTCTAACTGACTCAGTTACTTAGTATCCTTAAACCGGAACAAGGTCTTCTATGCCTTCCGGTTCTCACGATTTATCCCCGGAAGGCAAGGTGAGAGTGAGGTCAAGCGCCATCACTCACCCTCAAGGCCATCAGCTGCACTAATCGCCATTATTATTCTACACTACCTTAAAAAAGTATTAGGGATCCAATAATTATGTAACATGACAACAAGGATAGAATATAATTCGAATTCAATTCCTTGTCGCCGAGAGGGAAGCCTTTATTATTTACGTGAATGTTCCTCTTTGTAACTGCGGCCCACGTGTCGCATTCGTACTTTCTGAAAAGCGCCCACCAAAGACATTAATTTTTTGTTAAAAAAAGATCTTTTTACTCTTCAGTAAAATGTCCTCATTTCTAAGGCAGGTGCTTACGAGTATGGTCTTCTGTAGTGAAAATGGTTGAGGTACCTCTGGAAAAAGCCGAATCCTTGTTACATAGCCTGGAGAAGGCAGCAGGGAACATCGGCCTTTATGTAAACTCCGATAAAACTGAGTTCATATGTTTTAAAAATGAAGGAGGCATTTCCACACTCGACAGTAAGCCTCTAAAGTCGGCGGAACAATTCACGTACCTAAGTAGTAATATCTCATCAACAGAAAGCGATATTAATGCACGCATAGGGAAGGCATGGTCTGCTATAGACACATTATCAATCATATGGAAATCTGATCTTACTGACTCGCTAAAGCGACAATTCTTTCAAGCCGTAGTTGTATCAGTTATACTGTATGGCTGCACCATTCGAAACCCTAAGGAAGCGCCTAGAGAATAAGCTGGATGAGAGCTGCACAAGAATGCTACGTGCGATCTTAAACAAATCTTGGAAACAACACCCCACAAGGAAACAGCTGTAAGGCCACTTGCCCCCTATCGCAAAAACCATCCGAGTGTGACGAACAACACATGCTGGACACAACCAGAGAAGCAAGAACAAATTCATAAGTGACGTTCTCCAGTGGCAACCTGCACATGGGCACGTCGGTGTGGGCTGTCCAGCAAAGACCTACATTGACCAGCAATGCGCTGATACTGGATGCTGTGCAGAAGACCTCCGAGGACAATGAATGATAGGGACGGTTGACGAGAGATTTTCATGTATATCCATGCCACTAGTGTGACGTAATGATGATGATGATGATATTCGGTGCTATACCTTCTTATGCCTGCTCTTTATCTAGGGCTGTATTAGGTTCTCTTTCATCGGCTTTCGTTGTTCATTTCGTCGGGTCTGTCCCTTTCCCTGGTTCTGGGTTCCATCTTGCTTCTTATTATATCAAGAACACGGAGACATATTTTGTGTACACATCATTTTATTCAATTCCCCCAATACCATAACTCGCGTGCGAGAAGAGTCAATTATGCCAGATATATTCAGATTCTGGCACGCTGGCCATTTCTGTAAGATCTCTTATGGCCGAGGCTTCGTTTTATGATATATTATTATTGTTGGAGGCGCGTGTGTAATGGCTAGATTCGTTGGAAATGAACTCGTCAACCCGAGTTCAAATCCTGGACGAAGCTGTTTGCAATTCACATAGAGCTAATACCCTTGGGAAAGTTGTGCATCCAAATAATCTCCTTTCAGCTACGAGTAAATAGTAGGGCAGACTTTGCTCTTTAACCAGTTCAGGAGAATTCAAACCAGTTAAATACCGTTTAGAAATTGACCCAGTGTCGCATCCTTCTTGTCTCGAGTGGTTGATATATATATATATATATATATATATATATATATATATATCTATATATATAAATGGAGATTGTGTGTTTTTCTGTCTGTAACCGAAACTATATCACTACTCAAGTCATAATTACCTTAGTTATTGACATCACATTCTCAATGATTTTATTTTTTATTTAAACTCAATTCTTAATAAAGTTGTTTTATATTATTAATACTGTTAACCATATCAACATACTAAAAACACGCAATTATATTTATATATACAACAAAATAGCGGTTTACAGTGTGAACGGGAAGGCTAATTTGCATATTGATATTAAAAATGTGATTTTAATAAATATGTGCTTAGTATTATTGATTTCTAATTGTTTGGTTTTATTTTAATGAATATAAGCAAAAAATCTCTTCAATAGATCTTAAATAAAATCTATTAATAATAAAAAATAACTGTCATTTTATTCTTTACTTCCTCTTTTAACTAAATACTTAAATTAGAAAAAATAACAATGAAAGACGAGAGTGATGGAAGAGTAAGTTTCAGTTGTTCTATTTTTCGATTATACACACCCCTCTGTTTCAAATCTTTTTATCTGCATTCTTATTTAGCTTTATTAACCTTTCTAATTTAATATAATATTTATTACATTAAAACTTAAATACTTGCACCCGGAAGGTGCATATATTTGCTAGTATATATAACGTCGACGTAGAGTCAACGGCGCCATTGACTATGTTTACACTATTCGAACACACACACACACATATATAGAGAGAGAGAGAGAGAGAGAGAGAGAGAGAGAGAGAGAGACAAAAGCGATAGAGGGGAGGGAGAGAAAAACTGAGTGAAGAAAGGAGAGAGAGAAATGACAAAAGCGATAGAGGGGAGGGAGAGAAAAACAAGAGAGAAAGAGAGAATTTGAGAGAGAGAGAGAGAAAGAGAGAGAGAGAGAGAGAAAGAAGAAAGAGTGAGTGAGTGAGAGAGATGGAGATGGAGAGCAAGGGTTCATTTGTCAAGTAAGCAAATTAAGCTGCCAAATTCCCCCTCCCCTCCCCTTCCTGACCCCCCCCAACCCCCAACCCCTGGTTATAAAACTGACTCGTTGAAAAGTTAACCTCTTTAATTTGTTGTCCATGACGCTGCTAACATTGTTAGAATAGTGAATGAATATTTCAATGCATTCATTTCACGTCTCTCTCTCTCTCTCTCTCTCTCTCTCTCTCTCTCTCTCTCTCTCTCTCTCTCTCTCTCTCTCTCTGTAAAGCAAGAGATTGATCGTTCTAATGACTAACTTGCTTAGATTCACTAATAGCTTGACAAAGTGACTTAATTTGCTAAAATCTTTTACGGTCTGTTGACCTTTTTATCACATGTGTGTGTCACGAAAATGTAATTTATGATCTTTTTGTTTATTCATTCCGCGGATGACGTACCCTCCGTTAATTTTCGAAGATGGGTTACTTTTGTTTTCATTTTGAAAATCTTTTTTAACATCTTTCCTTCCATTTTTTATTAAAAAAAAAAACAAGACATGCTGGGAACTGCTGTAGAAGCAAGTAAGAACACATAAGTGACGTTCTTTTATGGGAATCAGCACCGGTGTGAGTTAACCAGCAAAGATTGATCAGCTCTGTACGGATACTGGATGCAGTGAAGAGAAAATTACGAGAGCAATGAATGATAGGGACGGTTAGCGAGAGATTGTCATGGATATTAGTGCTGAAAGAACGACATGATGTTCATGATCATTGTCATCATTGAAGGCCTTTTATATTTTTTTTAAATTTCTACTAGAACAGTAAAACTACAGCAAGCATGGGCTACCTTTGTCAATAGAAAAACAAAAATACAAAAGCAAATTAGTAAATTAGAGCGTCCCAGAAAAAGCAGAACCCACAAATTCTGTTAATTTTAACAATGGTGGTTTCGGGTTAGAGTTAGGGTTAGGGTTAAAGTTGGGGTTTAGGGTTTAGGGTTAGTTTAATGGGAAAATAAATAAATAGTTTGGGTTCTGTTTTTTCTGGGTCAACCTGTACAGAGTAACCCAGAAAAAAAGAACCTAAACCCTAAACCTAATCCTAACCCCAACCCAATGTAAGGTTCTTTGATCTCAATCATACTTTTGATTTCAAAGGTGCCAAAATATTAACCCACATACATGATAAAACACTGCGTAGAATTATGGAATCTTGTGTTATTCTTACCCATAAAACCATACCCCAAAGACAAGGTTTCTTTAATATATCCCCTTATTTAGCGACACTTGTTGTCAGAAACCATAAAATCCCCTTCACATAACTTTTTCCGTTATTTACTTCCCATTAAAATGAATTTTAGGTTTATTGTCTTGATTTATAAATAAGATATTTTCCGTTTTATTTTGTTTTGAATTCGGTTTTGAAAATAACCTTACATTAGATCCAAATTGCTTAACATTATCTAAAACAATAACAAAATTCCGCCCATAACTTTTTTACTTTATATATAAAAAACAAAATACAATAAATATTTAATCATTAATGAAATACAGAACTTAAAAATAAAAATTTAAAAAATAAAAAATAATTAATCGTAAAAAATTCCTTTTCTAAAAATCTTTTGAATTCCAACCGTCACATTTTTTAATACCCATCCCCTTCCGATTAAATTGATTCGTCTTGTTGCCAACATCTCAAAATCCGCTACATTTGGATATGTTTACCGACAAAAAGGTATACATAGCGACATGACCGACATATATATGGCGCGAATGCCCACATTGGTGAATAATGTAACAACTTTCGTTCTTTTTTGCAGTATTAGGGTTTTTTGTTTGTGAACTGATTTGACATTCTTCTCCGACCCAAACAACCACGGAGTGAATGAGCTCTGATGATGATTTTTGTAAAATCGAAATACTGATCAGTATCAGCTATGATTATATTATAAATTGTTTTCTCTTTAACAGCATTGGGTGATGTTTTCATTCCACCTTTTCATATATATATATATATATATATATATCTCGGTAAATGTTACGATTTTATGGGCCATCCTTTAGGCTTCAAGCAAGAGCACTTACCAGCGGAAATCCTTGGTAAAGAATCCTTTGGTTGTTCCTTGGTGCTCCTCAGTATTGCAAGTCGTTCGTCAATGATTGCAAATGGACGTCTCTCAGTATCAGTGATTAAGTAGTCAACCAACCACGCATTCGAGCTGTTGATTGGTCGAGGTTTAAACCACCTGACCTCGCATAGTCTATACATTTTTGTGGTGTATTGTAGCACGGCTTATATCACCAAATAATCCACCATATTTACACTAATATCGACAGATGAATAATTTTATTGAGATTACTCAGCAATATCTTCTGGGGTGATGATGTTATTCTTCCCCCACCAACCCACAGGTCGAGGGTGCCTATCCATTTCTTTGTAACTTGGTAGGGATTTTCAGGATTCACTAACCTTTACTTTATGTAATCCAAACTTTTGCAGAATTGTTTAGTAAATAATGCTATATACACAACAATGGTGCAGCAAACAAAACAACAGCTGTGCAGCTAACATAGCCATTATATATAATATATATATATATATATATATATATATATATATATATATAAAATAAAATCCGACGATATGAAAAGAGGAAGCCAAATGTCAAAATCAAATTGATATTTCTCCATATAAGGAAGGTTAACCTATGCTTCGGCCACTGGACCGGTAAAGTACAAATAATAGCGTCGATCCCAGGGGGCTTTCCCCCCAGGCAATACCTACTCCCTTTGGGGGTGGGCTGGGCTTATTGCCCAGCGCCTGAGGCGCCCCCTTGAAGGGAATGCCGAGGGATCGACGCTGAGTGGTAGTACCTGTTAGGATCTCATCTATAAGT
>CM042144.1:114016527-114049027 GCA_023376005.1 Doryteuthis pealeii
AATTAAAATGAATATTTATAAGGAACAGCTGACAGGTCTCAGACCTAATATACTAGCTGAAAGATATTATTATTATTATTATTATTATTATTATTATTATTATGAATTAACTATTCTCAGTCCAGCATTGGGTAAATGATAAGACAGACTGAGCTCTTTAACCTTGTTATGGCAACCGGTCTAGGAGGAGGAAAACTCTGAACTCCAACCAAAGTGTCTCTCTTCTCATTAGCCATAAATGACTTTGCTAGCTTTCCCTACCCCTACCCTTCTCCTATTATTTTCACTGAATTAATAATAGATAGATTTAACATACAAAATCAAGGTTGTTTATGTACGAATGTAAATATGTATGTAACCATTTATCTGTATATATATTTAAGTCAGTCTATTAATATACCGGGTGACTGTTAAGTAACCACTTCACTATTTTTGAAATCTTATAATTTATTTCTGAATCATTCTCTTCTGATTAGCTTAGGCTTTGTAATCACAAGGTTCTGATTTCGATATCTGTCCCCGCCAACTCAGTGTATGATTAGCACAGATTGGGTAATTTGATCTGTGTGATAAAGTGGGGAGCTGATGGTAGGTGTAGGCTTCCTCGCTGTCCGGCTGATATCGACAATTGGCCACTCCGCCAACTTTACTTACTGCGGAACAAAAGTGCTGGGGTGACTGCATTCATGTTTTTTGTTGTTGTTGTTGTGACGGTATTTACTCTGTGTCGGTTGAGTCGACTCCATCCAACGAATTCACCGTATCCCGAATGAACGAGATAGTGAATTTATGAAAAGAGTAACAAGAGAATAGGAAATTCTCAAGCGGTCCCCAAATCCCGGTCAGGGAAAGGAGATGACCTTGTTTGCCACAAATTTTCCCCATACGCAATGACAAGTACGCTAAAACCCACTGACTCCTGACGATAATGCAGACGCCTTTTAGATTTTCTGCATAGCCCCTTTGGCGGGGTTGTGGCCTTAATAACACTGGGTAACAGAGGAATCCGCCTTGGGAGGCCCTACCAAGAACTTGAGTTCGGGACGCATAACTCTGAAATTACCACGTTTTCACCAGCCTGTGGCGGTTAGAGATGGGGTTGGACTTTAGGGGTGGTTTGCCTTCATGTGATTAGTGATCGACTCGATGTAGAAAAGAAACAGAGAAGCCCAATTTTCTAAACAATGGCATAAATTCTATTATCTTTTGGAGGTTCACTTCTAGAGTTGGGTAGCTGCCCTGTCAATGGGGTTTAGAATAACTATATCTCCTGTAGAGGGGTTGGACCTTCCCATTAATTGGTTAAACGTGTAATCAAATTTGGAGACCCTCGTATCGTAATGACTATCATCGTACGAAGAGAAATAGGCCACCAAAATACAACCGGTATAGGAGAAGGAAAACTCAGAACTCAAACTGTTACATAAGGAATAGGGTAACCTCTTCATTTTATTATGTAGTGTAAAAGAATTACAACTAAAAAAAGTTTCGTTTAATTTTGGATTTTTTATTGACATCCCTCAAAGATTTCAACAGAGACGCTATTTTGCGTCCAGCCAGAAGGTCGCGTTCAACTCAACTCACTAAATTTCCCACGGTTGGCTGTCACGTGATTATCTCAACCAATGAGAATATTCCGCAACAGGTCAATCAGGACTTGAGGAATGTCAATAAAAAAAAACCCTGGTGATTTTCCATGGATTCTTCAAAATTAAACGTAACTTTTTTAGTTGTAATTCTTTTACACTACATAATAAAACGAATAGGTTACCCTATTCCTTATGTAACAGTTTGAGTTCTGAGTTTTCCTTCTCCTATACCGGTTGTAATACCAAGGTTAAAGATTCCAGTCTGTAAGGAGAATATTTGGATTCACACCTTTCTCAAGGGTTTTAACGCTGTGGGAAATGCAAGCAGCCTCGTCCAGGATTTGAACTTAGGTAGCCTATTTCTCTTCATACGACGATAGCCATTACGATACGAGTGTCTCCTAATTTGATTACACGTTTAACCAATTAATAATAATCGAAGATCATTCTGAGAGGCAAACCTGAATTATATTTGTTCAAGGCCAACACCTATCAGCTGACTCTTAATCAGGGTTGCCAACCTGAAAAGTTTTAAAGAAATCAGTTTCATTATTTTGCATATTGACTTCGAATTCTTTTGTCTAATATGATTTTATCTTAGGTATTATCCCTTCAGAGCTTGACAGAAAGAGGCTTTTCAAATTGGAAAATAGTTTCCAAAGCCCCTCCTCGGCGGGTTATAAAAATAAAATAAGATAAGATAGAATAAAATAGGAAGGGTTAGAGAGTGCAGGCCAATATTTCCATTTGATCGTATAGCAAAGTGAGTGATCAAAAAAACGAGTGATTTTGGATCGAAGGAACGAATAATGCAACACTTAAAAAGGCCGGAATCTTTTTTTTTTTTTTTTTTTTCACCCAATGAAAGAATGTCGTAAAAAAAAAAATACAAAAAAAAATACAAAAAAAAAGAAAAAAAAAAAAAAAGAAAAATTTAATTAAAGCTTTAAAAGCGAATTTGACCGCAACCAGCTAATGAATAAGTCAACAGAGGAGTCATTGTCAAATGTCTCATGAACTAAGTCACCGTATTTGAGTTGAATCCCAATTCTAGGATAGAATACGCATAGCACCAATAGATATTAGTTCTTATACACGGACATATAAATATTTAGAAGCGCGTCGAACAGCCAACTTGTCATGATGCATTCGGCATGTTGGGTTTTGCTTGGAAGAAAAGAGACAACACAAAAGGACAATGAGACTGGCATTATTATTAGCACAAGGCAGTGTGGGAATGTGGGAAGAGAAGTTCTGTGTTGAGTTAGCATTTAAAAAAGCAAGGAAAAAAAAACAAGAAAAAAACAAGGGAAAAAAGCAAGAAAAAAAGTAAAAAAAACAAGAAAAAAAAGGCAAGACAAATATGCAAGAAAAGAAGCACCCGGCCTATATTGTCAGTATGTGGGACCGGCATGTTGCTTTGCATTCATAACAATACCTAATGATTTCAAGAGCGATTATTTACATTATTATCTCTATTTATTTCAATAATGATATTGTTAAAAGCCTTTGTGAAGAGCATCCTTTTATTCATTCATTGATTTTAGTTGTTCGTTCGTTCATTGCTGACGCCATGGGTTCTGGTCAAGTTGATAGGAATTGAATAAGAACAGGAAAGTTTGGTAGAGGGAAAAAGAAAGAAGAAAAGAAGACAAAAGAAAAGAAGTGGAGAAGAAAGAGAAAATAAGAAAAAGAAAAAGAAAAGAAAGAAAGAAGGAAAGAAGAAAAAAAATGAAAAGAAGTAAAGAAGAAAAAGAAAAGAAAAGAAAAAAGATAAAAGAAAATGAAAAGAAGGAAAGAAGGAAAAAAGAAAAGAAAATTAAAAGAAGAAAAGAAAAGGCAAAAGAAAGAAGGAAAAGAAGAAAAGAAGGAAAGAAACAAAAAAGGAAACAAAAGGAAAAAAGAAAAGAAAAAAAGAAAAAAAGAAAAAAAGAAAAGAAAAAAAGAACAGAAGAAAAGAAGAAAAGAAGGAAAGAAACAAAAAGGAAACAAAAGGAAAAAGAAAAGAAAAAAAAAGAAAAAAAGAAAGAAAAAGAACAGAAGAAGAAGAAAAGAAAATTTAAAAAAAGAAAAACGAAAAAGAAAAGAAGGAAAAAAGAAAAAGAAAATGAAAAGAAAAGAAAAGAAAAGGAAGAAAAGAAAAGAAAAAGAAAAGAAGAAAAAAGAAAAGAAAAAGAAAAAAAAAAGAAAAAGAAAAAGAAGAAAAAGAAAAAAAGAAAAAGAAAAGAAAAGAAAAGAAAAGAAGGAAAGAAAAGAAATGAAAAAAAAGAAAAACGAAAAAGAAAAGAAGGAAAAAGAAAAGAAAAAAAGAAAAGAAAAAGAAAAGAAGGAAAAAAAAAAAATGAAAAAAAGAAAAACGAAAAAAGAAAAAAAAAAAGAAAAAAAGAAAAAGAAAAGAAGAAAAAGAAAAGGAAAAAAGAAAAGAAAATGAAAAAGAAAAAACGAAAAAGAAAAGAGGAAAAAGAAAAAATGAAAAAAGAAAAGAAAAAAAGAAAAGAGGGAAAAGAAGAAAAGAAAATGAAAAACGAAAAGAAAGAAGGAAAAAAGAAAATGAAAAAGAAAAGAAGAAATAGAAAAGAAGGAAAAAAGAAAGAAAATGAAAAAAGAAAAACGAAAAAGAAAAGAAGGAAAAAAGAAAGAAAAGAAAAAAAAAAAAGAAAAGAAGGAATGAAGAAAAGAAAATGAAAAAAGAAAAGAAGAAAATAAAAGACAAAGAAAGAAGGAAAGAAAAAAGAAAGGAAGAATAGATAAGAAGAAAAGAAGAAGGATAGAAGGAAAGTAAAGAAGAAGGGAAGAAGGATAAAGAAGAAAAAAAAGAAAAAAGAATAGAAAAGAAGAAAAGGAACGAAAAAGAAAAAAAGAAAAGAAAAGAAGAAATGAAAGACTGGTTTCATTCGTAGAACGATAGAAAATCAATGTCAAAATAAAGAAAGAGATAAAATCTGTTTAAAAAAAATAGAGATAGCCAGCGTGTAAAGAAAAAAAAGAAAAAATATGAAAAATAGAAAAAATAAAATATTCTATTTTCTTTAGGAAGAAAGAATGTTGAAAAGAGAAGGAATATTTTCTTTTTTCTATTTTTCATATTCTTTCTTTTTTTTTCTTCTTTACTCTCTGTCTGTCTGTCTGTCTGTTTGTCTCTCTCTCTCTCTCTCTCTCTCTTAAAACAAAGTTTATCTCTTTCTTTATTTTGACATTAATTTTCTTTCGTTCTACGAATGAAACCAGTCTCTCATTTCTTCTTTTCTTTCTTTTCTTTTCTTCTTTTTTCTTCTTTTTTCTTTTCTCCTTTTTCTTTTTTCTCTTCTTTTTTTTTTCTCTTTTCTTCTTTTTTTT
Organism: Doryteuthis pealeii; assembly: GCA_023376005.1. Lineage (NCBI taxonomy): Eukaryota > Metazoa > Mollusca > Cephalopoda > Myopsida > Loliginidae > Doryteuthis > Doryteuthis pealeii. Next base: position 114,021,453 of record CM042144.1, read on the forward strand.
CTCTTTTCTTCTTTTCTTTTCTTCTTTCCTTCTTCTTTTCTTCTCTTTCTTCTTTTCTTGATTCTTGACCCTCAGCCACTGCCTTCAAGCACATATAGAAAATGTTTGGGGTTGTCATAAGGGGAATAGGGTCGGAATAATCATAGGTGCTAAGGCTTGACGGGATCAACCGAATGATCAGAGGGGGGTCTCTCTGATCGACCGACCGTCTAGCCCAAGTAAGGGCCAAGGGGGAGTTTTGCATGACATGAACTGCTCAGCCATCCAGATTCCGTCTTTAAACATTACCGGTTACCATCCACAACCAACATGTGTGTGTGCGTGCGTGCGTGCGCGTGAGTGTGTGTGTGTGTGCATGTGTGTGTGTGTGTGTGTGTGTGTACCATTGCAGACTAACACACCGATAGATTAGGAAAATACCAAGAAAACTAGATAGATTAGATACGTTTATATTTTGTTTCTCAAATTGGATCACAAGTCAGTCAGTGTTGGATTTTATATCCTAGGCGTGGCTTATTGATGATTATAACGATACGATTAAAAAAAAAAAGATAAAATAATAACAATTATGAACCATTGTATTCTTCTGTCTCAGCCGACAGGGCGATTAGGAGTACCCAGTTGATATCGGTGGTAATAAGCTGATGCAACTGGGCTATTCTTAACTTACCGATTCTGTGGGTGTTACCTTTCTATATACAACAAAAATTACCATACATTCTTTCAATGACATGAAAGAATGTATGTATAATCAGATTTGATCATAAGTCAGTTGGTTTTATATTTTATATCCTAGGCGTCACTAAGTGACGATTATAACGATACGACTAGAAAACTATAAAGTGATAGTTTTCTAATCGTATCGTTATAATCGTCACTAAGCCATATAAAGTGATAGTTATTATGAACCAAGAGAATAAGAAACCGCGCTTATATTACAGAATGAGGACTTTAATAATGTTTCAACTTCATTCCTCCAAATTATGATAATTAGCACAAAAAACGCACTCCGGGCGGTGTAAATTTAATCAATCTTTAAAGATTTTGCCTGAGTAGGGTGGGGTTATAAATTCAATGTCAAATCATTTCCCCCTCAAATAAAATGTTGCGCACATCCATTAATTAAATAAGTGTTTTGAATATTTTACACATTGAATTTACAAAAAAAATCGTAAGTATTTATTTGTAAACTTTTAGTTAACTTCTCGTTACTGATAAAAGAACGAGAGTAAAAAAAATATTTTAAAATTGATTACAAATTTTTTTTTTCCATTTAAAGTAATATAATGTAATTAATTTCATAGTTTATATAGTTTATTCATTGAGATAATATGATTTTATTACAATGGAAAGGATTTAAACTTTAAAATATGAGAACAGCTTTTATTTATCTTATTAATATTTAATTTAGTTCTTTATTCTGTGTATTGAGGATTTTAATGGATACTCAATTTTTTTAATAAATAGATTTTTCTATTTAATCCATAGATAGGACCCTAACAGGTACTGCCACTCCGGGTCAGAGTGGACCAGAAAGCAATGGTGATGAAGGGGTGCTCCACATTCCCCAAAACTCCAAAACTGAACCTCACCATCAGATTGAGTTTAACGTCATTCCCAGGACCTGTAGACCCTCAGTCACCGCCTTCTAGCACCCATATAATAAAAAGGGGTTGGGACTTGCCTTAAAGGCAATAGGGTTGGGGCAATACTACAGGTGCTAGGACTTGACGAGACCAGTCGATTGATCGGAGGGGGCCTCTCCGACCGCCCGTCTAGCGTAAGTAAGGATCTAAGTGTAGCGTTGCATGTCATGGACTGCTCATCCACCAAGACTCCGTCCTTAAGCATTACTGGTCGCCACCCACGGCCAACAGGTGGACCCATTTCGGGGAGTCTTACCCCTCTGCAGAGGTGCAGTCGGTGCATTTTAACGCCCCACCCGACAGGGCGGTCCATTCTGTTCTGTTTATCGAGTACGATTCTAACAATACACCTGATGTTCCGGTTGGATATCTCTTCAGCCAGGTGTGTCAAAGTTTAGATACCATAATTAATCAAACTGTTTTTGCATAAAGTTGTCGGGGCGGCCTAATGTCAGTATCAGCCAGACAGCGAGGGAGTCTATCCCCTTTTCAATAGCGTTAGACCAAGGAGATTATTTTAGCATCTGGGGTGGAGCGCCACACCTACCATCAGCTCCCCACTTTACTGCACAGATCCCTATGATACTCATACGCTGAGTTGGTGAGGACCGGTATCGAACTGAGAACCTTGAGTTTTCTAGCCGAACGCTCTTCCGACTGAGCTAACCAAGCCCTTTTGGCAGAGAATAACCCAACAAGTTTGAACATACCTTAAAACCAACCATACAATCAACCAACTAACCAAAATACATACGTAAAAGAACATGTTTTTTTCTCTTTGGATATTAAGACTTTAGTTTTTTTTTAATGTAATCGTTATAAATAACAAAATAATATAAATTGTGTGTGTGTGTGTGTGTGTGTGTGTGTGTGTGTAATAATATCTTAAATTGGTTAGATTTAAGTTTTAAAAATACTAGCAGAATAACCATTTTATATTTATTCACCAGCTTTACATTTGGTATGGAACTTGGATCTCTCTCTCTCTCTCTCTCTCTCTCTCTCTCTCTCTCTCTCTCTCTCTCTTCCTCCTCTCTCTCTCTCTCTCTCTCTCTCTCTCTCTCTGTTATATATATAACGTTTTGGCTGATGAACCCTCCAGCCTTCTCCAGGTATTTCTTGTCAAAATCCGGGAATATCTTATCAAACCAATGGACATTTTTTAAGCATTTTAGAACAAAGGATATATATCAATTTAATGTTTACCGAAAAGATTTTAATCGTCTTTTAGGATTTCTTTATTTAATGGCCTATCAAACTTCATAGGTTATCTAATACCAAAACCACCATTAGAGAATAACACTAGTGGTACTCTTTTGATACAATACTTGTATTTGATGGAACTCTGGTAGTACTTGGATATGTGTATATTTGTGTTTTTTAATATATCAACAATAGCTCACACTGATATGATCAACATAAGACCAGGATTTTTTAACCTCGATATATCAATCGTAAAAACTATAATTCGCAAAAATAAAATTAAGATCCATCAAGAATATGGTTAAAAAATGAAACACCAAAATATATATATATATATGTGTGTGTGTGTGTGTGTGTGTGTGTGTGTGATTAAAAATTGAGGAATAACAGATAAAACACAAACAACTTAATTCAATGGATATTTCGCTTCGGTGTGTTAACGAGGCGAAATATCAATTGAATGAAATTGTTTTTCCTCAATTTTTGATTTTGTTGGATTTTACCCAATAATATTTCCTACAATATATGTTGTTTTTTTTTCAGAAGATCGGCGAGAAACTAACAGTAACCAGGTGTTGACTTTATGTTCACGCTACCTTAAGTTAAGAGTAAGGAAATTAATCCGACGGTATAAGTATAGATAAAAGGATATGAAAACACACAATGCAGTTAAAATTAAAATATTTTATATCATTTTCATAGCTAATATTCATCGCTATATGAAATCGAAATATTGTTCAATATTAGCTATGAATATGATATAAAATATTTTCATTTTAACAGTATTGTGTGCTTTCATATTCTTTTATATATATATATATATATATATATATATATATATATATATATACTAGCAAATATATGCACCTCCGGGTGCAAGTATTTAAGTTTTAATGTAATGAAATACCGTATTAAATTAGAAAGTCTAATAAGAATGCAGATAAAAAGATTTGAAACAGAGTGGGGTTATAATAGAAAAATAGAAATGAAACTTACTCTTCCATCACTCCCGTCTTTCATTGCTGAATTTTACTTATTTAACTATTTAGTTAAATTAGGAAATAAAGAATAAAATTACACTTATTTTTTCTTGTTAATGGATTTCATTAAAGATTCATTGGAGAGACTTTTGCTTATATTCATTAAAATAAAACCAAACAGTTAGAAATCAATAATACTAAGCACATATTTAATAAAATCACATTTTTAATATCAATATGCAAATTAGCCTTCCCGTTCACACTGCAAACCGCTATTTTTTGTCTATATAAACACAATTGCATGTTATTAGTATGTAGATATGGACAACAGTGGCTTCGGCCTCTGGACCATTGATATAATTAACAGTGTCGATCCCAGGGGGCCATCCACCCAGGCAACACTTGCCCCCTCGATTTAAAGGGGCAGGGCTGGGTTTATTGCCCAGTGCCTGAGGCGCCCCCCTTGAGGGGGAATGACGACGGGATCGACGCAATTTTTCACCTGCCACTCCATGAGCTTCGGCTCGTGGGTGGTCCCACGTTAATAGGGACTTTGTGCCTGACCCGTACAAGTGGGGTACGCGGTAAATACTATGTAGATATGGACAACACTAATAAAAAGGTGAACCATTTATTTATAATTGAGGTTTAAATATAAAAATAAAATCATGAAGAATGTGATGAAAATAACTATGTTAATTGTGACTCGATTAGTAATATAGTTTCGGTTACAGACAGAAAAACACAATCTCCATTATAATAAGGTATATATATATATATATATATATATGTGTGTGTGTGTGTGTGTGTGTGTGTGTGTCCTACAGTAGATTTTCACCTTGGTTTGATTCATTACGACTGAGATATTATTGAATAGCAGAAATATTTTGCATTGCAAAAGAAATGTTGTGCGGGGGTTAGGGTCACTCAGGACATTAGGATCGATTTGACTTGGGGAGCATATTTCATACAGCAGTGACGTAATTCGATCTGAACTTGCATGAATGGGGGTGTAAAAGCTCTCACGGTTATTTTTTTGACTAAAGAGACCCTGAATACAAAGTTGAGAACTGGGAATTTTTTCATATTCCTAATAATAATATATATATATATATATATGTGTATGTGTGTGTGTACGTGTGTGTGCGTGCGGGTGTATGTGTGTATAGATATTGCTTTCAATATTTAGATTTCTTTGATCATCGATTATATCAGATAAATATTGATTATCAATCGATAAAAATTATCTAGTATTGTATCAGATCACGTAATGGCAAAATATAACAATTGTCAACAACATATCTTGGGACTGAATTTAATATATCATATTAGATATAATATACTTCATTATGTATATTATATATAAGATATTTGTAATTCCAATTTCTTGTGATATAAACATACATATGTATGTATGTATGTATGTATAATTCTCATTTTTTATATACAAAATACCCCCGATGAATACAACCTCAAGTATAAAGATGCAAAAAAATAAATAAATAAAAAATATAAAAGCACATAACAGTTAGTCCTCTGAAGAAGTCAAGTTTCTGAAATATTAGAATGAAATAAAACGAAACTTAATATCCCACAAACAGATTTTTAAAATATTTTACATCCCATGCTTCAAACTGAATCCCAAATAATATATTATAGACAATTATATATAAATAACATATAAAGTAAGTAAGTAAAGTCGTTGGGGCGGCCCAAAGTCGGTATCGGCCAATCAGCGAGGGAGTCTATCCCCTTTTCACTTGCGCTAGACCAAGTAGATCCTTTTTAGGGTCTGAGGTGGAGCGCCACACCTAGCGTCAGCTCCTTACTTTACCGCACAGATCCCTTTGCTACTCATACGCTGAGTTGGCGAGGGCCGGTATTGAACTAGGAACCTTGTGGTTTCTAGCCGAACGCTCTACCGACTGAGATAACCCGGCCCATAACATATATACTAATATAATATATACAAATTGAGAACCAGACTCACCATATATATATATATATATATATATATATATATATATATATATACACCGACTGCAATTCTGCAGAGGGGTAAGACACCCCCCAATGGGGTGACCTGTTGGCCGTGGGTGGCAACACATATTGTTTAAGGACAGAATCCTGGAAAATTAGCAGTCCATAACATGCAACACTCTATTTTGGCCCTTTCTTTGGCTAGACGGGCTGCCGGAGAGACCCTGTCTCCGATCAATCGGCTGGTCACGTCAAGCCCTAGCATCTATATGATTTTGCCAACCCTCCGGATTATAGTGGACCTTGGAGTAATGTCGATAAAGGGGTACTCCACACTCCCCAAAGTTTCAAAATTGGAACAACATTCGATGCAGTTCAACGCCATTCCCGAGACACTAGTATCTTACGTTAAAAGAAAAAGGCCGAAAATCGTGAATATTTGCATCCGTAGCTCGCAAAAAAAAAGGGATCGTCTTTCGACACATGGCGTGTAGCTTGCTCCTTGTGAAGGGCTTGTTATTATGTAGATGTTGTAGGGCTTGATAACCTGCTCAATTTATTGATGTTGATCTGGCTATTTCACAAATCTAAACACACCGGGAGTGATCATTAGACAGAGAGGCGCCAATTAGCGATTATGACGGTTGGTGGTCAGATCTGCGTTGTGGAGGTGGCGTTTAACTGCTTTGGCCTATCTGGGAATGATTGGATTTTAAATAGGCTGGTTTTGGTCATAGCCATAATTCATGGAGATTATGGTATTGGATAGATCAGCAGGGGGTTAATAGTTCCGTTCTGAAGTGAATTCATCTGGCGCATAAGTGGTCGGAGTATTTGAGCGAGGTCAAGAAGTCGTTGCTGAAGAACAAGGGCATAATTTGGAACTAGTTTTGACTATCAAGAAATTTCCTTGAGAATGTATATTTCGTAAAACAACACTTATTGTAGGAAGAGTTATAACTATTATTATAACTATTAAATATTTTACAAGTACATGAATGAGACTAACTATAATAGAATAACAAAGACAAAGATGAATTCAAGTTAATAAAAATACAGTAAAGTTGGCGAGGGAGTCTAACCTTTTCTCACTGGCGCTAGACTTGGAGGCTGCTTCTGCGTCTGAGGTGGAACAACACACCTACGATTAGATCCCTACTTTGCCGCACTGATCCAAGATGTGCTGTGTTGGTGAGAGCTGGTATCGAACCCAGAACTTTGTGGTCCCCAGGCGGATGCTCAACCTACCGAGCGAAACCGGCCCTTTAATAAGGAAATATAAGAATAAGTTAGTATTATCTGCGTTATTCGGACTATTGTTCTCATCTTTATTGTTATCTGTACAACGTTTCGGCCGATATGCCCTCCGGCCTTCTTCAGGTATTTCTTGTCGGACTCGGGAACCTTCTTTTCGGACTCGGGAACCTTCTTTTCGGACTCGGGAAACGTTGTACAGATAACAATAAAGATGAGGATAATAGTCCGAATAACGCAGATAATTACTAATCACCAAGCCTCATCTCAAAACATTCAGAGAAATAAGAATAAATTGTTTTTTCTTTATTTTAAAAAAAATTATTTATTTATTTTTATTTATTTTATTTTTTTATTTTTTTTTTGCTGGTCAAACTCAAGTCTACACCACGATGAAAAATTTGTAGGCAACCGGACAGCGAGGGAGTCTATCCCTTTCTCACTGGCGCCAGAATTGGGAGACTGCTTCTGCGTCTGAGGTGGAGCGACACACCTACGATCAGATCCCTACTTTGTCGCACTGATCCAAGATGTGCTGTGTTCGTGAGAGCTGGTATCGAACCCAGAACTTTGTGGTTCCCAGTTGTGTTTTTTTTTGCTGGTTAGACTCAATCCTTCATCACGATGAAAAATTGTGGGCAGTCGTTGTTCAATAGTAATGGATCTGCGGCACTAGCTTACTAACCCTTATACCACGACCCAACGACCGAATTTCTGGAAGTAGTTGCTATCTACCCAACCCATTCACCAAGAGTAGGATGTGACACAAAGGTCGCAAGTATGGAACATCTAGCGAGGATCGAGTTCGTATTCAATAATAATGAATTTACGAGACTAGCTTGCTAACCGTTACTCAACGACGGCACGCTTAAGACATTGACCCAACCCGTTCGCCACGGTTAGCATTTACCCAAGTATGGGACATCCAACGAGAATCGATCTTGCTTTTCAGTTGTAATGGATCTGCGAGACTAGCTTGCTAACCGTTACACCACGATGAAACGCCTAAGATAATTACCCAAACCGTTACCAACAGGTAGGATGTGACACAAGGTTGCAAATACGGCATCGCCAGCGAGGACAGCTATTCAGTAGTAATGGATCTGAGAGACTAGCTTGCTAACCGTTACACCACGATGGGACGCCCTTCTTCATTTACGTGCGTATAAAAGGCAAGTTAAATGATCTGGCAAACAAAATGAGGATATCTTTGTAGAAGATCTTTGTAATGTATGTTGTCATTAGTCACACATGGCCGCGCAACTATTTCCGTAGACAAAAATTTCACGGCTGGTCGCCATTGTACAATGGAGAAAGTAAATAAAACTTTACTTTCGATAGAACTGACACATTGTAAAAAGGATGTTTTATTACATGGACAGACATGTTTATTAGTGTAAGTCTGTAAGTAACAAGGGATTTGCGCTAAGGATCTATCTTAAGATCTTTTTCTCCTCTTTCTTTATTTTGGTCTTCTTTTTAATCAGAAAAATATGTTGTATAGGTGAGCATGCGTCTTTTTTCTTTTCTTTTTTAAAGAAAGTAACGGGTGTAAGATTAATGTTTGATTAACGTGTGGTAAGTAGAGAAAAGAAAGAACAAAAAAAAGAGAGTTGTGATGCGTGAAAATGTCTTCTTCTGTTTGACGCCTAGTTTCACGTTAGAAAAAGATTGTTGATTTTGTTTGTTTGGTTTTGTTTTACGGCATATCAACCTCAGTGGGTCACTTAATGCCGATAAAGTTTTGAAATAAATCAATTCTTAATGGATAATACAATTTTGTTATTAAACTCATGTTTTCTATTTAACCCATAGATGGGACCCTAACAAGTACTACCACCCCGGGTCAGAGTGGACCAGGGAGCAATGGTGATGAAGGGGTGCTCCACATTCCCCCAAACCTCCAAAACTGGAACCTCACCATCATGGAGTTTAACGTGATTCCCAGGACAAAAGATTGTTGAATTGAATAACAAAGAAACAGTTGATTTCAATTCAATGGAGAAAAGGGAATGATCGTTAGTGGTTCTTCCATATCGGTGATTCTGTTGACAGTTATTCAAAGTCAGGTAATTAGAGAGAATTACTGACAGGATCCTTGGAAATTCCACGGTGTATCTTTCCAATTTAAGAACCAAGGTATCCTAGATACTTTGTATCATTAAAATTTCTCAGACCTCTACCCATCTTTATACTTATATGCACAACATTTGGAAGCGCGTGGTGTAATGGTTAAAGTCATGGGAAATGGACTCGTCACCCGAGTTCAAATCCTGGACGTGGTAATTGCATTTCACTTAGCGCTAATCCCCTTGGGAAAAGTATGTATCCTACTCTCCCTCTAGATATCGGTATATATTAGGACAGACTGGGCTCTTTAACCTTGGTTAGGTAACCAGTCTAGGAGAAGGAAAACTCTGAATTCAAACCTGTTAAACTCCGCTTAAAAATTGACCTTGTGTCACATCCTACTCGTGTGGAGGGGTTGGTAAATATATATATGCACAACATTTCGGCCAATGTGCCCTCCGGCCTTCTTTTTTTTTTTTTTTTTTTTTTTTTTTTTTTTGTAGAACTAGGAAGCTTCTTGTTCTTCCATGCCAGTGATTCTGTTGATATTTATCAAAAGCAAGGTAATTAGATAGAATAACTAACAGGACCCTTGGAAATTCCATGGTATATCTATCCCATTTAAGAATCAAAGTATCTCTGATACTTTGTATCATTTAAATTTTTGAGACTGTTCTACTCATCTTTATTGATGTATACACAACGTTTCGGCCGATGTGCCCTCTAATTTTCTTCAAGTGTTTCTTGGTAGTATAAGATGTATGCCAAATCCCCATTCATATTTATGAACTTTCCCAACATCAGCAGCATGCATTTCTGAAAAATTTTTAACATTAAAAAAAAAAGACATCTATCATTACACTTTGGGTCATTACCGCTTTAGAAGAACAGGCGCATTATAATTCATATTATCGATAAAAAGTGCGTGTACCGGCCCTCACCAACTCAGTGTATGAGTAGCACAGGGATCTCTGCGGTAAAGCGAAGAGCTGATGTTAGATGTGGCGCTCCACATCAGACGCCCAAAACAATCTCCTTGATCTAGCGCAAATTAAAAAGGTATAGATTCGCAGATCTCAGAATTAAACGATGATGATGATGATGATCATGATAATGATCACGATGCACTTATGTTAGTGTGAGGTTTAACAGGTTTGAATTAAGTGTTTTCCTTCTCCTAGACTGGTTGCCATACCACAGTTAAAGAGCCCAGTCTGCCCCAATATATACCGATAGGTGAAGGAAGAACAGTTGGATTCGTACCATACCCTAGGGTATTAGCACTAACTGAAATGCAAACAGCCTCGTTCAGGATTTGAACTCGGGTTGCCGTGTCCATTTCCTATGACGGTAACCATGACAACACGATCGCCACGAAAGACAGATGATAGGTGTGCGTGTAAGAATCGTCCTGAGTTTCAAAGAAAATCGGACTAGTATTGATAAAGAAAACAGAACTTTGCAATCAGAAAGATAACGAGAAGAAAATGATATTTAAATAAATAAAGGGAGTAAATATCTAGTGAATGATAAAGAGAGGGGGAGACTGAGGAGAATAATGGGAGGGGGGGCGGCAGTTGACAATGAATAATTTATGGTATTTCAGTGTATACTGAAAAAGTCGTTTACATAAATGGCGTCTGCTTCCGGTCGGAGGACGGAAGAATGCGAGGATTCGAAAAATTGTACAGAAGACGCGGGCGAAATTGTTGAGGCGGGAAAACAGTCTCGGCATTGTAATCAGTTGACTTTCTCTGACTTCTTAGACATAAATACAAAGGCCAAATGATGGCTGATTTATTTTGCTGAGTGTCTATGTGAAAGACAGAAACAATGTTTTGATGAAAATGAATTAAAACCAACTTCTCGCTTGTTGAAATGCTACAAACAGGATTTGACGTCAGTGAAGTCTATAAAACATCACCACGCACATTTCAATTAATGGCTGCCCGGGATAAAATCAACACAAAGATCACAATCATTCATTATATATATATATATATATATATATATATATTATTTGTCTGTGTGTGTATATATTATATATAATATATATATATGTGTGTGTGTGTGTGTGTGTGTGTGTGTGTGAGAATGGGAAATGAATCCGACAATATGAGGAAAAAATGAGCGTAAAGAAAAGAAATGTAGATGGATAAAAATGAATTTTATCGATATCACTTTTAATCGATATCACTTACACATGTGTTTCGGTCTGTTTATCAAAATGTATAGGGATTTATGTTATTATTATTATTAAAATAATCAGATGGAGTTGAAATGATGATGAGAATAATAATAGGAAAAAATGCATGAAATGTTCCGTACACAGAGAGATTTTGCCGACCTTCATCAGAAGTGGTATTTTTATTTTTTGAGTTGGAGACAAGAATCTATATCGATAGGTGAAGGGAAAACATTAGGCCGCCTCGATGACTTTACTTTTACTTTATGCAAGCAGCAGGTTTTATTTTAGAGCACGTTGTCTTAGACTTTTACCATCAAAGGATGCCTACAAGTTGGCAGAGGTTTGATGTTGGAGCTTCCTTCTACAATTTTGATTTCAAAGAGAAGCTACTCTGAAATAAAAACCTGTAATTTGCGTTGTCACCAGTTATCTTGCTATGCTTGTTATTGTGTTGTAGCTATGTAGACCCAAAGAGTGGTATACGTGTTGTACAAGCGTATGTCATTATAAAAGAATGATGTACAGATTGTCGGACCATATTACTCTGCATAGAACTCAGCACATTAGTAACACATCTTGTATCTGTACAGTAAAGTGGTGATCAGATGGTAGTGGCGGTGCTCTACATCAGACACAAAAACAATATTCATGGTATAGCGCTAGTGAAAAGGGGATAGACCCCCTCGCTGCTCAGCTGATACCAGCATTAGGCTAGGCATCAGAAGGTTCTTGGTTCGATACCGGCCCCTGCCAATTCAGCGTATGAGTAACACAAGGATCTGCGCGGTAAAGTCAGATGCTAAAATAATCTCACTGATCTAGCGCTAGTGAAGAAGGGGATAGACTCCCTCGCTGTCTGGCTGATACCGACATTAGGCCGCCTCGATGACTTTACTTTTACTTTTTTTATGGAAGAAATCAAAGAGAAGCTACTCTGAAATAAAAACCTGTAATCTGTGTTGTCACCAGTTATCTTGCTATGCTTGTCATTGTGTTGTAGCTATGTAGATCCAAAGAGTGGTATACGTGTTGTACAAGCGTATGTCATTATAAAACAATGATGTACAGATTGTCGGACCATATTACCTTTTGGCACCCCTTATTGATCTCGATTAAGAAAGGACATGTTTTTCATTTACACCATCAATATCCGGTTGTTTGTTAGGGGTTAGCGTTAGGGTTAGGGTAAGGGGTTAGTTTTACCATTTTTTTTAATCTAAAAATTGTCTGTTAAAATAACCGGATATTGATGGTGTAAATGAAAAACATATACTATCTTAATCGAGATCAAAAAGGGGTGCCTAAAGGTCATATGGTCCAGATTGTCTTACGTATCTTGCATATTTTTCACAAGTTAATTGAAAAATCAAAACTGGAGAAGGAAGCCCCATAATCAAACCTCAGTTAACTTGTATGTGTCCTGTAAACTGCAGGTTTTTATTTTAGACCCGCCTTTGAATCACAAGGTTCTCGGTTTAATACCAGCCCTCCCCAACTCAGCACATAGTAATACATCTTGTATCTGTACAGTAAAGTGGTGATCTGATGGTAGTGGTGGTGCTCTACATCAGACACAAAAACAATATTCATGGTATAGCGCTAGTGAAAAGGGGATAGACCCCCTCGCTGTTCAGCTGATACCAGCATTAGGCAATTCTGCTGGCCATTCTGCCATTAGGCCATTCTTCTGACTTTATTTTTAAATTAGACTTTTTCTGTCAAACCTGCGGTTTAAATTGTCACGTGTTATCTTGTCGTGATTGTCATTGGGCTGTAACCATGTAAAGCAAAAGAGTGGTATATATACTTACCAACCCCTCCGCACGAGCAGGATGTGACACAAGGTTAATTTCTTAAGTGGATTTTAACAGGTTTGAATTCAGAGTTTTCCTTCTCCTAGACCGGTTGCCTAACCAAGGTTAAAGAGCCCAGTCTACCCTACTATTTACCCATGACTGAGGGAGAGTAGGATCCATACCTTTCCCAAAGGTATTAGCGCTAAGTGAAATGCAATTACCACGTCCAGGAATTGAACTCTGGTCGATGAGTTCATTTCCCATGATTTTAACCATTACACCACGCGCTTCACAGAGAGTGGTATAAGTGTCTTACAATCGTATATCACTATAATCCAACGACATACAGATGTCTTACTACCTTATCATCTTACGCATCTTGAATATTTTCCAAAGTTGAATTAATTATTATTCAGAATCTTTCAGTTGTAATGTTGATGGTAAAGACGGTTATCATCTGTCAAGATGTGTTAGTCATCATCATTACTTGAAGAGAAGATGCTATAAAAATTAGTCAGCTTAATTTATTTAGATTGAGAGTGTTATTCATTGCATGCTCTTTGTTGTAGGTTTTTCTTTCTGTTTTTTTTATGGTGTTTAAGGCATTTGGTCTCCAACCAAGAGAACTAATCATTTCCTTTTTACTACGGTTTGGTTTGGCTTGTTTGTTTTACGGCATATCAAACATTTTCGGGTCATTTAATGCCGAAACAAAACATTTTAATAAAAGTTTATCTCTTTAAAGTTCTTAATATCTTTAAGTTGGTATGAATAATTTTCATTATCTTCACTAGCAAAATAAAGAGACACCCTCCGGACGATGTAAAAATAATTTTTTGAAAGATACTACCTGGGGGGATGGGAGCTGAAAATTCAATGTCATAGAGTGTGTACCATAAGTATGTAAAATCGTGAAATTTATTAAAGGAGTAAAATAAAAAGAAAGAAAGAAAGACAATTTGAAATGGAAACAGTTCCGATAACTTTAGATATTATATTAGAATAAAACAATCTATATATAAATATATAACACCGGGCATCTATTTATTGAAACAATGAGGATCGTCTAACGTTGCATGCTCACATTTTGAGTATATTTATTCTATGTTATGACGTTGGATTATATGTTGGTTAATGTGACGTAAGCAATGGCGCAGTTTTTGTTACAGACAAAAACCGGAAGCGAATCTCCATTATTAATAGATTTGGTTTTGGTTTGGTTCGGATTGGTTTGTTTAATGGTATAATAATCCTGTGGGTTATTTAATGCCAAAATAAAACTGTTAGCATGTGAAATAAAAGTTGGTACTCAAGTTTCCTTAACCGTTGTAATTTTTGTAGATGTATTCGTGGGTGTATTTTATAACTGATTAATAATTTTTTTCTATATATTTTTATTGAATACGCCAGGTTCACTATTTCTTATTTTTTTCAAGTTTCTTTTCACCTATCTCAAAAATACGAAGGTGGCTGAGAAATTCTCGACCCAACCAGAAGAAAATGATCTTTTATATCATTCCTCGTGGATGCGCGTAGTATAATGGTTAGAGTCATGGGAAATGGACTCGTCAAATTCAAATCCTGGACGAAGCTGTTTACATTTCACATAGCGCTAATACCTAAGGAAAGGTATGCATCCAACTATTCTCCCTCTATGGGTAAATAGTAGGGCTGACTTGGTTCTTTAATCTTGCTTAGGTAATCAGTCCAGGAGAAGGAAAATTCTTAATTCAAACCTGTTAAACTCCGGTTAAAATATTGACCATGTGTCACATCCTGCTCGCCCGGAGGGGTTGGTAAATATAGATACAATGTATTATTAATTATGGGTTTTTCACACTAGCTAGCACTGGTGGCCCGTCTCAGCATGTCTTTTTATATCTCTAGGAATTTTCTGAGTATTTAAGCCGATCTTAACAATGCTGTTGTCTGGATGGACTTCCACTAATCTCTAATTCGGCTAGCTTCTTAGTCAGTCCCTTGATTCCGTTCCAAGGCACCAACTAGAAATGGTATAGCTTCATGTTCCACAGTTTTTACAGCCCTCTGGTAAGATCTAAGTATGTGTTTATCTTTTCGTATTCTTTAATTCTAACTTTATGGTCCACTGGGTATTGTATATCTGAAAAGGCTAGTACAATTTACTAAGTATAATGGGGAAGGTGGAAATTCTTCAGGCTAACCCAGGATATGCCCACATAAAGTTCCCTGATAAAAGAACTAATACTGTCTTTTTAAGGCATCTTGCACTTATAACAAACTTTGTAGAAACATGTCCAGCCTCTTCTGTTGGTATATTCACTAACAACCAAATGACAGGTCCCTCAACCCCAGATTCTCTTGTTCAAAATAAGTTTCAGAGCATGTTGAGATTTTTTTTACATAAAAGATGTGTGCTAGATACTCGCTCCTACTTATAGACTAGGCCGGAATCATGTGATCTAACTCTTGGCCAATCACTTGCAGTACTCTGGGGTTGATACAATACTTAACCCCGACCCTACTAGTCATAGTTACATTGACACTCTTTGACGACGGACATAGGATTAAATCACGGGTCCTTTACCGATACGCAGGATAGGATTTATACGCTTACCAAAGGATCACCAAAGGATTCCATATCACCGGACTTTCTTTAAGCCTTTTTCAACTGGTAATGATGGTGATGATGATGATGATGGTGGTGGTGTGGGGATGATGGATGGTTGGTGGTGATGATGGTGGTGGTGGTGGTGGTGGTGATGATGATGATGTGTGGTGGTTGTGATGGTGGTGATATGATGATGATGATGATGATGGAGATGATTGATGATGATCGTGGTGGTGTTGGTCGTGGTGGTGGTGATGATGATGAAGATGATGATCGTGTGGTGGTGGTGGATGATGATGATGATGATGGTGATGATGATGATGATCGTGGTGGTGGTGGTGGTGGTGGATGATGGTGATGATGATGGTGATGATGATGATGGTGATGATGATGATCGTGGTGGTGGTGGTGGGGCAGGATGATGATGATGATGATGATGATGATGATGATGATGATGATGTGGTGTTGTTGTTGTTGTTGTTGTTGTTGGTGGTGGTGGTGATAATGATGATGATGATGATGATGATCGTGGTGGTGGTGGTGGTGGTAGTGTTGGTGGTGACGATGATGATGATGATGATGGTGATGATGATGATCGTGGTGTGGTGGTGGTGGTGTGGTGGTGGTGACGATGATGATGATGATGGTGATGATGATGATCGTGGTGGATTTCCAGGAAGATTTCTTTCTACCGACGTGGTAGCACGCACGCGTATTTGTGTGTGTAGTGTTATTTGTGTGTCAAAAGTATATTTGTTCAACAGGCCAATTGTTTCCTCTAATATATATATATATATATATATATATATATATGTTTCCTCTATATATATATATATATATATATATATATATATATATATATGTGTGTGTGTGTGTATGTATGTGTATGTGTGTGCGTGTATTATCATCCGCAGACAGTCCTGTTTTGATGTACCACGTTTCCTCAGCAGGCTACCTCCAGCCAGGATCGAAACACAACCGATTATTCATCAGTCAAAGTCCCTAAAACTGAGCCATCAGCACACCCATCAGCGGTAGATGGAATTTATACAGATAAATACCGTTGAGTGCTCAACCTACCAGGTTTAGGGAGCACATATTCAGTCATCTGCAAAACAGTCCGGTTTCAACATATCGTGTCTCCTCAGTACATTTAGACTTAGCAGGCTACCTCCATATATATATATATATATATATATATATATATATATGTGTGTGTGTGTGTGTGTGTGTGTGTGTGTGTGTGTGTGTGTGTGTGTGTGTGATTCTCAAATTAGATTGGAGTTTTTTGTTTTACTGGAATAACAAGTTTAAAGTCTATTTTAAGACTTTCGACTGAAAGTCTTTTTTGTATGCAACACACAGAAATAATTCCGAGCAATGATACTAAACTGCATCCGGTGGTGAGGCTCCAGTTCTGGGGCTTTGATTGATTGCCGGCTTGTTTGGATTTTGCGGCATGCCAACCCTTTTTGGGTTATTTTATGCCAAAAACGTTTTGTTTTATTTATTCTTAATGGATACTCAATTCTTTTCAAACTCAATTTTTTAAACATTTCTTTTAAATCCTTTCATAGATGGGGACCGAACAGGTACCTCCACTACAGATCAAAGTGGACCTGGGAGTAATTGTAATGAATTGGTAAACCACATTCCCCAGAACTCCAAAACTGGAACTTCACCATCAGAGTTATCATTTTTGCAACACCCTCTTGTTAAAAATGAAACCGTCCAAATCGTCCAAGATGAATATCAATCTTCATTATCTGATGTTGCTTATCCACCGAATTCTTATTTCTCGATCATGAGTCTCGTCATTTCGGTTATTGATTATGAGAAAGGAAGGAAAAAGAACCTGCTACACAGAAAAATATAATAAGAAAGAGAGAAAGAGAGTAAGGGAAAGATAGAGAGAGGAGATGTGTTCGCGGTAGCGATAACACTAATCTGTTTCAATCAACATAATGAAAGGATGAAAAGAAGGAAAGAAAGAAAAAAGAGTGAGAGAGACTCAAATCAATATTATTATACTTTAACGTTTTAATGATTAAATTCATACTGTGGTTTATCCACAGATCCTACTAGTAATAAGAGTAAGTAAAAAGTAAAGTCGTCGCGGCGGCCTAAAGTCGGTATCAGCAAGTCAGCGAGGGAGTCTATCCCCTTTTCGATAGCGCTAGACCAAGGAGATTGTTTTAGTGTCTGGGGTGGAGCGCCACACCTACCATCAGCTCCTTACTTTACCGCACATATCCCTGTGCTACTCATACGCTGATTTGGCGAAGGCCGGTATCGAACTAGGAACCTTGTGGTTACTAGCCGAACGCTCTAAGAGAGTCAAATCAAGATTATTATACTTTTTACTCATTGAACTATTTAGCAATAACAAATAATAATATAATAATACGATAGTAATAATATGTAGACATATCAGACGTTGTAATTATTAGATTATCATACTATGGTATATCCACAGGTCCTGCTAGTCAATATTATTATACTTTTTACACTTTACTTCTATTTCCCAATAGTTCTTAAGTAAACATATCAAATGTTGTAATGATTAAATTAGTATACCGTGGTCTATCCACAGGTCCTGCTAGTAAAAAGAAAGGGAGTGAGCGCGCGGAAGCGAAAACGCTAATCTGTTTCAATCGAACATAATGAAAATATGAAAAGAGGGAAAGAAAAAAAAGAGTGATAGCGAATTAAATCAAGATTGTTATACTTTTTACATATTGAACTATTCAGCAATGGCTCTTAAGTAAACATATCAAACGTTGTAATAATTATATTATCATTCTATGGTATATACACAGGTCCTGCTAGTCAATATTATTATACTTTTTACATATTGAAGATTTAGCAATGGCTCTTAAGTAATATTATAGAACGTTGTAATAATTAAATTAGTATACTGTGGTTTATCCACATGTCCTGCTAGAAAAAGAAAGGGAGCAAGTACGCGGAAGCGAAAACGCTAATCTTTTTCAATCAAACATAATGAAAAGATGAAAAGAAGGAAATAAAAAAAAAAGAGTGAGAGTTAAATCAAGGTTATTATACTTTAGGGGCCGGGTTAGCTCAGTCGGTAGAGCGTTTGGCTAGAAACCACGAGGTTCCTAGTTCGATACCGGTCCTCGCCAACTCAGCGTATGAGTAGCACATGGATCTGTGCGGTAAAGTAAGGAGCTGATGGTAGGTGTGGCGCTCCACCTCAGATGCCAAAACAATCTCCTTGGTCTAGCGCTATTGAAAAGGGGATAGACTCTCTCGCTGACTGGCTGATACCGACTTTAGGCCGCCCCCACGACTTTACTTTTTTTTACATATTGAACTATTTTACAATAGCTCTTGAGTAAACATATCAAACATTGTAATTATAATATTATCATACTATGGCATATCCACAGGTGCGGCTAGTATAATGTAAAAGTCTTAAGACAATGATCACTGACATGGACGTCTTTAAACAAAAAGTTATGAATTCAGTATAAGAATGAAAACAGTATTAAAGAAAGACATTTCGTCATTTAATTATAGGTTTATTTATAGGCAGGACATTGTAAATGCTAACCACTGTAGACATTATTTGACAGTTATTGAGACAGTCATGATTGATGCGTATATCTGAAAGCGGCCGAAATCGAAGAAAGCGACAGTTGTTCATCGTTTAGCGTAAGATTGTGCCATTAAAAAGCAAAGAAAAACGAATTGCTCCCATTTTGATTGTGTCATTAAGATCTCAGGTTTCAATGATTAATCATAAAACTTCATCTACTTTCTTTTATGTGGGACAGATTTGTTGTTTGCTGTTTGCTGTTTGGTTTTGTTTTGTTTTTTGTTTTGTCTTTTTGTTTTCTAGTGGGTTGGAGGGGTTGGTTATTAAATAAGTTTAAATGTTTAAAAACGGATCGAATAGACGGACATAATTACTTACTAGATTATTTGTGGGAAGATTTGAAAATTAAATCATTGAAGAATTCATTAACAGAAATATAAATTCAGCAGTGAAAGCATTTAATAGTTAAATGGTTTGAACATATACTTAAACCACATACTTGTATACACACACAGATATATATATATATATATATATATATATATATATATATATATATAGAGAGAGAGAGAGAGAGAGAGAGAGAGAGAGAGAGAGAGAGAAATGGATATAAAATCTGACAATGTGAATAGGTATAAAGTTTTTGAAAAAAAGCGTAAAAGAAATTGACATTTAGAAAGCCGACGCTAAAGTGTTTCGGTTTTAATTGAACATTCAACGGGACTCAATTGAGTTAATAATCACATGAAAAAAATGTGGAAACAAGCAAAAGCTTGTGTGCCTTTGTTTCTGATATTAAAAGGCTCCTCCCGATAATCAAAATGCAAGAAAAATTTAAAACGAAACGCTACGCAGTGATAGCGTTCCCATTCAAATAGTGATGACGAAACATCAATATATATATATATATATATATATATATATATATATATATATATATATATATATATATCGAGTGAAACATGTTGGCGTTATCACCCCTCCCTCTATCCTTGCCCTACTGTCTTCCTTTCTTTGATTCTTTCTTTCTTTCCTTCTTATATTTGTTCTGTGTACAATATCCTTTTTCTTCCCTTTCATTCTTTATAATAAAAACAGAATGGTCCGTCATTTAACAGAGGTGACGACACTCAGAAGAAATAAAAATTCGGTGTATAAGTGACACCAGCTTATCAGGATTTACATTTTTTCATTTAATCTTGGATGGTCTCATTTCTTGCGTTGTTTTGGGGTATTGCAAGGTGATAACAGATATTAACATATAGATTATCATTTATAACACGAGTACTAACATATAGATTATCATTCATAAAACGAGTATCAACATATAGATTATAATTCATAACACGAGTATCAACATATAGATTATTATTTATAACACGAGTACTAACATATAGATTATTATTTATAACACGAGTACTAACATATAGATTATCATTCATAACACGAGTATTAACATATATATTATCATTCATAACACGAGTATTAACATATATATTATCATTCATAAAACGAGTATTAACATATAGATTATCATTCATAAAACGAGTATTAAAATATAGATTATCATTTATAACACGAGTATCAACATATAGATTATCATTCATAGAACGAGTATTAACATATAGATTATCATTTATAACACGAGTATCAACATATATATTATCATTCATAACACGAGTATTATAGATTATCATTCATAAAACGAGTATTAACATATAGATTATCATTTATAACACGAGTATCAACATATAGATTATCATTCATAGAGTATTAACATATAGATTATCATTTATAACACGAGTATTAACATATAGATTATCATTCATAAAACGAGTATTAACATATAGATATCATTTATAACACGAGTATAACATATAGATTATCATTCATAAAACGAGTATTAACATATAGATTATCATTTATAACACGAGTATCAACATATAGATTATCATTCATATATTAACATATAGATTATCATTCATAAACGAGTATTAACATATAGATTATCATTCATAAACGAGTATCAACATATAGATTATCATTCATAAAACGAGGATCAACATATAGATTATCATTCATAAAACGAGTATTAACATATAGATTATCATTTATAACACGAGTATTAACATATAGATTATCATTCATAAAACGAGTATTAACATATAGATTATCATCATAAAACGAGTATCAACATATAGATTATCATTCATAAAACGAGTATCAACATATAGATTATCATTCATAAAAACGAGTATTAACTTATAGATTATCATTCATAAAACGAGTATCAACATATAGATATTCATTCATAAAACGAGTAGATTATCATTCATAAACGAGTATCAACATATAGATTATCATTATAACACGAGTATCAACATATAGATTATCATTCATAAAACGAGTATTAACTTATAGATTATCATTCATAACACGAGTATTAACATATAGATTATCATTTATAAAACGAGTATCAACATATAGATTATCATTCATAAAACGAGTACTAACATATAGATTATCATTTATAACACGAGTATTAACATATAGATTATCATTCATAAAACGAGTATCAACATATAGATTATCATTTATAACACGAGTATCAACATATAGATTATCATTTATAACACGAGTATTAACATATAGATTATCATTCATAAAACGAGTATCAACATATAGATTATCATTTATAACACGAGTATCAACATATAGATTATCATTTATAACACGAGTATCAACATATAGATTATCATTCATAAAACGAGTATTAACATATAGATTATCATTCATAAACGAGTATTAACATATAGATTATCATTTATAACACGAGTATCAACATCATATACAGAGTATCAACATATAGATTATCATTATAACACGAGTATTAACATATAATTATTATTTATAACACGAGTACTAACATATAGATTATCATTTATAACACGAGTATTAACATATATCATTCATAATATATCACGAGTACTAACATATAGATTATCATTCATAAAACGAGTATTAACATATAGATTATCATTTATAACACGAGTACTAACATATAGATTATCATTCATAAAACGAGTATTAACATATAGATTATCATTCATAACACGAGTATTAACATATAGATTATCATTCATAACAGGAGTATCAACATATAGATTATCATTCATAAAACGAGTATTAACATATAGATTATCATTTATAACACGAGTACTAACATATAGATTATCATTTATAACACGAGTATCAACATATAGATTATCATTCATAACACGAGTATCAACATATATATTATCATTCATAAAACGAGTATTAACATATAGATTATCATTTATAACACGAGTATTAACATATAAATGATCATTCATAATTGTGATCACCATCAACATCAAATTATTTTTGAATATAATTATTATCATTAGCGTCGATGTTATTATTTCCCTTTCTATGGATTTTATTATTATTATTATTATTATTATCGGTATCATTCCCATCACAAGTACTACTACTACTACTACAACTACTACTACTACAACTACAACTACTAATACCATGAAGATCAATTTAGCGGGGTAATAGCCTAAAAACTAAAACCTTTTGGGGTTGAACAGCGGGTTGTGATTTATGCTGACGTTGCTAGATGAAGATTGTGTGGCCAAACGTCAACCGTAATTTAGATCCACCAATGACATTAATAATATATATATATATATATATATATATATTGCGCAGTTACGAACATGGCGCACGTTCAAGTGAGAAGTGAATAATGTCCCTTTATTTTGATGGTAATCTTGTTTTTAAAAGGGGCCATATTCAAACATCCGTCCGACCGTTTAACTACCCAACCCCCTAGCCCCGACTCCCGACCCCCCCCCCCCCCGGTTAATTCATTTTATTTCTCTCAAATATTTACACATTGTCATTGCTCTACACTCTTTCTTTTTTTTTTCTTTCTTTGCTACTTTCTATATTTTTCCTTTTTTTTTCCTTTTTTCTTTTCAATCTGTTTCTTTCCTTTTTCTTTCATTCTATATTTTTTCTTTTTTTCTTTTTTTTCTTTCCTTTTTCTTTCATTCTATGTTTCTTTTCTTTTTTCTTTTTTTCAGTCTGTTTATTTCCTTTATCTTTTCTTCTTCTTCTTCTTCTTCTTCTTCTTCTTCTTCTTCTTCTTCTTCTCTCTTTTCTTTGTTTTTTTTGCTTCTTTTTCTTCTTTTGTCTTTCTTTGTTTTTATATTTCTATACTTTTTTATTTTATCTTCATTTTTCTTTCTTTCTGTGATTCTTTCCTTTTCTTCTTCTTTATTATCCTTCTTGGCTTTTTTCTTTATTCCCATCCTTCTTTCTTTTTTTCTTTCTTTCTGTGATTTTTTATTTTTTTCGTTTTCTTTCTTTCTATGCCTCTTTATATCTTCATAATATTCACGATATCTTCTTCTTCTTCTTCTTCTTCTTCTTCTTCTTCTTCTTCTTCTTTTTTTTTTTATTTCTTTGCTTATTTCCTTTCTTCTTTTTTTTTTTCGTTCTTTCTATTCTACGCTTAAACTTTTTCTTTTCTTTCTTTTATTAATTCTTTTTTTTTTTCTTTTTCTTTTTTAATCTAAGAGACTTGGTAAACCTTTTTTCTTCTTTCTTTCTTTCTTTCTTTCTTCTTTTCCCTCTTCCAGTCTCTTTCTAATTCATGTAAACACATAGAATGATTACTTGAAGCAGTAGAGTCATTCATATTATGTTACCAAGGTGAAATTTATAACTTAAAAACCAGTCTTATCTACGGTTTAGGGATTGTGATGTCGTATCCCATCAATGCAAAACGTCACCTCATTCAATAAGCACTGGTGTCTGGTTGTTTACGTAAAACTAAACAGCAAAAATTATTTTCAACTCAATATACCTCAATACTTATGCAGCTACCTAATCCTTCCTCCATGAGCAAGGGGTGGCACAAGGCCAATTTTCAAGCGTAGTTTAACAGGTTGGAATTAAGATTGTTCCTTATTCTATGCTGTTTACGTTTTAGCTCAGTCGTTAGTGTTGAAAAGTATTGTTAATTATGAACAGATAAAAATAAAGTCAACAGGTAATGAACACCACTTAAGGCTTTATAAAAAACGATGCATTTATCAAACAACTTGCATATACAACATTCAATATACAATATGTAACTTGTGAAATACAAAATGTGTGTGAGGTTTACAAATGTGTTATAATTGTACAATTGAATAGTGTAGGGTGTAAGGTTGTGGGGTTTGGTTGTAAAATAATGCTTTGCGAAACTAAACTGTCTCTGGTAAGAAGTGTCTCTTGATAGAGTAGCTTGACTTGTACGACGTCGTCGGCTCTTTCGGGTAGGCTGGCTTCATAAATCATGTCGTTCTTCGATGGCTAGTTGCAGCGGAAAGAGAAATACTGGTGGTATTAATCTTCAAAGTTGGCGGCCAAACTAAGCCTAGTAACGTGTGCTCTGATTGGTCACTGACATGGCCCTTAACCAATCTCACGAGGTTTCTTATCAGGTGATGGCTAAAAGATCCATGGTCTCTGTGTTTGGCAATGGTCAAAGGGAGGTAACTGTGTAAGGTAATATTTCTTATAGTAGAGCGCCTGTCTTGGAAATCGCGAAGTTCCTGGTTCAATAACGGTCCCTGCAGAGTGAGCGTATGAGTAGCAGAGATTGGGTAATCTGATCTGTGCGGTCAAGTGGGGAGCTGACGGTAGATGTGGCGCTCCACTTCTGCAAAAAAATCCCTTTGGTCTAGCGCTAGTGAAAAGGGGATAGACTCTCTCACTGTCCGGCTGATAACAACAATTGGCCACTCCGTCAACGTTTTTTACGTATGAGTAGCAGAGATTGTGTTATCTCATCTGTGCGGTAAAGTGGGGAGCTGACGGCAGATGTGGCGCTCCACTTCTGCAAAAAAATTCCCTCTGGTCTAGCGCTAGTGAAAAGGGGATAGACTCTCTCACTGTCCGGCTGATACCGACAATTGGCTACTCCGTCAACTTTTTTACGTATGAGTAGCAGAGATTGGGTTATCTCATATGTGCGGTAAAGTGGGGAACTGACGGCAGATGTGGCGCTCCACTTCTGCAAAAAATCCCTCTGGTCTAGCGCTAGTGAAAAGGGGATAGACTCTCTCACTGTCCGGCTGATACCAACAATTGGCCACTCCGTCAACTTTTTTACGTATGAGTAGCAGAGATTGGGTTATCTCATCTGTACGGTAAAGTGGAGAGAGCTAACGGTAGATGTGGCGCTCCACTTCTGCAAAAAAAATCCCTCTGGTCTAGCGCTAGTGAAAAGGGAATAGACTCTCTCACTGTCCGGCTGATACCAACAATTGGCCACTCCGTCAACTTTTTACGTATGAGTAGCAGAGATTGGGTTATCTCATCTGTACGGTAAAGTGGAGAGCTAACGGTAGATGTGGCGCTCCACTTCTGCAAAAAAATCCCTCTGGTCTAGCGCTAGTGAAGAGGGGATAGACTCTCTCACTGTCCGGCTGATACCGACAATTGGCCACTCCACCAACTTTACTTTTTTACTTATTTATTTCTACGGAAAGACAATAATGCGTCTGTGTATTGGTTATCGTCGTAATTAAATGGAATTGGCGAACCGAGTTCAAATCCTGGACAAATGTGTTTGTGTATGACTTTGCATTAATCCCCTGAGGAAAGGCATGAAACCATCTGTCTGGGGTAAATAGTTGGGCAGACGAGATTCTTTAACCTTGGTAAGTTAAACAGTGTAAGAAACCAGAGACGAAAAACCAGCTTTACTCCGCTTAATAACTGACCCTTCGTCGCATCTGAATCGTTATAGTTTGGTGGTTTGGTTTGGTTTGGTTTGTTTTGTTTTACGGCATATCAACCTCAGTGGGTCATTTAATGCCGACAAAGTTTTGAAATAAATCAATTCTTAATGGATAATACAATTTTTTTATAAATACATTTTTCTATTTAACCCATAGATGGGACCCTAACAGGTACTACCACTCCGGGTCAGAGTGGACCAGGGAGCAATGGTGATGAAGGGGTGCTCCACATTCCCCAAACCTCCAAAACTGGAACCTCACCATCAGATAGAGTTTATCGTCATTCCTAGGACATGTAGACCGGCAGCCACCGCCTTCTAGCACCCATATGATAAAAAGGGGTGGAGCTTGCCATAAGGGCAATAGGGTTGGGAAAATCATATAGGTGCTAGGGCTCGACGTGACCAACCGATTGATCGGAGGGGGCCTCTCCGACCGCCCGTCTAGCCCAAGATAGGGCCAAAGTGGAGTATTGCATGTCATGAATTGCTCATCCACCTGGGCTCTATTCTTAAGCATCACGGGTCGCCACCCACGGCCAACAGGCGGCCCCATTGGGGGAGTCTTACCCCTCTGCAGAGGTGCAGTCGGTGCATTCTAATGCCCCAGCCGACAGGGCGGACTCGTTATAGAGTGATTAGGTAAATACATGCATCTTAGACAAGATTGGTAGTTTGTTTGATGGATTTTAATAGTGCAGTCGTGGAAACAGCACCCCACAAGGAAGCAGCTGTACGGTCACTTGCCCCCCATCTCACAAACTATCCTAGTGAGTTGGACAAGGCATGCAGGACACTGTTGGAGAAGTAAGGATGAGCTCATAAGCGACGTTCTCCTGTGGAAGCCAACACATGGACATGCAAGTGTGGGGCGCCCAGCAAGTAGCTACATTGACCAACTATGCGACGATGCTGGTTGCCGTGCAGAAGACCTCCCAGGGGCAATGTGTGATAGGGAAGGTTGGCGAGAGATTGTCATGGATATCCGTGCTGCATGTGTGCGACATGATGATGTATGTCTATATTCATACTTTTGTAGGTGACAATGTTAATGAGATGTTAGCATCATCGGGGATCGTGTTAAGGGGTTAATTTTGTATGGTATTGATCAGGTTTATGTTTACATCTTTTGGTATAAATTTATTGCTCTCAAAAAGGATAAAATGTCATCTATGCTGAGATTTTCAAATAGATCTTTCATGTTATTTGCATTAAAAAGCATTTTCTGATAAGAGCGAAAGCTCCACATTCTATGAGTAAGTGTTTAACAGTGTAGGGTGTTTGATATATTTCACACGGTGTTTGTTCTAGTTAGGTATAAAGGCGGGACCAATGCGTAATCGGGATATATTGACTTGTTCCTGATTTATTCAAAGACATATATTATGAAACTGATACAATCAAAATGAGGTACTCAAAACATAGGGGAAGGGGGAAACAAATTTTGTTCTTTTCCCTCGAAAAACAGTCATGCAAAGACGGT
>CM042144.1:114053463-114068463 GCA_023376005.1 Doryteuthis pealeii
GGGGGGGGGGGGTGGGGGTTAGTAAAACAGAAACGCTGCTAGTCCAAACGTTGGAAAATTAATCAAAAAATAAATGCGCTGTCTGTAATTAAAAATAATATGAATTTATTTAAAAAATAAAATGAATTTTATTTAAAAATAAATGAATCTCATTTTAAATTTTAAAAATAATCAGAAGCATATAGTAATAAAATAAGACTCAAAAAGTCTGATATAGAGTTTAAAGAAAAGTGTATATGTATAAAAAGTGTATATAAACTATATTATTGTTAATACAATCCAACTGTAAAAATAAGTAGCCACTTTTATTCATTTTATTTTTATAAAATTCATATTATTTTTAATACAGAAGCGCATTGGTTTTTATTATTAATTCCAAATCGTTTGACTAGCAGCCGTTCTGTTCTACGGTCATTTCCCGTCTATTTTTGTTGACTGACCGACCCAAGTGCGGTCGATGCATTATAATGGCGAAAGGGTCCTCATATTAGTGAGGATGGGCCGAGTGTTGCTTTTTAAAAACCGTCGAGAAGATGGCCCGAAACGGTTTTGCAGCATTTCTCTCCTGATGAGCCTCTTTAGTTGTAAACATCTTTTGTTTTTCATTATATCATATTCACACACACACACAAATAGTATATATATATTATTTATATATATATATATATATATATATATATATATATAGGCTCGCTAGCTCGCTAGGGCTAGTGAAGCATAAAGGAACGGTGTTTTGGTAACAGGGGGGGGTTGGGGGGGGGGGGGGGGGGGGGGGGGGGGGGGTGTTATTTTTAATCACCTACATGCTTTTTAAAGTTGATTTTGAAAATCAAACTGACAGTTACCAGTGCCGTTAATGTCTTCACTAACCTAATGAAGAAAAATAGAACACGAAGTTTCCAAAAGAAAACACTTCGTGTTAATCTGTTTTTCTACATACCGTCGTTTAATTCCCTATTGTATTCCATATATATATATATATAATATATATATATATATATATGTGTGTGTGTGTGTGTGTGTGTGTGTGTGTGTGAAAAAAATGGAAGTGAATCGACAGTATGTATTTGTATAATTGAAAAAACAAAAGTTTCATAAACGAATAACGCACACCAAAACAAATAATGTTTATTAACACACCAACAGAGGCACGCATCCTTTTTTTGTTTTCAGTAATAAAATTTTTTTCCTTAAACCAATGAAAGCCTGATGAAGTCTATCTAACAGACCGAAAAAATGCCAATCCGTCAAGGGGTATTTTATGCCTAAATATAGTGAATAGCGTTAAATGAAAACAGAAAGGGTTACAATTACAAAGTGAGATTAGAGAAATTAGGATTAACTATTTTACGAGAGAGGAGAATGAGATGTGGATCTAATTGAATCTTTCAAAAGATTAATGAATTTCTAATTATGATGGACATTTAAAAGAAAAATTTCTCCTAATCTGGAGTATTACTGTCAAGAAAAGTTTCAAAATTAAGTCTATTAACTAATTGTAATTTTTGAACAAATTGCCTAATCACATCAAAACCGCAGCAGCGTAAAATAATGAAGATTGAATTTGGATGATGTTAGAAAATGGTAAGAAAAATATTTTGGGTTGTTTTGTCTTACGGCATATCAACATCAGTGGGTCATTTAATGCCGATAAGTTTTGAATAATTCAATTCTTAATGGATAATACAATTTTTTTATAAATACATTTTTCTATTTAACCATAGATGGGACCCTAAACAGGTACTTCCACTCCGGGTCCAGAGTGGACCAGGGGCAATGGTGATGAAGGGAGCTCCACATTACCCCGGACTTCCAGAACTGGAACCTCACCATCAGAAAGAGTTTAACGTGATTCCCAGGACATGTAGACCCGCAACCACCGACTTCTAGCACCCATATGATAAAAAGGGGTTGGGAAAATCATATAGGTGCTAGGGCTTGACATGGCCAGCCGATTGATCCGAGGGGGCCTCTCCGATCGCCCGTCTAGCCCAAGATAGGGCCAAAGTGGAGTATTGCAAGTCATGAACTGCTCATCCGCCTGGGTTCTATCCTTAAGCATCACGGGTCGCCACCCACGGCCAACAGGTGGCCCCATTGGGGGAGTCTTACCTCTGCAGAGGTGCAGTCGGTGCATTCTAACGCCCCAGACAACAGGGTGGGAAGAATAATGTAAAAGGGAATTCATGGGAACTATTGGATGAATTACCTTATAAAATTTTATCTGTATTTGATATTATATTTAATATTGTATATGATCCATGCAAACATAGATTTTTTGTTAAAGATTGTTGCGAGAAAATAGAAAAAGATGAGGTGCCCAAGGAAATATAACAAACAAATATGTATTTGTTGGTTGGTTTTGAAGGCTAATGTTACATAATCTATGCGGTTGGCCCTTTTCATATCACGGGCGGGACTTTCCATGGAATATTACAGAAAGCCCGTGAAATACGTGAAGTCACGTGGGACCTGGTTGGGTCTTCAGTTTCGGCTTGGACATCAGGCAGATAAGATACGTCTGCTTAGCTGGGACTCACCTGCATACGCGCACTATGTTTAGTTACATGAAATGTTTAGTTAAGTAAATAAAAGCTTACGAAAATAACATGGTTTTGTGGTTGATGAATGTCTTGGCAACAAGATTGACCTAGAAGACTAGACACGAAGTCCCCAAGACTAGGTCCAGACGCTGGAAGAAGAACGTAAGATACCAAAGATGAACAGAAGAAAAATAGAAGTAAGAAAGGAGAGTAATACAACACTATCACAATGCAAGTGTAAATAAAAAAAGGTAACTGTGATGTTGTTTGTTAACCTGTAATTTATATTCCAAATTCTTAATATTTCGAGATAAATTCCCTTCTACAGAAGAGATTAGAACTGAAGTTGTTGTTAGTGGCTGTTCATTCTAGTAATCTTCTGTAGAAGGATTTTTATCCGAAAAATATTAAGAATTGAGAATAAACCACAGGTTAACAAACAACACCACAGTTACCAGTGATTGGCCAAGAACTTGATCACATGGTTCTCGGCGAGTCTATAAGTAGGAGCGGGCATCTTTATAAGAGAAAAAAGTCAGCATCATGTCATTGTATTTTTGCTTAGTTTCGCCGGTAGAGTAACTGCCTAAGAATCATTAGATTCTAGGTTCGATATCGTTCCCAACGCATAAGTTACATAGATTGCGTAATTTGATTTGTACAGTAAAGTTGGGAGCTTATGTTATGTATGGCGCTCCATCTCAGACGCACAACCGATCTCCCTTGTCTAGCGCTAGCGAAAAGAAGATAGACTTCATCTCTGTCCCCGGCCGATACAGACCATAGGCCACTCCACCAAATTTACTTATTTTTTAATTTTTTTTTGACGATATTAAATATTAGTATTCTTATATTTCCCCCAATCCTAAAATGAACTGCAATTGATGTATTTCTATAACTTGCATTCAGAATAATGTTATCAGAAGATCTTGTCAAAATGTACTCGCCGAATTATCCCCGGGAGTGACCCTACAGCCCCAGTAGCGTCAAAATCGTTAACTTCTGATCAGATCCCTTTTAAGGTGTTCTGCGTTTTGTTGGCGCCAATGTTATTTCCAGCCGATGTTTAAAGCGAGACCCTAATCTTGAGCAGATTTTAGCCTCCGTATGTCACTGCCTACTGCTGAGTGGGTGATATGTTGCTGTTTAATTGAGAGCTTTTAGATATTTCTTCCTCCTGTGAAGACTGTGGTTGTAGATTTTCCCAAGTTGACACGACAGAGAGATAGAGAGGTTGATAGACAGAAAGTAAGTAGGGGGTAGATGGATAAAAAGTAATGAAGTATTTATGAATCTAATGTAAGGATCTGCTAGTTTTATTAGTTTTTATTTATTCGTTCTTCAAAACGTTGCGTTGGCATAGACGTTTTTCTTTAACATAATAAAAAAATATCTTTATTCTCGTATTAATAGAAATAACAGTAAATCATGTAAATGTTTATGGGAAGTTAATAATGTAAAAAATTTAGTGAATTATCAGGTTACCGATATCATTTTACGTGGAATAAACATGGGGCCAACCATGGTGAAATGCATAGGATAATCATTAATGTATTTAGTTCAATCCTTTGTGAGGGAGTAGCAACACTGGTGCCTTGTATTGCCTAAGCTTCGTATATATATATATATATATATATATATATATTAATATATATTTATCACTTAGCGCTAATACCCTTGGAAAGGTATGAATCCTACTCTCCCTCCAGCTATGGATAAATAGTAGGGCAGACTGGGGCTCTTTAACCTTGGTTAAGCAACCAGTCTAGGAGAAGGAAAACTCTAAATTAAAACCTGTTGAACTCCGTTTAAAATTGACCTTGTGTCACACCCTGCTCGTGCGGAGAGGTCGGTATTATATATAATATATATTATATATATATATATATATATAGTCCGAGTACCGCTTCAACGTTTACGTTGGAGTAGTTTTATTAGTAATTTATCCAAGAGTGCTCAATACACCGAAACCGCAGTAGAGCCATAATTTCTTCCACTAATATATATATATATATTATATATATATATATAGGCATAGTAGCCTATTTTTCGGTATCAGCCGGACAGTTATGGAGTCTATCCCCTTGTCGCAGCGCTAGACCCAAGATATATTTTTGCGTCTGGGGTGACGCGCCATATCTGCTATCGTCTCCACTTTACCGCTATATCAAAGCGTGTAACTCATGCGTGAGTTGGGAGGGCCGTTATCAAACCGGGAACTGTTGTGGTTCCAAGACTAAAGTAAGTTGCTATAATAACCAGTCCGATCCTCCCCGGAAAAAGTATTAGCATGAAAAGTTGCTCAATGCTAAATAAAGCAGAGCAAGATCTTATAATCAGTTTAATATTATGGATTTGGACTCATAACTTAAAGTTTCATGGTTATGCAATCATCAGATGAGTCAAATGGTTGAGATCTTAAAAAAAAAACAACATTTTTTAAAAATCTCAACCATCTTGACTCATCTGATGATTGCATAACATGAAACTTTAAGTTATGAGTCCAAATCCATAAATACAATTGATTATATATAATATATATATTATATATATATATATATATAATACTAGCAAATATATGCACCTCCGGTGCAAATATTTAAGTTTTAATGTAATGAAATATCGTATTAAATTAGAAAGTCTAGTAAGAAGGCAGATAAAAATATGTAACAGAGTGGGGGTATAATAGAAAAATAGAAATGAACTCTCTTCCATCACTCCCGTCTTTTCATTGCTGAATTTACTTATTAACTATTTAGTTAATTAGGAATAAGAAATAAATGACAGTTATTTTTTCTGTTATCGGATTTCAATTTAAGATTCATTGAAGAGATTTTTGCTTATATTCATTAGAATAACAAACAATTAGAAATCAATAATATAAAGCACATATTAATAAAATCACATTTTTAATATCAATATGCAAATTAGCCTTCCCATTCAGCTGTAAATTGCTATTTTTTTGTAATATATATACAATAGCATGTTATTAGTATGTAGATATGGACAACACTAATAAAAAGGTGAAGCAATTTTTATTAAAAATTGAGGTTTAAATATAAATAAAATCATGGAGAATGTGACGTAAATAACGAAGAGAATTGTGACTTGAGTAGTAATATAGTTTCGGTTACAGACAGAAAAACACACAATCTCTATTGTAATAAGATATATTATATATATATATATATATATATATGCAGGGTGTTCATGGGTTCTTGCGGCAGTTTTGAGATCAAAAATGTAATAACTCTCATTGTACTAATGATAGAAAACTACAAGTTCAACACTTGTAGTTTTATTTTTTTATGTACGTTTTGATTATTACATTTCAACAAGACTGAAATCTTTGTTACATTTCGGATCTGTTGCAGGTTTTTATGGGTACCCTGTATATATTCCAGTGTGCATAGAGTGGTTTGTTGTGTATTTTGGTTGGGAGGGCTAAAGGTCACACCCTTCCCTTACATCCACAGACCTTTATTCTATCAGCCTGATCATATGGTCTTAAGCTGTCAGGACAGATTTCCATTTTGTAAATAACAGTTTATGCTTTAACTATGCGTATGTGACATCTCTTTTAGTCGATGAGATATAGCTACCGAGGTATCTGAATTGATCCATTAAAGATTTGGGATAGCGGCGTATTCAAGGCCCAGCGACGGCTAATTTATATATAGTTACTATCATACTATTATAGGTTAGTAGGAAGCGCGTGGTGTAATGGTTAAAGTCATGGAAATGGACTCGTCGCCCCGAGTTCAAATCCTGGACGTGGTAATTGCATTTCACTTAGTGCTAATACCCTTGGGAAAGATATGAATCCTACTCTCCTCCAGCTATGGATAAATAGTAGGGCAGATTGGGCTCTTTACCTTGGTTAGGCAACCGTCTAGGAGAGGGATAAACTTGAATTCAACCTGCTGAACTCCACTTAAGAAACTGACCTTGTGTCGCATCCTGCTCGTGCGGAGGGTTGGTATATTATATATAATTATATATATATATATATTATATAGGTTACTTCGTACTATTTTCCAACGTGTTTGCTGTTAAGTTTAAACTGTTAAAGTTTTTTTTTTCCAGCTGTTTGCCGAAGATTTTGGAATGTACAATGTTGCTCTAAGAGGGCATGCGCTTCCTCTCTCCCCCCCACTTTCCTTCTCTTCTACAAGTCACGTCTAGTGTCTGCACCTGTGTATTCTTGGATTCTCGTCTTCTGGCTTATGCACTCACCCCCCCCCTTTTAAGTGCAAATCTCTAACAAAAGCCATCTTAGCACATAAAAGAATATTAAAAAAAAAAAAAGATATCAGGACACGTTAATGGGTGTCTCGCTGTGTAGCAGTGGTTTTAAAAGCAATTCTTGCAGACCACTTATGTCAACTAACAATCATCATCATCATCATCATCATCAAGACGTGCTGTTGTCCTGGGTATGACTTTAAACTGTCTCATAATGGTGAAATTCCAATTCTGGAGCTGTGGGTAAGTGTGGAGTACCCATTCATCGCCATTATTCCCATGTTCACTCTGCCCTGGAGTGGTAGAACCCGTTAGGGTCTCATCTATGGGTTAAATAGAGAAAAAAAAACGAGTTTTTAAATAAATTGAGTCAGAAAAAAAAATTGAATATCCATCCGGAATGAATAAAAGAAAACGTCTTCGGAATAAAATAACTTAACAAGGGTTGATATGCCGTAAAATCCAACCAATCAAAGTGGGCTAACAGCATGGATTCTATTGACTCCCTGACCATCTGTCGTCATCGGTCATAGATCTTGGCAAGTCCACTCGACGGTATCAAGTGTCCAAACTGATTTGGTGAATGTAAGTTTTTTGCTGGTCGACCAATACTGTTTACATACATTGTGTGGTTAATTTGCATATTGGTTTTAGCAAAACTGGGTTTGATATATAATTACTTGGTGTTATTGATCTCAAATATTATTTTCTATTCTCCAACGTAATACATCCTATAAATTATTTTGTATAGAAACCAAGATATAATTAAAATAAGTCTAATCTTTTTATACGCGTTCTTATTTAATTTCGTTAATATTCCTAACTTAATACATTTCATTACATTAAAACATTGCATTGAATCTCAAATACTAAAGCTTTTAACGATGTAGATTCTATGATGACTTCTTTTTATAAGAATTATAAATATTTTTCAATGCCAGAAAGTTTTTATTTGGTTTGTTTTGGTTTGGTTTGTTTTACGGCATATCAACCTCAGTGGGTCATTTAATGCCGATAAAGTTTTGAAATTAATCAATTCTTAATGGATAATACAATTTTTTAATAAATACATTTTTCTATTTAACCCATAGATGGGACCCTAACACCTGGTCAGAGTGGACCAGGGAGCAATGGTGATGAAGGGGTGCTCTACATTCCCCAAACCTCCAAAACTGGAACCTCACCATCAGATAGAGTTTAACGTCATTCCCAGGACATGTAGACCGGCAGCCATCGCCTTCTAGCACCCATATGATAAAAAGGGGTTGGGGCTTGCCATAAGGGCAATAGGGATGGGAAAATCATATAGGTGCTAGGGCTTGACGTGACCAGCCGATTGATCGGAGGGGGCCTCTCCGACCGCCCGTCTAACCCAAGATAGGGCCAAAGTGGAATATTGCAGGTCATGAACTGCTCATCCACCTGGGCTCTATCCTTAAGCATCACGGGTTACCACCCACGGCCAACAGGTGGCCCCATTGGGGGAGTCTTACCCCTCTGCAGAGGTGCAGTCGGTGCATTCTAACGCCTCAGCCGACAGAGCGTAGTTTTTATTTGAGAAAATTTTCGAATTTTAAAAAACGAAAGACAATTGAGATAATTATAATGGTGTGTATATCTTTCAAGTTGGAAAACGCAAAAAGTACTCATAACTCGGCTCCCGGTATCCGAATAGACTCGAAACCAATTTCACTTTTATCGTTAGGTAAATGTCCCTGTTTTCTCAATTCTTTACAGCTCCAAGCAAAAAGATGCAGGGACTTCATAACATAAAGACAAATAAATTGATGGGTACATAGTTTCATACGCTAATGTTGATTAAATAGATAGATAGATAAGTGCATGATTTCATATGTCAGTGTCGATTAGCTGATTTTCAGTGAGGCTCGCCAACCTGAAAAATAAAAAAATAAATCAGTTTCATTATTTTCTAGGCAGACCTCGAGTATCTATTATTTTGTCGCTTGGAATGTTGGCAATCATTTACATTCACTTTCTGTGCCATTAAAATTTGACTTCATCTTTGTCATTGTTTCAATTTTATGAGTGAGATTTTATTGCGTTTGGTTCTCTCTTCATTAATGTGGTATTTGTCATGAAAAACAGCAGGGTCGACAAATACTTGAAAAGAAAAAAAAACAAAAGAAAAAAACGGGCAAACAAGAAATACCAACGTCTTGTAAAATCGGAGGTACTGCAATTTTCCATAAAAACCGAGAACAGATAGGGCCGATTTAGCTCAGTCGGTAGGGCACCCGCCTAAGAACCACAAGATTCCTGGTTCGATACTGATCCTCGACAATTTAGCGTATGAGTAGCACAGGGATTTTTAACGGTTTAAAGGTAAGGAGCTGATGGCAAGTGTAGCGCTCCACACAGACGCACAAACAATCTCCTTGGTTTAGCACTAGTGGAAAGGGGATAGTCTCCCTCGCTTTCTAGTTGATACCGAATTTAGGCAACCCCGACGATGACTTTACAAGGGATGAACTGAAACTTATGCCTGTTTTCCATTTTCTTCATCAGGATGAGATACATTTTATACCACCAACTTAAGGTTCCTTTTACTAAGACCAGAGTCCCTAGTCACTCCTGCTACTGTTACATAATTGATAGGTAGCCTATTAATTATGTACGATAAATTTAGTTTAATTCAAACTAAATTCAGAACGAGATAAGTATAAAGAAGATAAGTATATTTGTATACAGCAAGGGTAAGCAGGGATACTCTACAATGTACATAATATATATATATATATATATATAATATATATATATATATATATATTATATATATGGTTGCAAACCTTCGTTTATTTTAGACGATGGCGTATTTTTTTTTTTTTTATTTAAAAAATTTTTTTACTCTCTCTTTCACTTACAGCTACGTGAGTGGCTGAACAGACCGATCCTCGAATGGCAGTCTCTGGTGCAGTGGCTGCAAACAAAAGGTGATGATTTCTGTAGGTGTTGGGGGTGCTGTTGTTTCTCCTTTCTTTTAGCTCTCTTTTCTGTGGCAGCTTTTTTCCTCTCTTTTTCACTTCTTTTTGTTCCTTGTTTGAACATATATATTATATATATATATATATATATATATATATATATATAATATATGAAAATGGCTATACAACACTACCTATGCGTAGCTGGAGCAGCGATTAGAGAGAGAGAGAGAGAAGAGACAGAGAGACAGACTGATAGAGGCAGAGAGACAGAGCGATATATATATATATATATATATATATATATATATATATATATAGAGAGAGAGAGAGAGAGAGATGCTTTTCCAAGGGCACTAGAACAGAGGGGTTTAAAAGATAATCTTACGCACAAGTTCAAATCCTAGGCAAGGCTGTTTGATTTTCTATTCAATTTTCATTCGTAAAAGCACGATCCATTAGTATGCAATCTCGTGAGACTCCTTGGAACGATCTTATTTAACTCTCTCTCTCTCTCTCTCTCTCTCTCTCTCTCTCTCTCTCTCTCTCACACACACACTTAGTTATTTATTTCCTTCTTTTCATTCTTTCATTTTGTTTGATTGAAATAGAATAGCATTATCGCTTCCGCAGGCTTACCACTCTCTCTATCTTTCCCATATTTTCTTTCTATCTTAATATTTTTTTTTATGTATCATGTCCTTTTTCTTCTTTTTTTCTTCTTATTAATAAAAACGGAATGGTCCATTATTTAGCTGAAGTGACGACCCTCATAAGAAATAAAAATATGGTGGAGAATCACCAGATAATTAGAATTTCTATTTTTGCATTTCATCTTGGATGAATTGGGCGGTCTGGTTTTTAACCCGAGGGTGTTGCAAGATGACAACGGTCGTACAAAATAGGAACACGAGTATTGATATATAGATACAAATAATCTTTAGTTATATATAAAGTTTGATTTGGTTTATTTGTTTGATGGCATATCGACCTTCGTTAATTATTTAATGCCAAAGTTATCCTTGTAGAAGAACAGTAGTGGTACTATTTAACCTATAGCTGGGTATTTATTAAGTACTCGTATATAATACAAATAATTTGTTAACAGCTATATGGTTTAATGTATCCGTATAAAAAAATCTGAAGGTACTGTTGCCTGGCACACAAACGCAAAATATACATTTTCCCTAATCTCATTTCACTCCACAGGAACACCAATAGTAACAAGTTTTGGGGGTACTTACTACGCGCATAAATCCCCAAATGAGTGAAAAGAGGCTATTTAGCCTTGGTTAGCAACCCATCAGTCAGGGAAAGTCCGACACAAAACCTCTACCTACAAGGTAAGGCTAGGAGAGTAACCCCAAAGACAAATCAGGAGCCAGAGTCGCTAAGGAGGTGTGATGCTGAAATCCAGTATTACCCATCAACTCCTGCGATACTACCGTTGCCAAACCGCATTGGTACCTTACCTTACCTTTGGATCACAGCGGCAGTGTGAAGAGCGGGGATTTGCTGCTGGCAACAGTTTATCCTCCATATGAAACCGCCCAGGTTATGTAGTTCAAATTAAAAAAACAACAAAAAAAAAAAAAAAACAAAAAAAAAACAAGAAAAATAAAATGAAAAAACAAAACAAAACAAAAACAAACAGAAACTTTGATACTACTCAATTGTCTCTCGTAGACGGAAGGCTGCCAACCATAATATTAATAACACTGGTTTACAAAAATAGCTGTTTTAACCTAATTTGGGGGTGCAGCTGAATTCAGATTTGAAATCCGTTTTTACTCATCACCTCTAGTTTTTTAGATAAGCATACTGTACATTTTGTACACATACTGTACATAAAGGCGTATATGCATTCAGGGTTAATTTCTAATATTGTGTGACTTATGTCTTCCTTTTTAGTTATTATGCAATAAATGTAAGTGATAGCATTACATTATATATATATATATATATATATATATATATATATATATATATATATATATATATATATAGCTATAGATTAAGACGGATTTTGGCAGATAAGCGTAGCCAACACGTCTCAATCAACAGCCAGTAGTGCACTGGCCAGTAGTGCACTGGCAATCAGCAGATCATCTAAGAAAGCACATTTCTAACTGTCTGCGGTACTATGAATTGTGTACATTGTGTCATCCAAGTATATTTATTCCGTTAATGTTCTTTATCTATCCTGTATTATCTGTAATAAGCTGCTGCAACTGTTGAAATAAGTACGTATATACTCTGTATATACTAAAATGAGACTATTTAAAAGACAGAAAACTAGAGGTTATAGAGCAAAACTGTTTATAAATTTGAATTCAGCACACCCAAATTAGTAAAAAAAACACCTATTCACATTCTTGCCTCAGACAAAAAATATTTTTTTGTAAACCAGTGTAATTATATGATTTCAAGTAATTATTTCTATTTAATAATAGTCATCTATTTGTGCAGTATGAAATTATACTGCATCTAATGGTCAAGTTCCAATACTGGAGCTTTGGGGAGTGTGGAGTACCCCTACATCGCTATTAGTCCTAGTTTCTCGCTGACCCAGAATGGTAATACCCGTTTGGGTCTGATCTATTGGTTAAATTTAAAAAAAATGTGTTTGAAAAATTGAGTTTAAATTTAAAAAAAATTGAATACCCATCAAAAATGGATTAAATAAAACATCTTCAGTATAAAATAACCCAACGAGTGTTAACATGCCGTAAAATCATCCTAACAAGCAACCAATCAACCAACACTTTATAGTTATACGACATAAAATATTCCTATTAAATACGAATAATTTTTAGACATATCTATTTTGCCCATAGATATGTCCCTAAGAGGTTCTACTATTCAAGATCAGAATGGACCTGGGTGTAATGGCATGAGAACTGGAGCCTCACCATCTGTCTAGTATCCTACTCAGAGAACCCTGTTCTTTTGTTCTGCAGTGGATAAAGTCAACGTATTCTAACTCTCCTGACTGGGCGGAACATTTTTATGATATCTACATTAATACTCATGTTCCTTACAAGTACGACCGTTATCATCTTGCAACACTCTCTGGTTAAAAATGAGGTCGTCCAAGAGGAAATGCAAAAATGTAAATCCTGATTATCTGGTTTTGCTTATCGAATTCTTATTTCTTATGAATATCGTCACCACAGCTAAATGATAGACCATTCTGTTTTTATTATAAAGAAAAGGGAAGAAAAAGGACATTACACAGAAAAATATAATAAGAAAGAAAGAAAGAAAGCGAGTTAGAAAAAGATAGAGAGAGGTGTTGAGCGTGCGGAAGTGATAACGCTAATCTGTTTCAAATGAAAATATGAAAAGGAGGAAAGAAGGGAAAAGATATTGAGAGTTAAATCATGATTATTTTGCTTTTTACATATTGAACTATTTGGCAATAGCTCTTAAGTAAACATATCAAACGTTGTAATAATTAAATTATGTTATATGTATCTGTCCTGCTAGTAAACAATAATTTTCTCATTGATTATATTAAGAAATAATATATAAAAAATGTATTTCTTAATTAAACAATAACCAAGCTATTCCAATACAGCTTTAACTGTATATATGTATTTAAATGTATATATATATATATATATATATATATATATTATATATATATATATATATATATGCTTATGCATGTATGTGTATATTTTTTATGTGTATGCATCTATATATGTATAAATGTATGTGAATATAGGTATAAATGTATATATATGTATATTGGTGTATGTATGTATATTGATATATATGTATGTATCATATTCACTTTCAAACTAATAGCTTTACAAAATGTATGAATCCCCTCATATCCCCTGCAATGGGTTAAATAGTGCCACTACTGTCTTTTACAAGGTTGGCTGTGGCATTAAATAACCCATGAAGGCTGATATGCTATTAAAGAAATCAAACAAAAAAAACAAGACCAATATATATATATATTATATATATATATATATATATATATATATGGTCTGATGAGTCCATAGGTGAGAAACTGACTGTTACCAAGTATCATCAACTACACTATTCCAACCTATATATATATATATATATATATATATATATATATATATATATATATATATATATATATATATATAAGGCAATATTTTAAAGAACATTTTAAACAATAAATAAATATGCTTACATTCTTTAAAAAATTTTTTTTTTTTTTTAAATAATTTCAAACACAAATTATATCTCATAGTTTTGAAACAGAACACTACTAATGACAATAGATTGTTAAGAAGTTTTTCATTTTTATTTCGATATTTAAAATTGAATACAATTCAGAAGATACGACATTGCATATTGACAGTGTCCTGATTATGGTTTAATTTTTAAATAAACAAACCCAATGTTTAACATTGGCAAATACCTATATCTGTAATAAAATCAACCTCAGAATACTTTTTTTCATATTTTATATATTTACACACACACACATGCACACACACACATATATATATATATACACAAAAAAAAAAAATTAAAAAGTAAAAACAAGACTGTTTATTTTATAGATAAATCCAACAATGAATCCATGCCCAATACCCTCCAGGGAGAGGAAGCATTTCGTTGTTTCAGCTGTGACCTTTCCCAAGAAATGGTCAAATAAACAAAACGCCACTTAGCCAAGTTGACTCTCCCCTTCCCTGTGTTTGCCCCCTCTCTCTATCGCTTTCATTCTTTTCCTCCTTCTTCCCCCCTCCTCCTCTAGCAGCGTTTCACTTCTTCGGTTAAGTGGATGCAACGAAGCATTCAATTATCGTTTTGCTTGACACTTACGCTGCCTATCAACAAGCCAAGACCGAACGTGCGGGGAGCCCACCTCTTCTCCCGTCAGTCTACTCCCTATCTCTTTCTCTTTTCAGACTACTTATACTTTCCCTCTCTCTTCAGATTACTCCCACCCTCTTTCACTTTTCAGTCTATTTACACTTTCCCCCTCTCTTCAGATTACTGTCACTCTTTTTCTCTCTTCAGTCTACTTATACTTTCCCTCTCTCCGCAGATTACTCCCACCCTCTTTCTCTTTTCAGTCTATTCACACTTTCCCCCTCTCTTCAGATTACTGCCACTCTTTTTCTCTCTTCAGTCTACTTATACTGTCTTTCTCTCCGCAGATTACTCCCACCCTCTTTCTCTTTTCAGTCTATTTACACTTTCCCCCTCTCTTCAGATTACTGCCACTCTTTTTCTCTCTACAGTCTACTTATACTGTCTTTCCCTCTTCG
>CM042144.1:114073463-114075963 GCA_023376005.1 Doryteuthis pealeii
AGGCGAAATATTAATTGAATGAAGTTGTTTGTTTTTCCACTTTTATTCCTCAAATTTTAATACACACACACACACACACACAACACATAATAATGTGTATTATTATTATAGCTAACCTGAGTTAATCAACTTTGCTTCCTAAGCTTTTTTTAGCTGTTTACGTATTAATATAATACACATATATGGTGTCGTGTGTGGTGTGTTGTGTGTGTTATTAAAATTTGAGGAATACAAGTGGAAAAACAACATTCATTCAATTAATATTTCGCCTCTGTGTATACGGAGCTTCCACCAGATATTATTTGAGACAGAAACTGCTATATACATATATAATGAAAGGGTGAAGAAGGGCCGGACTATGGGAGTGGTGGGAGAAGGGGGAGCGGGTGGATGCCGTCGGAAGGTGTGAGGCAGAGGTAGGGGCAATGGGAAATAAGGGAGAAGGAGATATGGCGGAGTCAATAATGATATGGTGATCGAAACTTCAAAGCGGT
Source organism: Doryteuthis pealeii (assembly GCA_023376005.1). Classification (NCBI taxonomy): domain Eukaryota; kingdom Metazoa; phylum Mollusca; class Cephalopoda; order Myopsida; family Loliginidae; genus Doryteuthis; species Doryteuthis pealeii. The sequence goes on from CM042144.1 coordinate 114,073,958, forward strand.
GGGGCCGAAGTAATTGAAGGACTTACATTAGCAGTTTTGGTCTCAAAATAACATTCTGATGAAGGCTTCGTTAATACACCGAGGCGAAATTTTAATTCATAAGTTGTTTGTGTTTTATTTCCACTTTTATTCCTCAAGTTTGAATCACATTTTGTTGGATTTTAAAACCAATTTGTTATTTTCCTCATTCATATATATTATATATATATTATATATATTTATATATAATATATATGTGCTGTGTGTGGTGTGTGTGTGTGTATTTAGGCAGCATTTTTTCTTGTAGGCAAATATTGTTAAATAATGCAGCCATTGTCTGTCTGCAAGTTTTGTCCTTTGTTTTTTTTCGTATTGCCGGATTATTTTGTATATCTGGCGAAAATTGGCTGATGTATTTGCCATATGTCATAGACCAAGTACTTTCTGCCCTATCGTGGGCCCATCTTCAGTTAATTTGAAACCGTACAGAAATCGGCTATTCCATTTTCCATTTATATAGGTTGTGTTTATTATTGTTTGTTTCATTATTGTTAGTGTTATTATTATAATTGTCATTATATTACTACTTTTGCTATTATAATTTTATAGTAATTATAGGCATTTTTAGAATGTTGGTGCTATTATAAAGTTTATTTTTGTTTAGTTTTGGATTTTTGTCTAATATGCAGTGCTTTAAGTTTTTAGTCGTTGTTTACATGATTGTGTTTCTATATATACCAGATATTACAAAATAATCCGGCAATACGAAAAAACAAAGGACAAAACTTGTAGACAGACAATGGCTGCATTATTTAACAATATATATATATATATATAATATATATTTATATATATATATATATTAATATATTTAAGAAATTTGAATAATAAGTTTGTTTTTTTTCAAAAAAAAATAAGAATAATTTATTTATCAACGCTTAAAAGTTTCGGTTTCTTTAAACCTTCATGAGGATGTATTAAGGGGTGAAAGAATTGATGGAATGTTTTTATAGATTGCAGCAGAGATAATATATTATATATAATATATATATATATATATATATATATATATACCAACCCCGCGCATGAGTAGAAATGTGACAAGAGGTCATTTTCAACGGATTTTTACATGTGTAAATTCAGAGTTTTCCTTCTCCTAGACTGGTTGTATAACCATGGTTAAAGAGCTCAGTCTGTCCTCCTATTTCCCATAGAAGCAGAGAATGCTTGGTGCATACCTTTCCCAAAAAATTTCCTATGTGAAATTATATATATATATATTATATTAATATATAATATATTGTAAACACGGTTTTGTTTTAGAATGGCTTTTTGCCGATAATTTTTGGGAGAATAAGTGCTTAATTGGAGTCGTACGCTAATTTTTGAAAATTAAATTAATTAATAATGAATTAGGCGGGAAATCCTATTAAATGTATGGCTAACAATCGAGAAAAATCAATCTCTGTATGTACATTTCGGCCTATTAGGCCTCATCAGCAGAGCTATAGATCGGAAAGACCGCCCTGTGCGTGGATTTGAAACCGGACTGCCAAGCTGACAGGCCGATGATTAGCCATACATTTAATAGGTATTCCCGCCTAATTCATTATTAAATTAATTAAAATTTTCAAAATTAGGTACGACTCCAATTAAGCACTTATATATATATATATATATAATATATATATATATATATATATATATAATTTTCCACATTACATTCTAATCAAATCAATTAACTTAAAAAAACATTTTTCAATACTAGCTATCACATTTCTGAACCAGATGCCAGCGACTGACTAGTTAATATAAATCCTGAATTAATACACAATTCCGTCTTGAACGATCGGTAAGTTCACTGTATTTCTTTCGTATAAATTGGTAAGTCTACAGTATTTCTTAGATATTAGTATTTTAAACACGGGCATTTACTATCCATTCATGCTTGAAAAAAAATCAGTATTTTTATTCCTATTTTTATTTCTCATAATACAAATATGCGAAGCATACGTGAAACCGTTACA
>CM042144.1:114078463-114108086 GCA_023376005.1 Doryteuthis pealeii
CTAGTAGACGGACAAGAGAAAGAGGGTTGTGATTAACACAGAAAAGAGAAGAGAGAGAGAGGGTAATCCGAGGAAGAGAGGAAATGGGAATAGACTGAAAAGAGAAAGAGGGTGGGAGTAATCTGAGGAGAGAAAGAAGTATAAGCCAGACTGAAGAGAGAAAGAGAGTGGCAGTAATCTGAAGAGAGAGGAAGTGTGAATAGACTGAACAGAGAAAGAGAGTGAATAACTGAAAAGAGAAAGAGGGTGGGAGTAATCCGAAGAGGAAAGACAGTATAAAGTAGACTGTAGAGAGAGAAAAGAGTGGCAGTAATCTGAAGAGAGGGGGAAAGTGTAAATAGACTGAAAAGAGAAAGAGGGTGGGAGTAATCTGGGAAGAGAAAGACAGTATAAATTTAAGTAAGACTGAAAGAGAAAAGAGTGGCAAGTAATCTGAAGAGAGGAAAGTGTGAATAGACTGAAAAGAGAAAGAGGGTGGAGTAATCTGCGGGAGAGAGGAAGTATAGTAGAACTGAACGAGAGAGAAAAAGAGTGACAGTATCTGAAGAGAGGGGGCAAGTGTAAATAGACTGAAAGTGAAAGAGGTGGGGAGTAATCTGAGAGAGAGGGAAAGTATAAGTTAGTCTGAAAAGAGAAAGACGATAGGGAGTCAGACTGAGGAGAAGAGTGGGCTCCCCGCACTGTTCGGTCTTGGCTTGTTGATAGGCAGCGTAGTGTCAAGCACGATAATTGAATGCTTCGTTGCATCCACTTACCGAAGAAGTGAAACGCTGCTAGAGGAGGAGGGGGAAGAAGCGGAGGAAAAGATGAAAGCGATAGAGAGAGGGCAAACACAGGGAAGGGGAGAAGTCAATGGCTAAGTGGCGTTTTGTTTATTTGACCATTCTTGGGAAGGTCAACAGCTGAAACAACGAAATGCTTCCTCTCGCTGGGGTATTGGGCATGGATTCATTGTTGGATTTATCTATTAAAACTAATACAGTCCTTGTTTTTACTTTTAATTTTTTTTTTTTTGTGTATATATATATATATGTGTGTGTGTGCATGTGTGTGTGTGTAAATATATAAAATATGAAAAAAAGTATTCTGAGGGTTGATTTTATTACAGATATAGGGTATTTGCAATGTTAAACATTGGTTTTGTTTATTTAAAACATTAAACCATAATCAGGACACTGTCAAAGCAATGTCGTATCTTCTGATTGTTTCAATTTAAATATCGAAATAAAAATGAAAAAACTTCTTAACAATTATTGTCATTAGTAGTGTTTTTTGTTTAAACTATGAAGATATAATTTGTGTTTGAATTATTTTAAAAAAAAAAAATTTTTAAAAGAATGTAAGCATTTTATTTATTGTTTTAAATGTTCTTTAAAATATTGCCTATATATATATATATTATTATAATATATATATATATTATATTTATATTATATATAATACATAGGTTGGAATAGTGTAGTTATGATACTTGTAACAGTCAGTTTCTCACTATGGACCTCATCAGACCCTATTATATATATAATATTATTTTTTTATATTTATTATTATATATTGGTCTTGTTTATTTTTTGTTTGATTTCTTTAATAGCATATCAGCCTTCATGGTTATTAATGCCACAGACCTTGTAAAGAACAGTAGTGGCACTATTTAACCCATTGGCAGGATATGAGGGATCATACTTTTGTAAAGCTATTAGTTTGAAGTGAATATGATACTACATATATATCAATATACATACATACACAATATACATATATATACATTTAATACTATATTCACATTACATTTATACATATATAGATGCATAACGATAAAAATATACACATACATGCATAAGCATATATATATATATATATATAATATTTATATATATATATATATTATATATACTTTAAATACATATATACAGTTAAGCTGTTTGGATAGCTTGGTTATTGTTTAATTTTAAGAAATACATTTTTTATATATTATTCTTAATATAATCAATGAGAAAATTATTGTTTACTAGCAGGACAGTACATATAAATAATTTAATTATTACAACGTTTGATATGTTTTACTTAAGAGCTATTGCCAAATAGTTCAATATGTAAAAGCAAATAATCATGATTTAACTCTCATATCTTTTCCTTTCTTTCCTCCTTTTCATATTTTCATTTGAAACAGATTAGCGTTATCACTTCCGCACGCTCACACCTCTCTCTATCTTTCTCTAACTCGCTTTCTTTCTTTCTTTCTTATTATATTTTTCTGTGTAATGTCCTTTTTCTTCCCTTTTCTTTATAATAAAAACAAAATGGTCTATCATTTAGCTGTGGTGACGATATTCATAAGAAATAAGAATTCGATAAGCAAAACCAGATAATCAGGATTTACATGTTTGCATTACCTCTTGGACGATCTCATTTTTAACCAGAGAGTGTTGCAAGATTATAACGGTCGTACTTGGAAGAAACATGAGTATTAATGTAGATATCATAAAAATGTTCCGCCCAGTCAGGAGAGTTAGAATACGTTGACTTTATCCACTGCAGAACAGGGTTTTCTGAGTAGGATACTTGACGGATGGTGAGGCTCCAGTTCTCATGCCATTACACCCAGGTCCATTCTGATCTTGAATAGTAGAACCTCTTAGGGGCATATCTATGGGCAAAATAGATATGTTTAAAAATTATTCGTATTTAATAGGAATATTTTATGTCGTATAACTATAACGTGTTGGTTGATTGGTTGCTTGTTAGGATGATTTTACGGCATGTTAACACTCGTTGGGTTATTTTATACTGAAGATGTTTTGTTTAATCCATTTTTGATGGGTTTTCATTTTTTTTTTTTTTAAACTCAATTTTTCAAACACATTTTTTTTAAATTTAACCAATAGATCAGACCCAAACAGGTATTACCATTCTGGGTCAGCGAGGAACTAGGACTAATAGCGATGTAGGGGTACTCCACACTCCCCAAAGCTCCAGTATTGGAACTTGACCATTAGATGCAGTATAATTTCATACTGCACAAATAGATGACTATTATTAAATAGAAATAATTACTTGAAATCATATAATTACACTGGTTTACAAAAAAATATTTTTTGTCTGAGGCAAGAATGTGAATAGGTGTTTTTTTACTAATTTGGGTGTGCTGAATTCAAATTTATAAACAGTTTTGCTCTATCACCTCTAGTTTTCTGTCTTTTAAATAGTCACATTTTAGTATATACAGAGTATATACGTACTTATTTCAACAGTTGCAGCAGCTTATTACAGATAATACAGGATAGATAAAGAACATTGACGGAATATATATAATGGATGACACAATGTACACAATGTACACAATTCATAGTACCGCAGACAGTTAGAAATGTGCTTTCTTAGATGATCTGCTGATTGCCAGTGCACTACTGGGCAATGCCCTACTGGCTGTTGATTGAGACGTGTTGGCTACGCTTAACTGCCAAAATCCGTCTTAATCTATAGCTATATATATATATATAATGTAATGCTACCACTTACATTTATTGCATAATAACTAAAAAGGAAGACATAAGTCACACAATATTAGAAATTAACCCTGAATGCATATACGCCTTTCTGTACAGTATGTGTACAAAATGTACAGTATGCATATCTAAAAAAACTAGAGGTGATGAGTAAAAACAGATTTCAAATCTGAATTCAGCTGCACCCCCAAATTAGGTTAAAACAGCTATTTTTGTAAACCAGTGTTATTAATATTATGGTTGGCAGCCTTCCGTCTACGAGAGACGATTGAGTAGTATCAAATTTTTTGTTTGTTTTTGTTTTGTTTTGTTTTTTTTCATTTTATTTTCTTTTTTTTTTTTTTTTTGTTTTGTTTGTTTTTTTTGTTTTTTTCTTGTTTTTTTTTAATTTGAACTACATAACCTGGGCGGTTTCATATGGAGGATAAACTGTTGCCCATGCAGGCAAATCCCCGCTCTTCACACTGCCGCTGTGATCCAAAGGTAAGGTAAGGTACCAATGCGGTTTGGCAACGGTAGTATCGCAGGAGTTGATGGGTAATACTGGATTTCAGCATCACATCACCTTAGCGACTCTGGCTCCTGATTGGTCTTTGGGGTTACTCCCCTAGCCTTACCTTGAAGATAGAGGTTTTGGGTCGGACTTTCCTTGACTGATGGGTTGCCAACCAAGGCTAAATAGCCTCTTTTCACTCATTTGGGGATTTATGCGCGTAGTAAGTACCCCCAAAACTTGCTACTATTGGTGTTCCTGTGGGATGAAATGAGATTAGGGAAAATGTATATTTTGCGTTTGTGTGTCAGGCAACAGTACCTTCAGATTTTTTTAATACGAATACATTAAACCATATAGCTGTTAACAAATTATTTGTATTATATACGAGTACTTAATAAATACCCAGCTATAGGTTAAATAGTACCACTACTGTTCTTCTACAAGGATAACTTTGGCATTAAATAATTAACGAAGGCCGATATGCCATCAAACAAATAAGCCAAATCAAACTTTATATATAACTACAGATTATTTGTATCTATATATTAATACTCGTGTTCCTATTTTGTACGACCGTTGTCATCTTGCAACACCCTCGGGTTAAAAACCAGACCGCCCAATTCATCCAAGATGAAATGCAAAAATAGAAATTCTAATTATCTGGTGCTTCTCCACCATATTTTAATTTCTTATGAGTGACGTCACTTAAGCTAAATAATGTACCATTCCGTTTTTATTAATAAGAAGAAAAAAAGAAGAAAAAGGACATGATACATAAAAAAAAAAATATTAAGATAGAAAGAAAATAGGGGAAAGATAGAGAGAGTGGTAAGCCTGCGGAAGCGATAATGCTATTCTATTTCAATCAAACAAAATGAAAGAATGAAAAGAAGGAAAGAAATAACTAAGTGTGTGTGAGAGAGAGAGAGAGAGAGAGAGAGAGAGAGAGAGAGAGAGAGGGAAGAGAGAGAGAGAGAGAGAGAGAGTTAAATTAAGATCCGGTTCCAAGGAGTCTAACGAGATTGCTGGACTAATGGATTCATGCTTTTACGAATGAAAATTGAATTGAAAATCAAATAGCCTTGTCTAGGATTTGAACTTGTGCGTAAGATTATCTTTTAAACCCCTCTGTTCTAATGCCCTTGGGAAAAGCATCTCTCTCTCTCTCTCTCTCTATATATATATATATATTATATATATATATATATATATATCGCTCTGTCTCTCTGCCTCTATCAGTCTGTCTCTCTCTCTCTCTCTCTCTAATCGCTGCTCCAGCTACGGATAGGTAGTGTTGTATAGCCATTTTCATATATATATATATATATATATATATATATATAATATTATATATATATTGTAGGTAGTGTTGTATACCATTTTCATATATATATATATATATTATATATATATATATATATATATATATATGTTCAAACAAGGAACAAAAGAAGTGAAAAAGAGAGGAAAAAAGCTGCCACAGAAAAGAGAGCTAAAAGAAAGGAGAAACAGCAGCACCCCCAACACCTACAGAAAGCATCACCTTTTGTTTGCTGCCACTGCACCAGAGACTGCCATTCGAGGATCGGTCTGTTCAGCCACTCACGTAGCTGTAAGTGAAAGAGAGAGTAAAAGAAATTTTTTTAAATAAAAAAAAATCCATCGTCTAAAATACGGAAGGTTTGCAACCATATATATATATATATATATATAATATATATATATATATATATATATATTATGTACATTGTAGAGTATCCCTGCATACCCTTGGCTGTATACAGATATACTTATCTTCTTTATACTTATCTCGTTCTGAATTTAGTTTGAATTAAATTAAATTTATCGTACATAATTAATAGGCTACCTATCAATTATGTAACAGTAGCAGAAGTGACTAGGGACTCTGGTCTTAGTAAAAGGAACCTAAGTTGGTGGTATAAAATGTATCTCATCCTGATGAAGAAAATGGAAAACAGGCATAAGTTTCAGTTCATCCCTTGTAAAGTCATCGTCGGGGTGGCCTAAATTCGGTATCAACTAGAAAGCGAGGGAGACTATCCCCTTTCCACTAGTGCTAAACCAAGGATATTGTTTTTGCGTCTGTGTGGAGCGCTACACTTGTTACACTTGCCATCAGCTCCTTACCTTTAAACCGTTAAAAATCAGTGTGCTACTCATATGCTGAATTGTCGAGGATCAGTATCGAACCAGGAATCTTGTGGTTCTTAGGCGGGTGCTCTACCGACTGAGCTAAACCGGCCCTCTCTGTTCTCGGTTTTTATGGAAAATTGCAGTACCTCCGATTTTACAAGACGTTGGTATTTCTTGTTTGCCCGTTTTTTTTTTTTCTTGTTTTTTTTTCTTTTCAAGTATTTGTCGACCCTGCTGTTTTTCATGACAAATACCACATTAATGAAGAGAGAACCAAACGCAATAAAATCTCACTCATAAAATTGAAACAATGACAAAGATGAAGTCAAATTTTAATGGCACAGAAAGTGAATGTAAATGATTGCCAACATTCCAAGCGACAAAATAATAGATACTCGAGGTCTGCCTGGAAAATAATGAAACTGATTTATTTTTTATTTTTCAGGTTGGCGAGCCTCACTGAAAATCAGCTAATCAACACTGACATATGAAATCATGCACTTATCTATCTATCTATTTAATCAACATTAGCGTATGAAACTATGTACCCAGCAATTTATTTGTCTTTATGTTATGAAGTCCCTGCATCTTTTTGCTTGTAGCTGTAAAGAATTGAGAAAACAGGGACATTTACCTAATGATAAAAGTGAAATTGGTTTCGAGTCTATTCGGATACCGGGAGCCGAGTTATGAGTAATTTTTGCGTATTCCAACTTAAAAGATATACACACCATTATAATTATCTCAATTGTCTTTCGTTTTTTAAAATTCGAAAATTTTCTCAAATAAAAACTACGCCCTGTCGGCTGATGCGTTAGAATGCACCGACTGCATCTCTGCAGAGGGGCAAGACTCCCCCAATGGGGCCACCTGTTGGCCGTGGGTGGTAACCCGTGATGCTTAAGGATAGAGCCCAGATGGATGAGCAGTTCATGACATGCAATATTCCACTTTGGCCCTATCTTGGGTTAGACGGGCGGTCGGAGAGGCCCCCTCCGATCAATCTGCTGGTCACGTCAAGCCCTAGCACCTATATGATTTTCCCAACCCTATTGCCCTAATGGCAAGCCCCAACCCTTTTTATCATATGGGTGCTAGAAGGCGGTGGCTGCGGGTCTACATGTCCTGGGAATCACGTTAAACTCTATCTGATGGTGAGGTTCCAGTTTTGGAGGTTTGGGGAATGTGGAGCACCCCTTCATCACCATTGCTCCTTGGTCCACTCTGACCCGGAGTGGTAGTACCTGTTAGGGTCCCATCTATGGGTTAAATAGAAAAATGTATTTATAGAAAAAATTGTATTATCCATTAAGAATTGATTATTTCAAAACTTTATCGGCATTAAATGACCCACTGAGGTTGATATGCCGTAAAACAAACCAAACCAAAACAAACCAAATAAAAACTTTCTGGCAATGAAAAATATTTATAATTCTTATAAAAAGAAGTCATCATAGAATCTACATCGTTAAAAGCTTTAGTATTTGAGATTTAATGCAATGTTTTAATGTAATGAAATATATTAAGTTAGGAATACTAACGAAATTAAATAAGAACGCGTATAAAATTATTAGACTTATTTTAATTATATCTTGGTTTCTATACAAAATCATTTATAGGATGTATTACGTTGGAGAATAGAAAATAATATTTGAGATCAATAACACCAAGTAATTATATACCAAACCCAGTTTTGCTAAAACCAATATGCAAATTAACCACACAATGTATTATGTAAACAGTATTGGTCGACCAGCAAAAAAACTTACATTCACCAAATCAGTTTGGACACTTGATACCGTCGAGTGGACTTGCCAAGATCTATGACCGATGACGACAGATGGTCAGGGAGTCAATAGAATCCATACTGTTAGCCCACTTTGGTTGGTTGGATTTTACGGCATATCAACCCTTGTTGAGTTATTTTATGCCGAAGACGTTTTCTTTTATTCATTCCGGATGGATATTCAATTTTTTTTTCTGACTTAATTTATTTAAAAACTCGTTTATTTTCTCTATTTAACCCATAGATGAGACCCTAACGGGTTCTACCACTCCAGGGTAGAGTGAACATGGGAATAATGGCGATGAATGGGTACTCCATACTTACCCACAGATACTTACCAGAATTGGAATTTCACCATTATGAGACAGTTCCCCAGGACAACAGCACGTCTTGATGATGATGATGATGATGATGATGATGATTGTTAGTTGACATAAGTGGTCTGCAAGAATTGCTTTTAAAACCACTGCTACACAGCGAGACACCCATTAACGTGTCCTGATATCTTTCTTTTTTTTTTTAATATTCTTTTATGTGCTAAGATGGCTTTTGTTAGAGATTTGCACTTAAAAGGGGGGGGGGGTTAGTGCATAAGCCAGAAGACGAGAATCCAAGAATACACAGGTGCAGACACTAGACGTGACTTGTAGAAGACGAAGGAAAGGGGGGGAGAGAGGAAGTGCATGCCCTCTTAGAGCAACATTGTACATTCCAAAATCTTCGGCAAACAGCTGGAAAAAAAAAACTTTAACAGTTTAAAGTTAACAGCAAACACGTTGGAAAATAGTACGAAGTAACCTATATATATATATTTATATATATATATATATATCTACCAACCCCTCCGCACGAGCAGGATGCGACACAAGGTCAATTTCTTAAGCGGAGTTCAACAGGTTTGAATTCAGAGTTTTCCCTCTCCTAGACCGGTTGCCTAACCAAGGTCAAAGAGCCCAATCTGCCCTACTATTTATCCATAGCTGGAGGGAGAGTAGGATTCATATCTTTCCCAAGGATATTAGCGTCAAGTGAAATGCAATTACCACGTCCAGGATTTGAACTCGGGGCGACAAGTCCATTTCCCATGACTTTAACCATTACACCACGCGCTTCCTACTAACCTATAATAGTATGATAGTAACTATATATAAATTAGCCCTGTCGGCTGGGCCTTGAATACGCCGGCACTATCCCAAAGACTTTTAATGGATCAATTCAGATACCTCGGTAGCTATATCTCATCGACTAAAAGAGATGTCAACATACGCATAGTTAAAGCATAAACTGTTATTTACAAAATGGAAATCTGTCCTGACAGCTTAAGACCATATGATCAGGCTGATAGAAAAAGGTCTGTGATGTAAGGGAAGGGTGTGACCTTTAGCCCTCCCAACCAAAATGCACAACAAACCACACTATGCACACTGGAATATATACAGGGTGCCCATAAAAACCTGCAACAGATCCGAAATGTAACAAAGATTTCAGTCTTGTTGAAATGTAATAATCAAAATATACATAAAAAATAAAACTACAAGTGTTGAACTTGAAGAAGTTTTCTATCATTTGTACAATGAGAGTTATTACATTTTTAATCTCAAAACTGCCGCAAGAACCCATGAACATCCTGCATGTATATATATATATATTAAAAAAAAAATATATATATATATATATATATTAAAAATATATTTATATATATATATATATATATATATTAAAAATATATTTAAATATATATATCTTATTACAATGGAGATTGTGTGTTTTTCTGTCTTTAACCGAAACTATATTACTACTCAAGTCCTTCGTTATTTACGTCACATTCTCCATGATTTTATTTATATGTAAACCTCAATTATTAATAAAATTGCTTCACCTTTTTATTAGTGTTGTTCATATCTACATGATATTTACCGCGTACCCCACATGTACGGGTCAGGCACAAAGTCCCTATTAACGTGGGACCACCCACAAGCCGAAGCTCATCGAGTGGCAGGTGAAAAATTGCGTCGATCCCGTCAGCATTCCCCCTCAAGGGGGCGCCCTCAGGCACTGGGCAATAAACCAGCCCTGCCCTTTAATCGAGGGGCAGGTGTTGCCTGGGGGATAGCTCCCTGGGATCGACGCCGTTAATTATATCAATGGTCCAAGGCCGAAGCCACTGTTGTCCATATCTACATACTAATAACATGCTATTGTATTTATATATACAAAAAATAGCAGTTTACAGTGTGAATGGGAAGGCTAATTTGCATATTGATATTAAAAATGTGATTTTATTAAATATGTGCTTAGTATTATTGATTTCTAATTGTTTGGCTTTATTCTAATGAATATAAGCAAAAATCTCTTCAATGAATCTTAAATGAAATCCATTAACAAGAAAAAATAACTGTCATTTTATTCTTTATTTCCTAATTTAACTAAATAGTTAAATAAGTAAAATTCAGCAATGAAAGACGGGAGTGATGGAAGAGTAAGTTTCATTTCTATTTTTCTATTATACCCCCACTCTGTTACATATCTTTTTATCTGCCTTCTTACTAGACTTTCTAATTTAATACGATATTTCATTACATTAAAACTTAAATATTTGCACCCGGAGGGTGCATATATTTGCTAGTATATATATATATATATATATATATATATATATATATATATATATATAATCAATTGTAATATTATGGATTTGGACTCATAACTTAAAGTTTCATGGTTATGCAATCATCAGATGAGTCAAATGGTTGAGATCTTAAAAACAGTAGTCAAATGGTTGAGATTTTTTTAAATGTTGTTTTTTTTTAAGATCTCAACCATTTGACTCATCTGATGATTGCATAACCATGAAACTTTAAGTTATGAGTCCAAATCCATAATATTACAATTGATTGTAAATCTGCTCTGCTTTATTAGCATTGAGCAACTTTTCATGCTAATACTTTTTCCGGTGAGGATCGGACTGGTTATTATAGCAACTTAATCTAGTCTTGGAACCACACAGTTCCGGGTTTGATAACGGCCCTCGCCAACTCAACGCATGAGTAGCACCGCTTTGATATGTGCGGTAAAGTGGAGACGATAGCAGATATGGCGCGTCACCCCAGACGCAAAAATAATATCTTGGGTCTAGCGCTTGCGACAAGGGGATAGACTCCATAACTGTCCGGCTGATACCGAAAATAGGCTACTATGCCTATATATATATAGTGGAAGAAATTATGGCTCTACTGCGGTTTCGGTGTATTGAGCACTCTTGGATAAATTACTAATAAAACTACTCCAACGTAAACGTTGAAGCGGTACTCGGACTATATATATATATATATATATATATATATATATATATATATATACCGACCTCTCCGCACGAGCAGGGTGTGACACAAGGTCAATTTTTTAAACGGAGTTCAACAGGTTTTAATTTAGAGTTTTCCTTCTCCTAGACTGGTTGCCTAACCAAGGTTAAAGAGCCCAGTCTGCCCTACTATTTATCCATAGCTGGAGGGAGAGTAGGATTCATACCTTTCCCAAGGGTATTAGCGCTAAGTGAAATATATATATATATATATATATATATAATATATATATATATATACGAAGCTTAGGCAATACAAGGCACTAGTGTTGCTACTCCTCACTAAGGATTGAACTAAATACATTAATGATTATCCTATGCATTTCACCATGGTTGGCGCCCATGTTTTATTTCCACGTAAAATGATATCGGTAACCTGAAATAATTTTACACTAAATTTTTTACATTATTAACTTCCCATAAACATTTTACATGATTTACTGTTATTTCTATTAATACGAGAATAAAGATATTTTTTTATTATGTTAAAGAAAGACGTCTATGCCCAACGCAACGTTTTGAAGAATGAATAAATAAAAACTAAATAAAACTAGCAGATCCTTACATTAGATTCATAAATACTCATTACTTTTTATCCATCTACCCCCTACTTACTTTCTGTCTATCAACCTCTCTATCTCTCTGTCGTGTCAACTTGGGGAAAATCTACAACCACAGTCTTCACAGGAGGAAGAAAATATCTAAAGCTCTCAATTAAACAGCAACATATCACCCACTCAGCAGTAGGCAGTGACATACGGAGGCTAAAATCTGCTCAAGATTAGGGTCTCGCTTTAAACATCGGCTGGAAATAACATTGGCGCCAACAAAACGCAGAACACCCTTAAAAGGGGGATCTGATCAAGAGTTAACGATTTTGACGCGTACTGGGGGCTGTAGGGTCACTCTCCGGGGATAATTCGGCGAGTACATTTTGACAAGATCTTCTGATAACATTATTCTGAATGCAAGTTATAGAAATACATCAATTGCAGTTCATTTAGGATTGGGGGAAATATAAGAATACTAATATTTAATATCGTCAAAAAAAAAAAAAAAAATAAGTAAAGTTGGTGGAGTGGCCTATGGTCTGTATCGACCGTGGGCAGAGATGAAGTCTATCTTCTTTTCGCTAGCACTAGACCAGGGAGATCGGTTGTGCGTCTGAGATGGGGTGCCATACATAACATCAGCTCCTAACTTTACTGTACAAATCAAATTACGCAATCTATGTAATTTATGCGTTGGGAACGATATCGAACCTGGAATCTTATGATTCTTAGGCAGTTACTCTACCGGCGAAACTAAGCAAAATACAATGACATGATGTTGATTTTTCTCTTATAAAGATGCCCGTTCCTACTTATAGACTCGCCAAGAACCATGTGATCAAGTTCTTGGCCAATCACTGGTAACTGTGGTGTTGTTTGTTAACCTGTGATTTATTCTCAATTCTTAATATTTCGGGATAAAAATCCCTTCTACAGAAGATTACTAGAACTGAACAGCCACTAGCAACAACTTCAGTTCTAATCATCTTCTGTAGAAGGGATTTTTATCTCGAAATATTAAGAATTGGGAATAAATCACAGGTTAACAAACAACATCACAGTTACCTTCTTTTTATTTACACTTGCATTGTGAAAGTGTTGTATACTCTTCTTTTCTTACTTCTATTTTTCTTCTGTTCATCTTTGGTATCTTACCTTCTTCTTCCAGCGTCTGGACCTAGTCTTGGGGACTTCGTGTCTAGTCTTCTAGGTCAGTCTTGTTGCCAAGACATTCATCAACCACAAAACCATGTTATTTTCGTAAGCTTTTATTTACTTAACTAAACATTTCATGTAACTAAACATAGTGCGCGTATGCAGGTGAGTCCCAGCTAAGCAGACGTATCTTATCTGCCTGACGTCCAAGCGAAACTGAAGACCCAACCAGGTCCCACGTGACTTCAGGTATTTCACGGGCTTTCTGTAATATTCCATGGAAAGTCCCGCCCGTGATATGAAAAGGGCCATCCCCTCAGAAATACAGGGGATTGACAATAATCTATGCAACCGCATAGATTATGTAACATTAGCCTTCAAAACCAACCAACAAATACATATTTGTGTGTTATATTTCCTTGGGCACCTCATCTTTTTCTATTTTCCCGCATCAATCTTTAACAAAAAATCTATCTTTGCACGGATCATATACAATATTAAATATAATATCAAATACAGATAACATTTTATAAAGTAATTCATCCAATAGTTCCCATGAATTCCCTTTTACATTATTCTTCCCGCCCTGTCGGCTGGGGCGTTAGAATGCACCGACTGCAACTCTGCAGAGGGGTAAGACTCCCCCAATGGGTCCACCTGTTGGCCGTGGGTGGCGACCCGTGATGCTTAAGGATAGAACCCAGGTGGATGAGCAGTTCATGACTTGCAATACTCCACTTTGGCCCTATCTTGGGCTAGACGGGCGGTCGGAGAGGCCCCCTCGGATCAATTGGCTGGCCATGTCAAGCCCTAGCACCTATATGATTTTCCCAACCCTATTGCCCTTATGGCAAGCTCCAACCCCTTTTTATCATACGGGTGCTAGAAGGCGGTGGCTGCGGGTCTACATGTCCTGGGAATCACGGTAAACTCTATCTGATGGTGAGGTTCCAGTTCTGGAAGTCCGGGTAATGTAGAGCTCCCCTTCATCACCATTGCTCCCTGGTCCACTGTGACCCGGAGTGGAGTACCTGTTAGGATCCCATCTATGGGTTAAATAGAAAAATGTATTTATAAAAAAATTGTATTATCCATTAAGAATTGATTTATTTCAAAACTTTATCGGCATTAAATGACCCACTGAGGTTGATATGCCGTAAGACAAAACAAACCAAACATTATTCTTCTTACCATTTTTTCTAACATCATCCAAATTCAATCTTCAATTATTTTACGCTGCTGCTGTTTTTGATGTGATTAGGCAATTTGTTCAAAAAATCTCTATTAGCAAAGAAATCCAATTGGTTAATAGACTTAATTTTTGAAACTTTCCTGACAGTAAATACTCCAGTTTAGGGAGAATTTTTTTTTTAAATGTCCATCATAATTAGAAATTCCATTAATTCTTTTGAAAGATTCAATTAAATCACATCTCATTCTCCTCTCTCGTAAAGTAGTTAATCCTAATTTCTCTAATCTCACTTTGTAACTGTAACCCTTTCTTGTTTTCATTTAACGCTATTCACTAATATTCAGGCATAAAATAACCCTTGACGGATTGGCATGTTTTTCGGTCTGTTTAGATAGACCTTCATCAGGGCTTTCATTGGTTTAAGGAAAAAAGAATTATTACTGAAAACAAAAAAGTCTGCGTGCCTCTGTTTTTGGTGGGTTAATAAACATTATTTGTTTTGGTGTGCGTTATTCGTTTATGAAACTTTTGTTTTTTCAATTATTACAATATTACATACTGTCGGATTCACTTCCATTTTTTCTTCACACACACACACACACACACACACACACACAACACACATATATATATATATATATATATATATATTTATATGGGAATAGAATAGGGAATTAAATCCGACGGTATGTAGAAAAACAGATTAACACGAAGTGTTCTTTGGAAAACTTCGTGTTCTATTTTTCTTCATTAGGTTAGTGAAGACAGTTAACGGCACTTGGTAACTGTCAGTTTGATTTTCAAAATCAACTTTGAAAAGCATGTAGGTGATAAACTAACAGTTACCAAACACCGTTCCCTTGATTTCTTCACTAGCCTAGCGAGCTAGCGAGCCTATATATATATAATATATATATATATATATATATATATATATATATATATATATGTGTGTGTGTGTGTGTGTGTGTGTGTGTGAATATGATATAATGAAAAAACAAAAGATGTTTACAACTGAAATAGGCTCATCAGGAGAGAAGTGTGCAAAACCGTTTCGGGGCCAATCTCTCGACGGTTTTAAAAAGCAACACTCGGCCCATCCTCACTAATATGAGGACCCTTTCGCATTATAATGCATCGACCGCACGTGGGTCGGTCATCAACAAAAATAAGACGGGAAAATGACCGTTAGTAAAACAGAACGCTGCTAGTCAACGTTGGAATTAATAAAAAAAATGCGCTGTCTGTATTAAAAATAATATGAATTTTATTTAAAAATAAAATGAATAAAAGTGGGCTACTTATTTTTACAGTTGGATTGTATTACAATAATTTTGATATTTTATATACACTTTTTATACATATTTTACACTTTTCTATAACTCTATATCAGACTTTTTTCGAGTCTTATTTTATTACTATAATGCTTCTGACTATTTTTAAAATTAAAATGAGATTCATTTTATTTTTAAATAAAATTATTTTATTTTTAAATAAAATTCATATTATTTTTAATACAGACAGCGCATTTTTTAAAAATTAATTCCAACGTTTGACTAGCAGCGTTCTGTTTTACTAACGGTCATTTTCCCGTCTTATTTTTGTTGATGACCGACCCACGTGCGGTCGATGCATTATAATGCGAAAGGGTCCTCATATTAGTGAGGATGGGTCGGTGTTGCTTTTTAAAACCGTCGGGAAATTGGCCCCGAAACGGTTTTGCACACTTCTCTCCTAATGAGCCTATTTCAGTTGTAAACATCTTTTGTTTTTTCATTATATCATATTCATACTGTCGGATTAATTTCCATTTTATTTTCACACACACACACACACACATATATATATATATATATATATATATATATATATATATATGTGTGTGTGTGTGTGTGTGTGTGTGTGTGTGTATTTGTGTGTGGGGGGTGGGGGTGAAGAGTAGAGGATTGAGAAAAACCGACAAAATGTTTTTGAAAATAGAGGAAAATCCGGATAAAACAACACAACTGAATTCAAATAAAGATATGAAACGCTTCACGAATTTGCGTGTAAAATTGGAATGATACAGAATAGCTTAGCATGACCCCTGCGCACGGATGGCGCGCAAATTCGTGAAGCTTTCCATATTTTTTTAAAGTTTAGTTGTTGTGTTGTTTTATCCGCATTTTCCTCTATTTTCAACCTCACCCACCGCCCCTCCCACTTATATATATATATATATATATATATATATATATATATATATATTTACGGTTTTAAAGCGAATGTTATATTATTCCGACTGCATTCTTGCTCTATTCCCTATGGCAAGAACTGCAGTCTATAACATTCGCTTTTAAAACCGTATATTTAGCTCCATGAGCACTTTTTAAATGGATTTTATCAATCCAGAACTAAATTTGTTTGCTTCGTGGATTAGCAAAGATTAGTGATATATACATATATATATTATATATATATATATATATATATATATATATATATATATATATATATATTATATATATATATATATATAATATAGTGTAAAAGTTGTAGAACATTTTTTCTCTACCACGGTTTCGGTGTTCTAAGTACACCGTCTTCAGGAAACTCCTGAAGACGGTGTACTTAGAACACCGAAACCGTGGTAGAGAAAAAATTTTCTACAACTTTTACAACTATTAATGCTCTATATTTTACAAGATATATTGAACCCTTTTGGATTAACTACTTATGCTACTACAATGATTACATGGGGTAACTTGTTGATGAATATATATATATATATATATATATATATATATATATATGTGTGTGGTGTGTGTGTGTGTGTGTGTGTGTATATCACTAATCTTTGCTAATCCACGAAGCAAACAAATTTAGTTCTGGATTAATAAAAATCCATTTAAAAAGTGCTCAATGAAAAGAGCTAAATATACGGTTTTAAAAGCGAATGTTATAAAATATTCCGACTGCAGTTTCTTGCCATAGTGAATTCCCTGAAGAATTGCTACGGTAAGAAACTGCAGTCGGAATAATTTATAACATTCGCTTTTAAAACCGTAATATATATATATATATATATATATATATATTATATATAGAGAGAGAGAGAGAGAGAGAGAGAGAGAGAGAGAGAGAATCTATAATAATAATCTAAAGTGTTTGTTTGTCTGTTCTTTATAAATGAACAGACGGTTTAATGTGCAACTACGAAATTAGATTCAGAGAATCTTTTAACGTAAAAATTTTTTTGTTTTCTCATAGCAAAAATGGTTGAGATTTTTAAGCGTATCTAAAAATACAAAAAACAACATATTCAGCAGCCATGTCGCTGGCAGACTTAACCAATCATGCAAATTTCAACTTTAGAAACTTCAAAAGAAAGAATTAACGTCATTTCTATTGCAAAAGTTATTGCTCCCATTCTTATTAAAACATTATTAATTACGTAGCTAAAGCTGGAAATTAAAATAATTAAGATAACATTGTTATTTAGTTAGGACTAACAATTTCGACAAAGAAAAACTGTAATGTTAAAGGCGATAAATCTTAATGTAAGACATTTAAATTAAAAACATATTTCTCAAGTAAACTCCGCGACATTTTTCACTCAGAAAAATAATATTAAATGATATATCTTATTATAATGGAGATTCGATGTCTGTCTGAAACTGAAACTGAAACTACGTCAGTTCCTACATCACAATACCCTCAGGAAGTTTATCAATGAGAATTTGATTTATATTCAAAATAATTAATATTAATACATAGAATAGTTTTTTTTTTTGTTAACGATGTCTCTATGAAAATAGATTTGCCTAAAAACATCACATGTTATTAGTGCGTTTAAAATCCTGCAATGTGTCTTATATATCACTAAGAAATAAAGGTTTACATAATATATGGTGCGGTTAATTTGCATACTGGTTTTAACAAAACTGGGGTTGATAAATAATTACTTGTGTTATTGATCTTTGATATTTTTATTTTATTCTCCAACGTATTAAAATCAACCCTATTAATGATTTCATATAGAAATCAATTGACATATAATAAAAATAAGTACAATATTTTTGTATGCCTTCTTATTTAATTTCATCGGTCTATCTAATTTGCTATATTTTAATACATTAAAACTTAAATACTTACGCCTAGAGGGCGCATATTTTTGCTAGTAATTTGTTAAACCTGTTTTTATAGTAACAATCAAAAAAAAGCGCCATCTGTCGGATGCAAGTAATTCAGTTTTAACGTAATAAAATATTATATATTAGAAAGACTAAATAAGAACACATATAAAAAGATTACATTTATTTTTATTTTTTTTATTGATTTCTATGTAATCTCATCTTAAATTAATATGTCAATATAATACTTTTGTTCCTTAATATTCCGACCGTTATCATTTTGCAACATCCTCTGGTCAAAAGCGAGACCCTCTAAATCGTCCAAGATGAAATGTAAAAATGTTGATCCTAATTATCTGGTGTCCCTTAATCGCCGAATTCTTATTTTTTAAGAATGTCGGCACCTCGGCAAAATAATGGACAAATCCGTTTTTATTATAAAGAAGAAATGAAAGAAATAGGACATACTACACAGCAAGTCCTCGCCAACTCAGCGTATGAGTAGCACAGGGATCTGTGCGGTAATGTAAGGAGCTGATGGTAGGTGTGGCGCTCCACCTCAGATGCTAAATACAATCTCCTTGGTCTAGCGCTATTGAAAAGGGGATAGACTCCCTCGCTGACTGGTTGATGCTGACTTTAGGCCGCCCCGTCGACTTTACTTTGCTTTACTTTACACTGCAAAATATGATAAGATAGAAAGAAAGTAGGGAAAAGATAGAGAGAGGGGTGAACACACGGAAGCGATAACGCTAATCTGTTTCAATTGAACATAAGGATAAGATGAAAAGAAGGAATGAAAGAAGAAAATTGTGAGAAAGTTGAATCAAGATTATTATAATTCTTACATATTAAGAGTGTACTACATATCTGGGATATTAACGGTGTAAATGAAAAACGTCCTTTCTTAATCGAGACCAAAAAGGGGTGCCTAAAGGTAATATGGCCCTCATCATCCGATGCAGTTTAGTGTCATACCCAGTACACCGCCTTTTCAGGGGATACAGTCACCGTATTTAAGCCCCGTAGGCAGGGCGTAGAGTATGTTCAGAACACGTTTACTTTAGTATATACGCGTGTGTCTGTATATCCGCAAGCGAATACACTAGTATTGCTGTCTCTATCTCAGACCTCATCTGTTCATACCTATCACTAATTGGCACAAGTTCACATTCCGTTGGCATTACAAAGTATGCGCGAACGCAGACCTACAACTAATCACCCGCATTTAAGTGGAAGTTACAGAACTGGTTACAAAATAATTATTTAGAACACCAGGTCTTCGTGATGAGAGAATGTGTTTGTGTGTGAATTCCTCTTTTTATACTTTTTTTATTGATGGCTTTAAAATAGGATTTTAACTCTTTACATACTTTAACCGCTCAAAGCGGCTCTCCATCGCAGCGATTCCACAGTAAGCCACTGGCAGTTTTTCTCGAAAATCTCACTTGTTTACCCTGAAAAAATCACTTCATGAGCACCCCTGTCGTCTTTTATTTTGTCTGTGAATAGATTGTGAATTTTGAAAATACAGGTAAAAAATTTTTTTGAAAATACAGGTAAAAAAAATACCGAGAAAATTTGGTTTGTTTGATTTTACGGCACGTCAACCCTTGTTGGGTTATTTTATGCAGAAGACGTTTTGTTTTATTCCTTCTTGATGGGTTCATTTTTTTTTCAACAATTTAAAAAAATAGTTTCTTTCTATTTAACCCATAGGGGCCGGTAGGGGTTCCTAGTTCGATACCAGTCCTCGCCAACTCAACGTATGAGTAGCACAGGGAACTGATGGTATGTGTTTGCGCTCCATCTCAGACGCCAAAACAATCTCCTTGGTCTAGCGTTATTGAAAAGGGGATAGACTCTTCGCTGACTGGCTGATACCGACTTTAGGCCACCCCGACGACTTTACTTTTTACTTTTTTATTTAACCCATAGAAGGTACCCAAACAGGTAGTACAACTCCGGGGCAGAGTGTACCTGAGAGTATTGGTGATGAAGGGGTATTCCATACTCCCCAGATCTCCAGAATTTAAACTTCACCATTACATGCAGTTTAACGGCATACCCAGGACTCTAAGACCCTCAACCATCGCCTACTTGCTAGTGTTGACGATAGATCTTATTTTCTGTTTATAAAAGGAAATAACTTCTCTGCATATTTGCAGCATTCTTGTGCAGGGTGATCCTGAACAAGACGTGGAAACAGCACCCCACGAGAAAACAGCTGTACGGCCACCTGCCACATATCACCCAAACCATCCGAGTAAGACGGACAAGACACACGGGACACTACTGGAGAAGCAAAGACAAACTCATAAGCGACGTCCTCCTGTGGAAGCTAGTACATGGACACACCTGTGTGGGCCGACCAGCAAGATGTACATTGACAGCTATGCGCGGATACAGGATGCTGCACAGAGGACCTCCCGAGAATGATGAGCGATAGGGACGGATGAAGAGAGATTGTCATGGATATCCGTGCCAACAGCGCGACATGATGATGATGATGATGATGATGATGATATTTGCCAGTCTTCGTTTCTTTTCTCCTCCTCTGCCTGATCGAATGGACAAGGAGTTTTTTTGTGTACTACATAGAAAATGAAGAGGGATCATCATTCAATTTGGATTTTAATACTCTTTAGGAGACATCAGAAAGATATACTCTAAATGATGAATATCAAAACTTGGTTAAATCCTACTTAACGGACATAAATTCCACCATCGTATGTCACCCCGCCGAAAGAAAAAAAAACATAAAAATCAAAGAATTAACCGAATTTAATGAAATTTTCAGTGTTGATATATTAATGAATAAAATATATAATGCACCAGTTATTTCATTTAAAAACTTTTACATTTTTTTCAGGTCAATTAACTTTGAACCACGTATGTTTGTGAATCTGTGTTATGCCTCAAAGATACGTGCTTCAAAGTTAACTGCCCTGAAAAAATGTAGAAGTTTTTAAATAAAATAACTGGTGCATTATATTGTTTTTCATTTGGTTAATTCCCTGATTTTTAGTATTTTTTTTTCTTTCGGCGGGGTGACATATGATGGTGGAATTTAGGTCCGTTTAGTAGGATTTAATTGAAAACTTTGTCAATTCCCACTTAGAATCAGCAGCCAAATGCATGGCAACGAAAGAGCCAAATCTGTTTTGTTCCCTGGGAGATAAAAACAAAGAGAAACAAAATCCTATAAAGAAAACATCCCTACATAATAAAAGAAACCCAAAAAAACTAGGGCTGTGCAGTTGGAACACAAAACCTTTGACTCCGACTCGTGAAACTAAAACTAAATGAGTTGCTCTAAAGGGTTTACTTTCATGCTTTTTGATCTCATATGTTCAACATACGTTTTGTTTTACACACACACTCTCACACACACACACGCACACACACACACACACACACACACACATATATATATATATATATATATATATATTATGGACTCTCCCGTCGATTTTCGACGCATGAGGGTTCATACACACAATGAACACCCACACAGTGATTTGTTTATAGTGGTGAAGGCTGGCGTTGGACCATCCACACTTTTTGGCACAGTCGATAGGAAAGAATTGGTGCATCAAGTTTGCCACAAACCCAATCAACGACCGACCCCAGGATTTTGAATTCAGAGTTATCCCTCTCCTAGACTGGTTACCTACCCAAGGCTGAAGGGCCCAGTCTGCCCTACTATATAGCCCATAGCTCGAGGGAATTTTGAATTCAGAGTTATCCCTCTCCTAGACTGGTTACCTACAAGGCTGAAGGGCCCAGTCTGCCTTACTATATAACCCATAGCTGGATGGAATTTTGAATTCAGAGTTATCCCTCTCCTAGAATGGTTACCAATCCAAGACTGAAGGACCCAGTCTGCCCTACTATTTAACTCATAGCTGGAGGGTATTAACGCTATTTGAAATGCCAACAGCTTCGTCTAGGAATTGAACTCGAATCGACGAGTCCATTTCCCACTTCTCTAACCCACGCACCTCCATATATATATATATATATATATATATATATGTGTGTGTGTGTGTGTGTGTGTGTGTGTGTGTAAAACAAAACGTATGTTGAACATATGAGATCGAAAAACACGAAGGAAAATCCTTTAGAGCAACTCTCATAGAACAATGTAGTAACCTTTATACTGTCCATAAACACTCACACACATTCAAAATATCGCCACATACTTACGCACATCATTTCATCCAATCATACACATTCTTTCTCTATTGAATTTTCTGAAATTTTTTGAAATATTTCGATTTTCCTTGCATTTGTAACATCTTCACCTGACGATTGCTATCGCATGAAACCAATATGGTCGTGAATGTTCCTTTGTCACCAAATAAATAGATATTTAAAACCTTTATATATTTATTCTATTTGTATTATATAGCAGCTATATTTTATATTGAGCACTCTACCAATATTACTGCCTGTGGAACACCGTTCCAGTAAAAGCTGAAACAGTGACAATCCCACACACACACACTATATATATATATATATATATATATATATATATCAGTCGAGACGGTCAGTCAGACGAGACGGTGAAAATGTTAAGATTTTAAGATTTTAAAATCTTTTCTTAAAATCTTAACATTTTCACCGTCTCGTCTGATGATCGCAGTAAGCATGAAACTAATAGTAACGAAATATTAAATCCATAATGTATAATATTTGATTGTATATGTGCTCTGCTAATTTAGCACTGAGCACTTTTATATGCCAATACTTTTCTCTCTCATTCTCTATTCATTCTCTCTCTCCCTCTCTCCCTCTCTCTCCCCCTCTCTCTCTCTCTCTCTCTCTCGCTCTCTCTCTCTATATATATATATATATATATATATATATATATATATGTTGAACTGCGCAGCCATTTTCTGGCTGCAAATCTTGTTCATGCTCTTTCGAGTTGTCGGATTGATGTAACTATATCAGGCGAAAATTGGCTGATGTATTTGCCTATAGCTTATTATTTCCCGAGTACTTTCCGCCCTGCCACGGACCATCTTCAGGGGCAGTGCAAGAACAATACAGCAATGGGTTATTCCATTAAGCTTGTATTCTATTTATATAGGGGCTGTATTTTTTTATTTGTTTATTTTATTTCAAAAATTAATTTTTACACCGCTCAGAGGGTGATTTTTGCTAGAATATATATATATATATATATATATATATATATATATATATATATTATATAAGGTAACGTCGGGGTGGCCTAAAGTCGGTAAGCCATTCAGCGAGGGAGTTTATCCCCTTTTCACTAGCGCTAGACCTAGGAGATTGTTTTTGCGTCTGAAGTGGAGCGCCATACCTACATCAGCTCCTTACTTTACCTCTGCTACTTATACGCTAAGTTGGCAAGGGCCAGTATATATATATATATATAATATTTAATATACCAAACGTGTTGGTAAATCCATGCGGTAATAAAAAAAAAACAGCAAATAGTTTGATTGTAAAAATATACTACCAAACATCACCCAGGGAGAAAAAACTTTTTGGAAAAAAAGTAAAGACCAAGATAATTGTACCAACCAAAAATAATCTATTGGTACTATATTTGGCCAAAAGAAAAAACAATATATATATATATATATATATATATATATATATATATATATATATATATATATATATATATATATATTCATACAAAACCGCCAGGAAACTAAAGATAATAAGTAAAAAGTGCTCAATACCCAAGTAGAGCAAATAATAAACATAAATCTAATGAGTCAGACAAACCTACTAAAAGTTTCGCTTAATGCTCTTCAGGGCTAAAATCTGACTCAGAGTCAGATTTTATCTTTATCTTTATCTTTATATATATATATATATATTTGTTGGTGGCCTAAATAAATAAAAGAAATCGCTGAGATTTTCTAAAGATTGGGCTTGGTTTCGTAGCCGGGGGTTGAATTCATTTGTTTGATGATTCAATGACAAAGAAAATATTTACTGATAGGTATTTTTCAAATCTACGTAGGGACAATAGAAGTAATAAGTGAAATCAGCAACTCCGGGGATATTCAGATAAATATTAATGTGTATCTCAATTGTTTAAGTTGCTGCTGACGAGAGAGAGAGAGTAATAATCTAGCACATTTTGATTTGTAGTTTGGACACAAGGGGTTAAAGAATGACATTTATAAACAATCCTGTGGGTTTAGAATTGCACTCTACCTACGTAAACACACACAGATATATATTTACCAACCCCTCCGCACGAGCAGGATGCGACACAAGGTCAATTTCTTAAGCGGAGTTATCAGGTTTGAATTCAGAGTTTTCCTTCTCCTAGACCGGTTACCTAACCATGGTTAAAGAGCCCAGTCTGCCCTTCTATTTACCCATAGCTGGAGGGAGAGGGTAGGAAAAAGTGAAATGCAATTATTACGTCCAGGATTTGAACTCAGGTAGACGTGTCCATTCCCCAAGACGTTAACCATTACACCACGCGCTTCCACAGATATGCACGCACACGGGGACACACACACGGACACACGAAGTTAAGCATGAGCCTTTTGAACGTTTCGATAGGTGTGCAATTACAGGTAATCTGAGCAAGCTAAGTCCTGTATGCCATATATAAGTATATTTAGTATAGGTAGCTCTTGATTCTGTTACAATATATATAAGTATATTTAGTATAGGTAGCTCTTGATTTCTGTTACAATATATAAGTATATTTAGTATAGGTAGCTCTTGATTTCTGTTACAATATATAAGTATATTTAGTATAGGTAGCTCTTGATTTCTGTTACAATATATAAGTATATTTAGTATAGGTAGCTCTTGATTTCTGTTACAATATATAAGTATATTTAGTATAGTAGCTCTTGATTTCTGTTACAATATATAAGTATATTTAGTATAGGTAGCTTGATTTCTGTTACAATATATAAGTATATTTAGTATAGGTAGCTCTTGATTTCTGTTACAATATATAAGTATATTTAGTATAGGTAGCTCTTGATTTCTGTTACAATATATAAGTATATTTAGTATAGGTAGCTCTTGATTTCTGTTACAATATATAAGTATATTTAGTATAGGTAGCTCTTGATTTCTGTACAATATAATAGTATTTAGTATAGGTAGCTCTTGATTTCTGTTACAATATATAAGTATATTTAGTATAGGTAGCTCTTGATTCTGTTACAATATATATATTTAGTATAGGTAGCTCTTGATTTCTGTTACAATATATAAGTATATTTAGTATAGTAGCTCTTGATTTCTGTTACAATATATAAGTATATTTAGTATAGGTAGCTCTTGATTTCTGTTACAATATATAAGTATATTTAGTATAGGTAGCTCTTGATTTCTGTTACATATATAAGTATATTTAGTATAGGTAGCTCTTGATTCTCTTGATTCTGTACAATAATATAAGTATATTTAGTATAGGTAGCTCTTGATTTCTGTTACAATATATAAGTATATTTAGTATAGTAGCTCTTGATTTCTGTTTACAATATATGTATATTTAGTATAGGTAGCTCTTGATTTCTGTACCAATAATATAAGTATATTTAGTATAGGTAGCTCTTGATTTCTGTTAACAATATATAAGTATATTTAGTATAGTAGCTCTTTTTCTGTATACATATATAAGATATATTCTAGTATAAGGTAGCTCCTTGATTCTACCTTAAAAACAAAAACTTTAAAAAATGATTATTTTTTTTCCAAATTATTCACCTTTACTCTTACCAACTTTAATTTATAATCATTTTTGTTCTTCCCCACATCCAACCCTCCACCTCCCTTTTTTTCTCCCTCCCAACAGTTACTTTCCCCACAAAATTCCCTTAATTTTACAATAGCAAATTAGCCTTCCTCATTCACCTAGTTAAATTAGCTATTTTTTTGTATATTAATAAATACAATAGCGATGTTATTAGTAATTAGATATGGAGCAACACAATAATATGAAAAAGGTTTGAAAGCAATTTATTAATAATTTGAGGTTAAATATAAATAAAATCATGGAGAATGTGACCGTAATAATAATCGAAGAGAAAATTGTGACTTGAGATATAATAAGTTTCGTACAGACAAGAAAAAAACCACCACAATCTCTATTGAATAAGATATTATATATATATTAAATATATATATTATGCAGAGGTGTTCATGGGTTCTTGACGGCATTTTGAGGATCAAAAAGTAATAAACTCTCATATGTACTAATGTAGAAAACTAACCAAGTTCAAAAACACTTGTTAGATTTTAAATTTCTTATTTATGTACGTTTGATTATTTAACATTTCAACAAGGACTGAAATACTTTGTTACATTTCGGATCTGTTGCAGGTTTAGGGTACCCTGTATAATTTCCAGTGTGCATAGAGTGGTTGTTGTGTATTTTGCGTTGGAGGGCAAAGGTCCACCACCCCCTTCTACATCCACCAGACCTATATCTAATCAGCCTGAATTATCATATAGTCTTAAGCTTGTCAGGACAGGATTTCCATTCTTGTAAAATTAATCAGTTTATGCTTAACTATGCGTAATTGTTCTGACATACTCTTTTAGCGATGAATATAGCTTACCGAGTGTATTCTTGAATGATCCATTAAAAGTCTTTTGGGAATAGTGCCGGCGTATATCAAGCCCAGCCGAACCAGGGACTAAATTTTTCATATATTAGAATTACTATCGATTACTATTATAGTTAGTAGAAGCGCGTGTTTAATGGTTAAAGTCATGTGGAATGGAACTCTGTCGCGTAGTTCAAATCCTGTGACGTGGTTAATTGCATTTTCACTTAGTGCTAATACCCCTTGGGAAAAGATATTGAATCCTACTCTCCCTCCCGCTATGATAAATAATAGGGCAGATTGGGCTCTTAACCTGGTTTAGGCTAAAACCGTCTAGGAGAGGGAATTAAACTCTGAATCAAACTGCTGAAAAAAACTCCACTTTACAGATAACTTGACCTATTGTGAAATCGCATCCTGCTCCGTGGCGGAGGGAGTTGGAATATAGATATATATATATATAGATATATATATAATAATTAGGTTATCTTCGGTACTATTACCAAACGTTGCTGGGTTAAGTTATAAAAACTGTTAAAAGTTTTTTTTTCCAGCTGTGTGCCGAAGATTGGAAAATGTACAATGGCTCTAAAAGAGGGCATGCGCTTCCATCTCCCCCCATCTTTCTTGCTCTTCTAACAAGTCAACGATTCTTAGGTTGTCGCAACCTGTGATTCTTGGATTCTCGTCTCTGGCTCATGGCGACTCACCCCCCCCTTTTAAGTTGCAAATCTTCTAATTCCAAAAGCCTATCTACCATTAAAGAGAATATTAAAAAAAAAAAAAGATTATCAGGGACCACGTAAAGGAATAAAATGTCCGCTGGTGTAGCAGTGCGGTTTTAAAGAGCAGATTCTTGCAGACCACTTATGTACAAAACTAAAACAAACAATTCCAATCATCAATCAGTCGATCACATCAAGACGTGCTGTCTCTGGGTAAGACTTCTTAAACGTGTCTCGATAATGTGATTCCAAACCTGAAAAGCTAGTCGGTAGTAAATGGTGGTGGGTTACATAATATAAGATTCAATTTACACACCAGCACCATAAATTTATCTAGTCTTCTATCGTTTGAACTTTCTTATTGTAAAATCTATTT
Source organism: Doryteuthis pealeii (assembly GCA_023376005.1). Classification (NCBI taxonomy): domain Eukaryota; kingdom Metazoa; phylum Mollusca; class Cephalopoda; order Myopsida; family Loliginidae; genus Doryteuthis; species Doryteuthis pealeii. Next base: position 114,106,457 of record CM042144.1, read on the forward strand.
TTAATAATGTTACTGCTATCTTGACAAATATACAACTTGATACTTGAGTTTAAGATATGAGTCAAATTATGAGTAGTTATCGCTCTCTCAACTTGTAATGCTTACTCCAATTCTCTTACATATATTGTGTGATTCCATTTCCTCCCTTGTTCCATCCCCACTGCAGGGAATAGAATCTATGATCTCCTGGGTAGTAAGGGATTTTCTACAAAGTTAGTCCCCACAGATCCATATACTAAAATCGTGAGTGATTGTCAAAGCTATTCCTGTAGAATCTCATATATGTATTTAACCTACCCACTTCACAAGGATAGGAGTCGACACAAGCGTCAATTTCTCTACAGTGGATTTTAACGTTTGAATTCAGTAGTTCTCCTCTCTCCTAGAACTGGCTCTCTTAAACAAGGTTAAACAAGTACTGCCACGGAAGTCCATCCACCGTCCTACTTTACCCATAGCTGGAGGAGTCAGCCGTAGTTGCATGCATACGCGTCTTCTCAAGGGCTATTACTGCTATGTGAACATGCAAAACAAGCCACGCCCTCCAGATCTCCTTCAAACTCGGGTCCGTATAGACGTCTCTATTTCGCTCGTGGACCTCTAACCATTGCACCACACCGACCTCCACCCTCTTGTCACCTTACAAAGTATATGTCTATAGAAACTTATTATAAGGAATTTCTGGAGGTCTGTCAGTACCGAAACAACGTTCATTGCTTACATCACAAAAGACCCAAAAAGTTAATGCTGAGAGTTTAATCAAATGAGTATTTAGTTTATAGTCATCAAGGTCTTGTTATACTTTGTATTCTCTTAATTGTACGGCTCTGTTAATATAAAAACCTCTTGCATATACCGCCTAGTGGTTGAAAATTAGACGAAATTTAAAGAAGTAAATTTCTTCATTATCTGGTATTGCTTATCCGCCGAATTCTATTTCTTATAGTATCGTTACCTCAACTAAAATAACTGTACATTCCGTTTTTATCATAATAAGAAAGAAAGAAAAGTGAGTTAGGAAAGAAGAAAAGACGAGGGTGAGTGCAGCGCCGCGGAAGAAAACAATGACGCTATTAATCTGAATTTCCAAATCGAAACATGATTATGAAAAGAATAAAAAAGAAGGAAAGAAAAAAGATGTGAAAGAGTTAAATCTCCAATATCCCATCCTATAATTATCTACAATTCCGCCGTATCCTTCCGCATACATAGCCTCTTAACAGTAAACATATGAACGTTCCCCGGACCTTAATAGTTAAATTATCGATAACTGTGGATATATTCACGTCTTACTAGTAATGGATAACTTAAATGATCTAACGACTATCCCTAGAATAGTAGAAAAATTAAACAGTAATAATAACCTATTTATCCGTTAATACCTCTGTAGCAGGGGTAAGACACCCCCAAATGGGGCCACTGTTGACGTGGGTGTGACCCGTGTGACCTAAAGGATCGATGGGTCTTGGTGGCGACATGAGCAGCCATGACCTGCAATAGCACCACCAGGTGTAGACTCTTTACTTAGCTAGATGACGAGAGCAGGGTGTAGAGAAGGCCCCCTCCGATGCAATTCGGCTGTCAAGTCAAGCCTTAGCACCTATATATGTGTCCCGAACACTATGAACGG